>LNAC01001187.1:17209-110093 GCA_002007465.1 Ailurus styani | reverse complement strand
ATTTACCCCAAAGATACAGATGTAGAGAAAAGAAGGGCCATATGTACCCCAATGTTCATAGCAGCAATGTCCACAATCACCAAACTGTGGAAAGAGCCAAGATCCCCTTCAACAGAAAAATGGACAAAGAAGATGTGGTCCATATATACAATGGAATATTACTCAGCCATCAGAAAGGATGAATACACAACTTTGTATCAACATGGATGGGTCTGAAGGAGATTATGCTGAGTGAAATAAGTCAAGAAAAGAAAGTCAATTATCATATGGTTTTACTTACTTGTGGAACATAAGGAATAAAATGGAGGACTTTAGGAGAAGGAAAGGAAAGGTGTATTGGGGTAAATCAGAAGGGGAGTTGAACCATGAGAGACTGTGTACTCTCAGAAACAAACTGATGGTTATGGAGGGGAGGAGGGAGAGGGGATGGGTGAGCCTGGTGGTGGGTATTAAGGAGGGCATGTATTGCATGGAGCACTGTGTGTGGTGCATAAAAAATGAATCTTGCATCACTGAAAAAATAAAATAAAGGAAAATAAAGGGGAAAAAAAGAAAACAGAAGTGGAATGATATTCTCATTGTGCTTAGAGAAAATAACTATCAGCCTAGAATTTCATACCCAGAAAAACAAGTTATAAGAAAAAAAGATAAATTGGGCGCCTGGGTGGCTCAGTTGGTTAAGCAACTGCCTTCGGCTCAGGTCATGATCCCGGAGTCCCGGGATTGAGTCCCGCATTGGGCTCCCAGCTCTATGGGGAGTCCACTTCTCCTTCTGACCTTCTCCCCTCTCATGCTCTCTCTCACTCTCAATCTCTCTAATAAATAAATAAAATTAAAAAAAAAGGTAAAGATATTTTCAGACAAAGCTTGAAGACTGTATTGCCAGCAGTCCCAGGTATACCCACCAGGTATAAGTAAGGTACTTCAAGCAGAAGGTAAATTATTTCATGTGGAATGTTAGGTGTGCAAAAAGGGATGAAGAGCATAGAAAGAGGTAAATACAGGAGGTTATGATGCATAATTAAAATAAACAATGTCTTAGCCTGTGGTGGACCCCTCCCCCCACAGAAAGCAGATTTTGAGACAAAAAAAAGCAATTTGTTTTGGGTAATAATTGCAGGGGAGAGGAATAATGAGCAGAGCAAAACAGGAAAGGAGTGAAAGCCAATAAAAGTGTTCATTAATAAGCAGTTCACTTCTGTGGACAGCTAGAACTAAGTCTCACCAGGGACTCCTGAGAAACCACACACAATTGTCCACAGGAAAGGCAAAAGAGAGGCATACTTATTCACCAGCTTCTGTGCCCAGTTGGTCATTAACCTCCTCACATTTCTGGGCTATGGATGCATGAGTTCTGGACAGGTTCTTGCAGACAGGAGAGAGGGCTGAGAAAATGTAAGAGGTGACATAAGAACTATTCAGTATTTATTGTAAGTTCTGTAAGTAAACAGAATAAAAGCGTCCTCAGGTCATTGTCTTTCCTGGAATGAGAATAAAGGTGTCGTTTGGACTGTGATAAGGCAATGGTTCCTAGAGTAATTTCTAGAGTAACCACTAAAAGAATGTAAACACTGTGTAAACTTACAAATAAAGGAAAGTGGAATTTTTTAAATATTTAAACAAAAAAGAAAGTATAAAAAAGGGTTACAGAATTTAACAAATAAAGAACAAAATAAAACGATATATTTAACCCAGATACATCTGTTCTTATAGTAAACATAAATAAGTTAGACTTCCAATTAAAAGATAAAGATTATTAATCTGAAAAGCAAAATAAATAAATAGTAAAATTTTACCATGGAATATAAAAGAAAACTATTAAAATATTCAGTATATCACTATCTAATTAAAGCATCTACATGGTCAAGACACCAATCCTTCTCAAATTAGTATATAAATTTAATACAATAAAAATGAAAGTAGCAACAAAATCATAAATGAAAGTAGCAACAATATATTGATGAAATCACTCCAAATTAATCTGGAGAATATTCAAGAACATCTTTTAAAAGTAGAATAATGAGGGACATTAAAATATCAGTAAAACTATAAAAATAGATAGACATAACCACACCAATTCACATGTGAATACTACTTGACAGTTTTCTGAATGTATTTACCTTTTTTAACTCAGTTGATCCACATAATAAACTTTACAAACCAAACAGGCCTTACATTAAGAAGAAACTGATGCTCAGAGAGAAACTTACCCAACAAATGATTAAGCTAAAGGTCAATTCCAGCTCTGACTCACTCCTGGTGTGGTGGTCTGGTTCACCTCACCCTTTAGAGAGAGCTATAATAATGAATCAGCTGTATTTTAGAAATAAGTTCACAATTTATAAGAGAGCAGGTCAAATGAAGATTGAAGTATAAAAAATGTCCTTGATTTATTAAAATAGTGCTTTCCTTTGAGTATGGATACAGCAAGATGTTGACATAATGGCAATAAAAGCAGCAATCTCAGGCAGAATTCTCCCTCAAGTTTCTAAAATCTGATATTAATCAGCTACTTAGCTCAAGCTTTAAGAGTTGGTTTTCCCATAGACAACATCATGAACTGTAATCTTTCCTATTTAGGTTGGAACCCCCAGGGTCTTCTGTATAGCTTTTCTACTATAATTTTTGTTTATTTATTTGTTTACAATAGCAACTTACATTTAGAACTCACTTGACCTGGCTCAAGACATGTACTTTGCACCAACCATATTCTGCTTGGTGTACTTGCCGGCTTGCCTGACACCTGCATCTTCCCTACAATGATGGGAAGATGAACAATCAGCAACTATTAAAAACTGATTCTGTGACTGTCCAATACCTAACACAGTACTACATCAATATATAAATATATGAGTAAATAAATATGTCATGTCTTTAAAATTATGGTGGTGATGATGATGATGGTGGTGATGATGATGATGGTGATGGTGATGATGGTGGTGATAAAGATGACGTGATGATGGTGATGGTGATGACACATCCCTTCACAACAGCAGAATATAGTGAATTATTTTACCATCTTCCTACAGAAAGCAAACACGGGAAAATCTACAATATGGATTTTCTTCAGGAAGTATGCTTGGTATTCTCCAAACTTAAGCCACCATGAAAAAAATTGAGATAGAGTCCATATAGCCAGCAGGCATTTCTTGAACAGGACAGGGTGTTCAGTGGGTCCCGTAAAGATTATAGTGTTCAACCTGGAATTAGTTGTTAGATTTCCAATGAATGGAAAATGAGAATAAAAAAAGAATTATTCATTTGGACATTCACAGTGAATATCAAGCAGCCTAGTTACATCAAAATATATTCTTCATGTTTATGTCAAAATATCCCATTTTGAACCAAATGAATTTTTAAAGGATTTTTAGGTGCAGAATATAGATAGTCCTTTTCACATAGTATTACATACAATTCTTGAATATTTATTTTATATCACAAAGTTACTTATATAATCAGTTTTATTATGTAAAATGCCAGATGCAGTTATGTGACTTCAAAGGAATTTCATAAAGTCATAAATTCCTCAGCCTCTGCCTACCTATCGCATGCACCCCATGTTTTCTCACCATTACTTGTCCAACTATGTTTCATATTTAAAATAATGACAATGAGAGAAGGGAACCAGGCCTCCTGTACAAAAACAAACCCATATTTCTCTTCTCAAAAAAAATTAAAAAAGGAATTGTCTATCTGCTTGGAAGACCAGGCCATTCTAATGAATTATGAAGCTCTGAAAAATCCCAAACCTGTTTTCAACCTCAAGTTGATCATCTGTGTGACTCATTCACAGTAAATCTATGTCTGAACATTTTTAGTTTTAACCAAATGTTGTCTCATTATCCTCAAGCTGAAACTACGCTGAAAACCAACCTCTTGCTTTCCTTTGATGACACACACTGCCAGAAATACAATCAATTCTGAGTAACTCCTCCTATCACTACTTGGCTAGTGATTACTCTCCGACTCCTCTGCCTTTGAGATTGTGTTCTTGCCTTTTATATGTGTTCTCCTTTCCTCTTCTTCCCCCGGCTGCGGGACCTCCACCCTTGCACACACATAAGTCCACGGACTCAGTCCCAGTGCCACCCTCAATGCATCCTCCCAAAACCAGAGAAGTCCAGGGTCTGCCAGTGGAGTTGGGAGAACACCTTTTTCAGCCCCTGATTTTAGGAAAAGCCTGAAAGCAAACCCTCTCCCACCAAAGGCCAGCCTATCTGGCCCCCCTCTGCAGGTGTTCCTTGAGTACTATCCCATCTAGGGGCCTGGAACCAAGATGGAAATTCTGCTCTGGCCCCACATGACTTGCAGACTGAGCCCCACTTTCCCATCTCCTTCAAGACAGCCCAGTACTTAGACTAGGTCTTCTTTCTCCTCATTCCAGTTGTGACTTCATCCAGAACAATTAACCGGTCCTCACATTTGATCTGTGCTGCACCCACTTCATTTCCCAGAATCAGAGTCTCTTCCCGTATCCATACCTGGCTACGAGGAGAGTGGCCATGTTCTTGCTGACACAAAGCTGAATAGGCTCATCCTCACAAGGACCCAGGCCACTTCTCTGTGCCAGGTTATCTCCATGCTTCTACTGAGAGTGCCCTCACCGTCTGCCCTCTTCATCATTCCCCTTTGCTCCTGACATGCTCCACAGCTGGCATTATTACTTCACCAGGAGTTACCATTGCCTGGGGGACCATCAGATCAGCCATTTCTAAGATAAGCTATCAGAGAATATGTGTGATAAAAGAGAAATTGCACCCACCCTCAGGCCTTAAATTAGGGTAACTGCCCCTTGGCGGAAGGCCACAGGGTCTTCAAAGCCCAAGATAAACCTGGCACAGCTTCTCAGGGCATCAATTTCACTTTAATAACAGTAACTTCAAACTTGTTAAATATTGAAATAAAGTGTGAATTATATGGAGTACAACAGAGAATGTATATTAATTCTTAAAGATAAAACTTAAGACTTGTAGGAGATTCTGAAATTTGGGTGGAAAATATCAGTATGATTCAGGATGACTTACACCTCCTCACACCACCCCATTGCCCCCTAGATGCAGGCATTTACTCTTCTCAGTACTGAGAACATTGGAGGGACAAGGCTTTATGACTGATTCCCATTATTTAAGGTGGTTCCTGTCGGTGAGAATAAATTTTGTATTTTATAGATAGAGCCCTTTCCCCTCCAGCCCTGCCACTGACCATCTTCTTGAAGCCATTCTAGATGTGCTTGAGAAGAGTTGCAGAGCTGAAGTGGCTTTAGAGTGCTTTCTTCTGGACTGACATTTGCAGTGAAATTATTTTTTGTGAAGGTTGCAAAGAAATTGATATCTCAATAATAATTATGGATAATTATAATTTTTCTTTTTTTGTTCTTATAAACGCAGCTGCAATGAACATTCTTATCATCGTATCTGTGTCTGCACCATTAATTATTTCTCTGATGACAACAGGGATGGTGGCTCTTTCTAAAAAGTAAAATTTGGCCTAATATTTCTATATTTCTATTTTTATAAACCCCAGGACTAGGTCATGAGTATGAAGCAATTCTTGTATGCCAGAAAGAGGTGTTAACTGTGAATGCCAAGGTTGGACTAAGGTTTGTAAGGTTTGATCTTCAGGCCCCTGGCCACATCTGACCATAGCCCATATCACCCAAACATCCCAAATATAATGAGAAACAAAAGTAGGGAGGAGACAGATGTAGGGAAACCAATACCAAGCCACTACCACCATGAACTCACAGAAAGCACTTTTAGTGTTTTATACTAAATCTAGCTCTAATACAAAAATGCAGAAGACTGGTATGGATAAAATGCTACTGCAGAGAGCAGTGCACTTGAGGGCCATAAGAGGAGCATAAATTTAACAGATGAAATTATACCTTTCTTCCTCAAATCGCGGGTTTTAAAGAATATGGACTAGCAAGAGAAAATGTGTATGTAACCTGTGCTTCAATGATATGCAACCAATACTTGTCTGGTTCTTCTGATGCTTGTCCTACAACCTCTGAGCATTACCTATACCCATAAAAACTGAGAGGGCATGTCGCTACATCCTAGCACCATTTCCCCATCCTGGGAGTACCTATTGAATATGTATACTCGTGTGGGGAAGGAACTCCAACTGACATCAACTGAGCACCAGTATGTTGGTGCTTCACACTTTCTGGCCATTTCATTCTCATGACTGCCATAAAAATTAATCTTATTATCGTCACCTTCCAGATAAAGACACCACAGATAATGGAAAACATGGATTTGCTGAATATATATTAAATTTTACCTGCAGTCTCAAATGCAACACAGAAATGTGACTGTCGAGGCCGACATATGGGACCTTTCTAAGGTGTTCATAAAGAAATAAATAGCTGTAAGCACAGTAATGACCCACTGAAATAGAGAACAGTGTGGCCAGAGTTCAGAGAGGGCTTGCATTCCACCATGGAAAATGATGAAAAAGCCCAGAGTCCATAGAAATCTCACAGATGCTCTGTCTACAGTCTTGTTTAGGGCCAAATTATGGCTCTTGAGCTCTCTAATGAAAGGTAACTCAAGTAATTTTTCAAGGTCAGTACAAGCAGTGACCTCCAAGTCATAGATCTGTTGCCTCTGAATTGCAAAAGAAAATAATTACACCACATCTATAGCAGCTTTGCTGCAGAATTGAAAAGAATGTTACCCCCTCTGCTTCTCCAATCCCTCAGAAAACAGTAAGGACCAGAGGAATGTGGCATTGCACATAACAGCAAAATAACTCAATAGTGTGATTTTTATATTCAGGTTGATTAAAGACGTCACCTTGCCTCAACGAGCTTCGAGAACTGCCCAGATGGATCCTTTTTTCTCGTGACTCATAAATTACACAGTTCGCTGAATCTGTAATTCACAGAAACATATCATGGTGTCAGCCTTGTAAATGCCAATGCCAAAGCACCAGTGCCTTTCATTATACGCTGTGATTATGGATTAAATGATTTCATAAACATATTGGTTGTTTCACATTTGGTATGAGGCTGTCTTAGAACCCCTACAATCTGTCATCACTGTTAATGAGATATCGACCTCCTTGTAATCCAAGCAAAAAAAGTTCCTCTTTGAATGTCAGCCAAGAAGAAAACCCTCCAGAACTTCCACAAACTCCTCTCAAACCCCACATGTAGAATGGCCTCAGGAAAAAGGCCAGCAGCATGACTGGATGACAAGGGCTGTGTCTGAGCAACATGAAGTATAGGCATTAGTGATATCTGTGATCCCTTCTCTCTCCGATGCAACAAGGACCATCTTAAGCAAGTGAAACCCTTAAAGGAGGTTTCTCCAGCATTTCACTAAAGAATCCCTACCAGCAGAAAAGGGTGAACTGTGTGTACACAAGTCTTGGAGGTCGGGCTGCTAGATCCTACCACAATCTGAAAATTTCCTAGAAGTCTTGGGTGATATGTTTCAAAGTTTATCATACCACTTGCATCCTGTTCCACAAAATGTCCCAACTTAATTTGGAATGTAAGTGAAATATTCCAGGAAGTGGAGCCATGATTTTCCTGGACATTGAGTAGGCTGTGATCTTCACTCACGTGGGAATGCCAGGAACTCCACTTTCAGAGCTTCATTCTTAGGGAGTTTCCTAAATGGAACTAAGTTCCTGTAATATCCAAAATGGGGAAATTGCTAAGATTGAACCCAGTTTACAGTTATAGAAGATTCTCAATGTTTTCTTTCATAGATGAATTAAGATATTCCTCTATATTCTTACCAGATTTCATTTTCAAATTTTGCCCTTGTGTTACCATTCGTAGATCATGGGGCAAAGATCTAGGTAACTGGGGTTTTATCTACATCTCCTTTTTAGCAATGAAACTACAGCTTGGGTGGGACATCACAAAGAAACCCCAGAAAGAAGATCAGATGCCAACCTTCATGTGTGTAACAATGCTTGCAGCTGGGACTTTAGGGTCTTTAAAGGTCTTTGTACCAAAGGATCTGTCAGATATCTTCCAGTTGTGTATATCTATAGCGGTGCCTCAAACTTCTTGTTCAAAGAAAGAAACTTTCTAAGTCACACTAGGGTCCCCAAGGAGATCATGGTAATCATCCTATATCTGAAAGAACAGACATACCCAGCAGGGTTTTCTTGGCATTGGCATGCTTTTCTCCCCATCTATGCCTGCCATGTCCATGGCAGCAGCCAGAGGAACATAGAATGAATAGAAAGCAGTCTTGTACTTGACAATAGATTTATACCTCTTTGCAGTGAATCTGCCAAGATCCACATTACCCGGGGGGGGGGGGCCCCCCCCTGCGCGGGGGGGGGGGGGGGGGGTGCTGTGATGAGGTCCAAGGTCTGTTTGATCTTAGTCTTATGGGAACTCTGTAGGAAAAGCTCAGTCATTTTCAGGTAATAGGGCTGCTCCTGGCAGTAAAGATTCAGCAGGTGGTAGATAATATGCTTCCAGAAACAAAACACCATTGATGGCATCTATGCTTGGCTTCTGATACCAGCAGATCTGCCCCTGTTGGGTGAGAGATGAATCCATGACGTCATCTGATACCAGGAGGAAAGCTTGGAGCAGTTCCACACACCAACCCACAGTCAGGGCCTGCTGGACACTATCAGCATCCTGCTTCCTTGGCTCCACCAGCTCCTGAAAAGCTATCAGAACTGTCAAACCCCACTGGTACTTGCCTCTGATAGTACTGTACTCCAAGACCTCCTTAAGCCAGGAAAGTCCATCTCCTATCTCCGGGTAGCCCATGCCATCCTCAGTCAGCACCTTGACAATCTGGGAGAAGTGCTGGATGAAATCCTGCTTTACTTGGGCATAAGGGTCCAATTCCTGGTCCCCATCCATTCTGAGGGAGGAGTAAAGTGCTCTGCTCCTGAATGCCAGCTCTTAGTCTAAATACAGTTGATCATTAATGATTTAAAAACATTCCTCTGATTGGATTATCATTATAATTATTGCAAACAGATATCAAAACACAAAAATATATTACAATTTCTGAAAAATAATTGTTAAACATAAATAAATTTTTATGGGAAACACATCTCTTAATGATAGGAAATTTTTAAAAATATGTCCTGTATCTGTGAATATTATAAACACAAAAACAGCAAGATCCAGAATTAATTTCTTAAATAATTTTCATTTTTATAGATAAGAACTTTGAGAAACTTTGTTTACATAGCTATAGCTATAAAGAGATTTTCATAGCAATGTACTGAATTCTTTGAACTCTTCTTTATATACCAAAAATCACATGGTGATCAGCCATCAAAAATTAATTTTAATGATCAATATGCTGACAACTTAATTTCAGGCTTCCTTCAATTTTACTGAAAGCAAAGAATATGAAACAGTTTTTTGCAAAATATTTTATTACACAGTCATTCTGTTTATTCACTTTTTCAGTTTCTAGGATGTACATGTAAAGGACGTTATCAGGACCTGTCAAGTGACTGTTAATTATATCTGGTTATTCCTAATACTCTCATTTATGGTTACCTTGTTTAATACAATATACTCAAAAAATACAATGGGGAAATACAATGTAGCTAATTTTAACTCAACTGTGCTAAGGCAATATTTCATGAGGGGATGCTTTTACTTTATTTATTTATGTATTTTTTTGGTAACAGCCTTTTTTTAATTATGTTCAATTAGCCAACATATAGTAAATTATTAGTTTTGGTGTAGTGTTCAACAATTCATTAGTTGTGTGTAACTGCCAGTGATCATCACCACATGTGCCATCTTTAATGCCCATCACCTGGTTACCTCATCCCCCCACCCTGCTCCCTTCTGTAATCCTCAGTTTGGTTCCCAGAATCCAGAGTCTCCCATGCTTTGTCACCCTCTCTGATTTCTTCCCCTTCAGCTTTCCCTCCCTTCCCCTGTGGTCCTCCATGCTATTCTTTATGTTCCATATATGAGTGAAAGCATATAATTGTCTTTTTCTGCTTATTTCACTTAGCATAATTCCCTCCAGTTCCATCCATGTCGATGCAAATGGTAGGTATTCATCCTTTCTGATGACTGACTAATATTCCATTGTATATATGAACCACATCTTCTTTATCCATTCATCTGTTGAAGAGCATCTCAGCACCTTCCACAGTTTGGCTCTTGTGGACATAGCTGCTATGAACATTTGGATGCTTTTACTTCATAACTAAGCTTGTAGTAGCAGGTAAACTATTTTCATATAACCTGATGATGAAGCCACTCCTAATATCAAACCAATCATCAAATCAGAGTTCCTGTCTGTCCAGATAATCTAATTTCATTTTTCAATTCAAATAAACATATTAATATAGGATCCTATGATTCCCATCTCAATTTGGAAACGCAACAGTAGTCTAGAGTACTTTGAGCCTATTTTCTTCTATAATCAATTTTAAAAGCTTTGAGTTGAACATCCTAGATTTATTAATATTGACCAGTTTAATGGCATCATCCAATGGCACATGCAAATTTTGACTTAACTTTTTAGAAATGAAACCTTATGTGTGAGAAAAAATGGCATTCCTAAGTGCAAGGAGCATTTAAAACAAAAATATGAAGAATAAAACTGGTGTTTGCCCAGGCATTGAAAGAGCCAGTGAGCATAGAAACTTACATACTCTTCCCAAGAGAGACCCAAACCAACTCACTTATAGGACTGGGCATGTACCAATCCATAATAACAGAAGAGGACAACCCAAATCACAGCAAGAAAAGAAACAATGGCTCTATAAATAAAAATGTCATACAGGAATTTTGCTAAGTCTTGATTGGAAGTGTAAAACTCTGATTATTTTACCAGAAAATGGCTATCTTTCATTCTTTCCCCTATTTTCATGTATCTTGGCCTTCAAGAATTCTATCTAGTAGGGAATGGAAGGGAAGGGAAGGGAAGGGAAGGGAAGGGAAGGGAAGGGAAGGGAAGGGGATGATTTGCAGCTGGTGAGGAGGATGAGACAGCAGAGGGTTTCAAGCTCTGAGGACCAAAAGAACATGGAGAGAGTGGGACTTTTGAGGAGTGAAGCTCCCTAGAGGCTGCCAGCAAACTAGTTAAAAGTAGGAGAAAGGAGGGAAAGCTGAAGTCCACCTCCCTTTCCACTCTCCATTCCAGGATGCCTTCTATGTCACTGATGGACTTTTAAGAGAGTCTCTTTCTCTACTGGACTTTGATGTCCTACCCATCAGATATTCATGGCTTTGCAAATAGACTTGCATTTAGGTTCTACCTATAACATAAATGTAATTTGAAAAAAGAAAAATTCCAGTGAGGTTTGAAGTTTTCACTTTTCAAGGAAGGAGGAAAGAGAGTGGCCCACCACCCATGAGAACTACCTGAGGCCCAACAAGAAGTCACAGGGCCAGATTCCTGGATGAGGTAAGACTGAAGGAAGCACAATATGAAGCTGTTAAATAACCCAAAACACACAGCTTCCACTCTGCACAATTGGGTGAATCATTCACATTTCATTCACCTCCAACTTCCTGAATCTTAGAGTCAGACAGGTCCTCAAGGTTGCTTATCTTTAGGAAAGTGCACTATGATTATCTTCATGAACCAAATGAAGCCCAGAGACTTTCCAGAGTCCTATAGTTAGGGAATGGGGCAGAGATTAGAATTCAAGTCACCTGTCTCTCAGCTTGAAGAGACAAGCACAAAGACTACAAAGTAGGCAGGCATCATTTTGCATAACATGGAGAAATAAAACATTTGAAGTTTATCATCCTATTTAAGGATGAAAATTCAACTGAGAAATTTGAAGATCTAATTGTCTTTATTAAACAATTCATAAATCGGGCAGCATCCCATCTGATAGAGAGATGCTCAAAGGAGTTGTACAAAGTGGAAGGTTTTTATAGGAAGGAGGGTGTGGCAAGAGTTATTAGGAAAAGAAAAGAAAGGATTGTTCCAGTCAAGGTCATCTTTCATTAGGGATGAGGGCAGAGGGTCATATCATGCAGATTATGTCACCTTCCTTTGGGGGGTGGACAGCCCATGTGAGAGATTACCTCACTGGTGCTGACCAGAAAGTTCCTGACTGACCCGTTGAGACTACATTTCTGGGAGGGGTTGAAACTACACTTAGGTTAGGTATTAAACCCTGGCTTTGGGACATGGCCTAGCATAAGTGACTACATCTTGGGCCTGTGGTTTTCTTTTTGACAATTCCTTTACAAATTTTTTTCCTTCTATCTTCCCTTTCTTTCTCTCTTTTTTCCACAGAATATAATCATGCTGTGGATTTTCTAATCTATAAAACTTAAACACTTTTATTCTTATTAGCATATTTTTCACAGCTGAACATCAGATTCAAGACCCAAAAGATCTTATTTTCAATGCACAAAAACTGATGACCACATTACCATTAATCAATATAACCAATCTTGCTTGGCAGAAATCTAAGATGACCTTGAAGTGACATTTCATCTGATATAAGTTCTGCCCTTTGTGAGTGGGAAGAGCCTGTGAATATGATGGGAAATTGCTCTCATGCTTCTCAAACTCAACACCCATAAAACAAATAACCCAGTCAAGAAATGGGCAGAAGACATGAACAGACATTTCTCCAAAGAAGACATCCAAATGGCCAACAGACACATGAGAAAGTGCTCAACATCACTCGGCATCAGAGAAATACAAATCAAAACCACAGCGAGATACCACCTTACACCAGTCAGAATGGCTAAAATCAACAAGTCAGGAAACGACAGATGTTGGCGAGGTTGCGGAGAAAGGGGAACCCTCCTACACTGTTGGTGGGAATGCAAGCTGGTGCAGCCACTCTGGAAAACAGTGTGGAGATTCCTCAAAAAGTTGAAAATGGAGCAACCATACGACCCAGCAATCGCACTACTGGGTATTTACCCTAAAGATACAAAGGTGGTGATCCTCAGGGGCACATGCACCCGAATGTTTATAGCAGCAATGTCCACAATAGCCAAACTATGGAAAGAACCTAGATGTCCATCAACAGATGAATGGATAAAGAAGATGTGGTATATATATATATACAATGAAATACTATGCCGCTATCAAAAGAAACAAAATCTTGCCATTTGCAATGATGTGGATGGAACTGGAGGGTATTATGCTGAGCGAAATAAGTCAATCAAAGAAAGACAATTATCATATGATTTCTCTGATATGAGGAACTTGAGAGTCAGGGTGGGGGGTCATGGGGGGTAGGGAAGGAAAAATACTGAAACAAGATGGGATGGGGAAGGAGACAAACCATAAGAGACTCCTAATCTCACAAAACAAACTGAGGGTTACTGGGGGGTGGGAGGGTAGGGATAGGGTGGATGAGTTATGGACATTGGGGAGGGTTTATGCTTTATTGAATGCTGTGAAAGATGTAAGCCTGATGATTCACAGACCTGTACCCCTGGGGCAAAGAATAAAAAAATAAAAATTAAAGAAAGATTAAAAAAAAGAAAGAAATTGCTCTCATGATTAGTTTATGTTATATAGTTAACTTTAAGAAAAGGAGATGGTCCAGGTGGGCCTCACTTAATTACATGAGTTCTTTAAAAGCAGGGAGTTTTCTCTGGCTCATGGCAAAAGCAGTAAAGTGATTGAAACATCTGGAGGATTCAACATGACACTGTTGGCTTGAAGACAAAGAAGGTTGTGTGAAAAGAACCTACAAGCAGCCTCTAGTTGCTGAGGGTTAGCTCCAACCAACAGCCAGCAAGAAAACAAGACCTTAGTCTTACAAGCACAACGAGCTGGATTCTACCAATGACCTGAATAAGCTTGAAGACTGATTCTTTCCTGAGAGCTTCAAAGTAAGATGTACTTTTGAGCCCTGGAGGAGAGAATCTAACCATGCCTTACAGAACTTCTGACATGCAGATCTGTGAGCTAATAAGTAGATATTGCTTTAACCTTCTAGGTGTGTGGCAATTTGTTATGCAAACAGATAACCAATATGCCAGTCTTGGATTTAAAATAAGTATATTCACTCAAAAAGAATAAGATCAAGGGAAAATTTTTTCGAGAAACTCTGTTTTTCCTGGTAATCCAATGACTGGACATGGATTTATACATCCTGAATGTACTAGAATTGGCTTAGGGTTTGAGTTATCTATAGAGAAAACATGATTGCTTTCAAAATAGTATGTGTAATTAACTGTCATCCCTTCTTATTCTTGAAGTTACAAATGTTGAACTATTGAAGGGAAAAGAAAATATTCAAAAAGGAGTAGTAAATGCTTCTAGAGCTAAAGAGGACAGAGGAACAGGTTTTTTCTGTATCTTATATTTGCATTTGAAACACAGGACTCACTAGTATTCATGGTTGTCATGCTTATATCCAAAATTCATACACAATCTCCTCTAAAGGTGCTGTTACCAAAAGAGAAAGTTAAACATGTAAAGACCGGGGGTGGGGGGGAAGATGCCAGATGTAAATCTACAGTTTTAGCAGCTGGGCAGTAAATAACAGGGAGAAGGGTGAATATCTCCTGAAAAATATCTTTAACTGTCATTACTGGGATATAAATTCAACTAACTGTAAAAACTTGCCTCTTATAGAAATGGCTTTGTGAAATTATTCTCCAGGAAATGTGAAGCTTTATACTTTCATTCCATCAGAAGAGAATTTAAAACCACTGACCCATTACCAGTTTACAGATAATGAGAGATGAAGGTTCTGTATCAATACTAACAGATACAATGCTAAGGTCAAGATGATTTCACAAAGCAGTGCAAAAAAGGAGTTCAGTAGCAGCTTCCCTGATCCTGAAAGAGCCTAACAATTTCAAGGTTACTGGCCTACCCCAGCTGTGCCTGCCTAAGACAAGAGGAAGAGGAAATTTATCAGTGAGACTGAAGAATACTTCAAAACCTTCCTTCCAATCTTTATTGGTCTTAACTTCCCTCCACTAAAGCTATCTAGTTATAAAATACCAGCAGAGATGTATGTCTTTATACCACACTTATTATGTATATCTTTGAATTTGGTTCAAGAACAAAAGTTTATCATGGTACATTGAATTAATAGAATCAATACATCATGTACATTGAATGAATCTAACAAAACTATTTTTTAAAGATTTTATTTATTTATTTGACACAGAGAGAGATCAGATCACAAGTAGGCAGAGAGGCAGGCAGAGAGAGAGGAAGAAGCAGGCTCCCCGCTGAGCAGAGAGCCCAATGCGGGCCTCAATCCCAGGACCCTGAGATCATGACCTGAGCTGAAGGCAGTGGCTTTACCCCACTGAGCCACCCAGGCACCCTCTAACAAAATTTTTGTAAATATTTCCCAATTCATGTCCCTATACCAGTAAGCCAGTTCCTCTGCCTGCACCAAATCAGTTATGCCTGAAAACAGAGCAGGGCAAACATTGTATCAGCAAAAAGGATGACATGATGGAGGGTAGCCCATCCCCAGCAAGAGAGAAAGGAAGCCCACCCAATTAGCTCTGGAAGACCCAGGCATTTCATGGATCTAGAAGGTGAGGGGGCTCTGGAAGGAAAGCTTGATCTATAATAAGAGAAATAAAGAAGTGAGCTTTTTTTATATACATTTGAATATGATGTGAGTAAATCTGGAACCCTTTCATACAAAGGTTTGACAGTAGATTGAACAGAGGGAAGTGGGGAAAGATTGGAATCACCAATGGCCCACAGCAATAGAGTCAGAATGAACACAGAAGCTTGTATCGTAGGATAGGGGTTGGTGCCAGTTCACATTGCATGTCAATGTGTTGAATGATCCAGCTTGACCAACCAGTCCTGGTTTGCCTGGCAATTTCATGGGTTTTGTGGCAATTGTCCCATGTCTCAGGAAACCCCTCAGTCTTTCACGAATCCTGTCTCTGCATATATCAGCTTGCAACAATGCGTTACAAGTACATGTGGTAAGAAATGTAAGACAGAGAAATTTAATTAGATTAGGTACCTAATTAAAGAATTAAAATAAAATTAAAAAAAAGATTAGGTACCTAATTAACACAGATTTTAATAATATGGCATTGCTAACCTCATCTTCAAGGGAATGTAGAAGCCTAATATTCCTCAATGGATTCTCATTTAAAGTGCCTTTGAGAAGTGCTTACTGGCAGAGTTTTGGCATGAGGTCTGATTTCTTAAAACAAAACAAGTCTTAAACTGACCTATATTGTCCTGACAAGTCCTTAAGATAACAATCATTCTTTACATTAATTGTGCCAGGATAACATACACATATGTTAATTTGTTTTTGCTTTAGCTGCTTCAGAACGCCTGAAACATCTGGAACGGTGGGGACCAGCCAGCTGGAATAGCACAAAGGCAGTGGCCATGCGTGCATCCCTGACATGAACCACATTGGGCAGGAGAGGAGTGTGTGATGGAAGGATCAGCCCACCAGCGATGTCAATGTCCTGTCTACATGCAGGAAGGAAGAGCAAATGGAAGGTAAGAATGGAAGAAGGCTTAAAGGTTCCGCCTCATCTTTACCCTCACTCCAGACAGAAGAGTCACATGTCCACAGCCTTCAGCTACTAATTTTAGCTTCTAGAAATGATCAATGATATGCTTTTCTCTCATCAACCAAAATCAATAATAAACTTACCAATGGCATCCCTGCAAATTAATGACCACTTTTAGGGAAATGTATCCTATTTAAATGAATCACATTAATGCAAATATCATGTAGAAAGGGTCAACATATAATAATAAGCTCATTATTAACAAAGCTTATTTGAATATTAGGCCCACTTGAGTATTACTTCCTCTCTTTTCACCTCCCAGTCCCCTCAGAGATGTGAAAATTAAAAGCAAAATGATATCAAACTGCATGAATAACAAAACACTAAATCATTACCTTCCAGTAAAAATACATTTTTGTAAATATATTTTATATATCTTTCCAGTAAATATATATATATTTTTTTTTAAACAAGGAATATGCTCATCTTCTATGATCTTGGGCTCTGACACAGTGAGAAGTGAAATGGGAAGCANTCCAGTAAAAATACATTTTTGTAAATATATTTTATATATCTTTCCAGTAAATATATATATATATATATTTTAAACAAAGAATATGCTCATCTTCTATGATCTTGGGCTCTGACACAGTGAGAAGTGAAATGGGAAGCACCATTACCTTGTAAATAAAGGATGCAGTGGACTGATAGTCTCTCTCCAGAGGAAAATGCAAAGTGTTGTAAAAGTAGTCTTCTCTATATTAAGTATGAGGGAGAAAGGGGCAGAGGGCACCTCAGATCAGGAGAGAGAAATAAAAATGGGAAGGACTGCCACAGTGTTAAATCCTGCTAAAGCTGTCCCTAACCACCATGCACTCTCAGTACCTAAGACTCTAAGGGGACATTTCCTGGCACTGCTTCACCCAGATCCCCTGGATCTTCTCACTGGTTGGGCATGCCCCTTCCCAGCCTCTGCATTCCTAACTCCTGACAGTTTACATCTGGGGATCTCCTCATAGAACTGCCCTTGTGCTACCAGAGCTGCATTGCCACAATAAAAGTAAAGAAAGCCAGAGGCTCCTGGGAGGTCAAATCCTCCCTCTATGGCCCATGGCCAGTGACTGACAGGTAGATGGGTATTAAGGTCCAGCTCCCTCCTTGAGTGTAGACACATTCTTCTTTGTGGCTTATACACCCAGAACCCCACTCAGAATTAAGTTGAGGCAGGACTTCCCCTGAAACCACATTTTGCTTGGCTTCCCATACTCTCCTCCTTTCTTGGGAGAAGTTCCTTCATAAATCATTTGTACATGAATCCTTGTGTTGAGGTCTGTTTCTGGAGACCCAAGACTTCATTCCAATGCTTCTTTTTGGAGAAAGGAATCTGAAGTTAAGTGTTATAAGCCTGCAAATGCCTCAGTGCCATTTCCAATGGAAAGACAAGCTGATCGAACTTTGTATTCAAAATTTGGGAACTGAGAAGAGAATCTAGACATAACCAATGAGCCAGCTACTACCCTCCATGTAGAGTTAAAGTTCTGTATCATTCATAATTATTAAGAGAAAAAAATCACTATCAATTCAGATCATAAGGTGACAAAAGAACTAATCCTCTACAAAGGTGAACATAAGGCCCAAAGTCAGGCTACCTTCCAAGAACTCTGAGAAGGAAGATGCCAGCCTTTCCCTTTCTCCAGTAACATTGAAAACATCAAATGTTACTGTCATACCCAAGAATATAGGCTCTTTTGTCCCCTGGTCCTGTCCAAAGATGGCAAGATTCAATGGGAAAAGCATGGGATGGGCTGGAACCAAAACCCATGTTGTATACCAGCAATAAATAATCAGAATTTGAAATTGAATAAATAATACTATCACATTACACCCAACAAAATGAAATATGTAGGTAAAAATATAACAAAATATATACTACCTATTGCAGAAAAGTTATGAAACTCTAATGAAAGATATGAAAGATCTAAATAAATGGAGACTCATATTCATGCTTTGGAAGATTCAATGCATGCTATTGGTATTAGAAAAAAGAATATAGCTATAGATCTTTGGGAAAATATAGAAAGTATAGAAATAGATCACACAGATATTATCAAACTGTGAGGAGGGATGGATAGGTGAAGCACAGTGAATTTTTAGCATGATGGAGCTATTCTGTATGACACTGGAATGGTGGACACATGACTCAATGCATTCATCAAAATCCACAGAACTTTATAGCACAGAGTGAAGTCTAATGTATGCAAATTTTAAAAATTATTTGGGATGTCAAGAGAATCCTAGAATGGAAAGTAGAATATAGCAAAATAACCTACTGTATTTACAAATGTATGAAATAACTTCACTAAAGGGGTTTGAGGTGAAAGACGTTGATCTAAGTGTCTTTGGAAATGAGTAGAGTATGTAAAAATAAAGGTAAAAAAAAAACCACGCATCACCACTGTGCTCTGGTTGATAAAGTATTTTCCTATGGGAATAATGAGTTAACAATTCTGATACTGCATACACAGATGCAACTGAACAATTAAGTAAATGGGTGGCAGATGGTAGGAGCCAGGTTTTTCACTGTTGGACTGGAAAGTTACAGTTAAGGTTACTAAGGACTCTAGAATGATCTGTGTAGTAATAGAGTACAGTTGGAGACATCAGTATAAACTTATTTTAGTTTAATATAGATACAGATTGTTACATGCAGAAATGGGTATATAGATGGGTATATGTATGGTATATGTATGGGTATATAGATGTAGATGGGTTAGTATATACATATACATTTTCTTGCTCTGTCAGCTTAGAAGCCCTAACAATCACACCCCAGTAGCAGCTAGCATACCCAGCACCCAGATCTTTGTTTCTGATATCATTCACCAATAAGAAGAACCAGGGCTCCTTGAAGAAGTGGCTGATTCAAGGACTGGGGCAGGAAATATACAACATGAGCCTGGAGTATCTTGTAGTGTCAGGAAGTAAGGCAGTACTTAAACAGCCTTACAATGATGTGAGTGTGTGAAAGGGACACAGGAGCCAACTGAAAGCACTCCTAATAACTCAAACTGAAATAATTTGAGGGATGGGCGCCTGGGTGGCTCAGTGGGTTAAAGCCTCTGCCTTCGGCTCAGGTCATGATCTCAGGGTCCTGGGATCGAGGCCCGCATCGGGCTCTCTGCTCAGCAGGGAGCCTGGTTCCTCCTCTCTCTCTCTGCCTGCCTCTCAGCCTACTTGTGATCTGATCTCTCTGTGTCAAATAAATAAATAAAATCTTTAAAAAAAAATAATTTGAGGGAAAAAATAAGTCATATTGTATTATAACCCAAAGTATGAAAGAATTGTCCTTTGAAAAAAATGATTTTTTCATCCTTTGAAAGCAGAGGAGAAGTAAAGATTTTCCCAGATAAATAAAAGCTGAGGGAGTTCATCACCACCAGACCTACCTTTAATGGTAAAAGGAGTCCTTCAAATTGAAGTGAAAAAATAGTAAATACCAAAACTAAAACATATGAAAAGTAAAGCTCACTGGTGAAGATAAATATATTGGTAAATACAGAATACTGTAATACTGAAATGGTGGTCCATAAAACACTTTCAATTCTGGCATACAATCTAAAAGACAAAAGTATAAAAAAAAATAGCTATAACTCAGGATGCCTGGGTGGCTCAGTCAGTTAAGCATCTGCCTTCAGCTCAGGTCATGATCTCAGGGTCCTGGGATGAAGCCCTGCATCCAGCTCCCTGCTCAGTGGAGAGTCTGATTCTCTCTCTCCCTCTGCTGCTCCCCCTGCTTGTGCTCTTTCTCTCAGTCTCTCTCTCTCTCAAATAAATTAAATTTAAAAAATAACTATAATTCTATAATGATGTTAATGGATATACAATATATAAAGATGTAATTTGTGATATCAATAGCATAGGGTAGGGTGGGGAGACATAAAAAATAGTTTTTGCATACAATTTGAATTATGTTGTTATCAGCTTAAAATTGTTATGTTTTACGTAAACCCTATGGTAGACACAAAGAAAATACTTAAAATACAGAAAAGGAAATGAGAAAATAAAAAGCATGTCAATACCAATAAATAAATAAATAAAGGAAGGAAGGAAGGCAGAAAGAGAAAAAAAGAGGAAAAAATATAGCTGCAAGAAAGACAGAAAACAATTAACTAAATGGCAGTAATAAGTCCTGTCCTATCAGTCATTACTTTAAATGTAAATGGATTAAGTTACCCAATCCAAAAAAAAGGGAATGGCTGGATGAAAGTAAATAAAGAAACAAATAAGATGAAACTATATGCCATCTTCAAGAAACTCACATTAGATGTAAAGACACACAGGTTGAAAGGAAAAGATGAAAAAATTTTTCCTATGCAAATGGTAACCAAAAGAGACCAGAAGTGGCCATACTTACATCAGAGAAAAAAGACTTTAAAAAAAAGTCACTAGAGACAAAGAAGGACATTATATAATAACAAAAGGATCAAGTGACCAGGAAAATAGCAATTATAAATATGTATCACCTAATATCAGAGGTTCCAAATACATGAAGGAAATCAATATTTCCTTCAGTAGGAGCTTTTAGTACCCCACCTTCAATAGTGGATAGAACAACTACAGAGAAGATCAGTAAGGAAATAAATGACTTGAACAATACTAATGGGATCTACAGGTATAAACAGAACACTCCAGGCACCAGTAGCAGAGCACACATTCCTCTCAAGCACACATGGAACAATCTCCAGAGAGATCACATGTTGGGCCACAAAACAAGTCTTAACAAATGTAAAATTGAAATCATACTATGTATCTTTCCAACCACAATGGAATGAAACTAGAAATGAATAGCAGTAGGAAAACTGGAAATTTCACAAATATGTGGAAATTTAACAACACATTTTTGAACAACAAATGGGTTAAAGAAGAAATAATACAGGAAATTAGAAAATATCCAAGACAAATAAAAACAAAAACAAAACATACCAACACTTATGGAATACAACAAAAGCAGTTCTAGGAAGGAAGTTTATAGCAGTAAATGCCTATATTAAAAAGGAAGATCCCAACCCAACAACCAAACTTCACACCTTAAGGAACTAGAATTTAAAAAACAAACATATTTAAAAAAAAAACCTAAATCCACTCTAGCAGAATGTATGAAATAATGAAAATTGGAGCAAAAATAAACAAAATAAAGATAAGAAAAAAGATGATGAAACTAAGAGTTGGAATTTTAAATAGATTTACAAAATTGGCAGGCCTTTAGCTATCAACTAAGAACAAAAAGAGAAGACTCAAATAACTAAAATCAGAAATGAAAGAGGAGACATTACAATACCACAAAAATACAAAGGATCATGAGACTTCTATGAACAAATATAAACCAACAAATTGCATAACCTAGACAGAATGGATAAATTCCTAGAAAAATACAGCCTACCAAGACGAATCATGACTAAATAAAAAATCTGAACAGATCTGTAACTGGTTAGAAAATTAAATCAGGAATCAAAATACTCCTTAAAAAAAAAAGTCCAGGACCAGATGGCTTCATTAGAGAATTCTACCACACATTCAAATAAAAGTTAACACCAATTTTTCTCAAACTCTTTTTAAAAATTGAAGATGGAATACTTCTAAACTCATTTTAAGAGGCTAGCATTACCCTGATAACCAAAGTCAAACAAAGATACAAGGGTGGGGGAAACTATAGCCCATATCCCTGATGAATATTGGTGCAAAAGTCCTCAACAAAATACTAACAAACTGAATTTAACAGCACTTTAAAGGATCATACACCATGAGCGACTGGCATTTATCACTGTGATGCAAGTATAGTTCAACATACACAAATCAATCAGTGAAATACACCACTTTAACAGAATGAAGGACAAAAAATCACATGGTCATCTCAATTTTACAGAAAAAAACATTCAACAAAATTCAACACTGTCTAAAAAAATAACACTCAACAAACTAGGAACAGAAGAAAATTGCCTCAATATAATAAATGCTATACATCAAAAGCCCACAGCTAACAATCAAAGTTGAAAAACCGAAAGCTTTTCCTCTAAGTTCAGGAACAAAGTAAGATGCTGACCCTTGCCACTTTTATTCAACACAATACTAGAAATCCTAGATACAGCAACTAGGTAAGAAAAATAAATAACATCTATCCATATTGGAAAGAAAAAAGTAAAATTATCTCTTGCTTTGACTATATGTGCTATAACACAGATGTGCCTTGAGGTCATTAGGATAAGGGAAATAAGCAAATCACAAAAAGACAGATATCCTATGTTTCCATTTATATGAAGTACCTAGAATAGTCAAATTCATAGAAACAAAGCAGAATGGTTGCTGTTAAGGGGCTTCAGAAGGAGAGAACTGGGGAGTTGTTGCTTAACAGTATAAAGATTCAGTCATACTGGATGGGAAACCCCTACAGATTTGTTGTACAACAATGTGAAAATAGTTAACTATACTGTACTACACAAATAAAAATTGTTAAGAGGGTAAATTTAGGTTACTTGGTTTTTACTACAATAAAAAAAATTATTATTATCTCAGTGACCATAGGAGTAGAGGTGGTGAAAAGGTAGGGTTTCAAGAATTTTAGATTCATGAGTTATTTTTCCTGTAGATATCTTAAATAAGAGTTTTTCTTTATGGTTATATCCCATAGTTGCAAAATCAAACATCATTGAGCTCATGTAGGGATTTATTTCTCATGGCTGTTGGGCAACACTAATTCCCATGTTTCCCTTTCACCACCAGTTCATTTAGTAGCCCTGGTCTCCTCACACATTCATATCAGTTTTATCCTGCTTATAACCCACTTGTGCTGGGTACTCTCCACTTGCAGCTCCCCAGCTCTTGTCCACATTTCCCTGCCCTGCCCTTGACCCCAGAAGGCTGACCTTGGTGGAATGCATCACCCACGCTCTTTTTCCCTCCGGCTTCTGTTGGCAAATGGAGATACCACCAAGTAACCGAAGGGCAGGAGAGAGAAGTTACATGTTTATTCCCTGGCTCCCTCCCAGCTAGAAAACACTTTTATAAATGTCTGCATTTTTCTACACAAGGTTACAGCTCCTTTCAAACAGACCCTCTCTGACACCTACAGGTTTTGCCATGCTCTCATTGCCATTCCCACCCCTTGCCCATCACAGAAGGCAATGGCTTCCCACTGATTTGGGTCCTTCAATGCTTCACCATCCCTTGTTGGTGACTTTCACCATATCTACACTTTTACAAACACTCATCTTCTCATTAAGCTCTCCTAAATTATATTTGCATGTGCCATCTGTTTTCTGTGACACCCTGAGCAATCCACCACTGTTAGGATAAACCAAGCACAGAGCCACCCCAACAAAGTACAAGTTGTGAGCAACGACTTTTTCCTATATTATGGAGCAAGCATCATGTTAGAACCAATATCTATCTCCACACTGCAAATCAAGCTTCCTCAGTAAACTATCACATCATTTCCAATCTGCATTATAAAAGTTTGTGCTAGAGAGACATGTCTGTATTGTGAAATCCTGCCACAAAGGACTGAGTCTGCATCAAGGAAGAAGTATTCCAACGTCAGGGAAGACTGAGGGTAAGAGGGGGTTGGTGCGGGGCAGGGGCATAGGCTTGCTGGAGGGAGCCAGCCTTCAGCAGGTGCTGTCAGGATGGGTCAGAACCAATCTTGAGGGGTTAATTCAGGCTGTTCTGAATGGCTGGCCCCAAGAAGACAATTCAGAGCAGGTGATGCTCATAAGCAATAGGGCAGCAGAGGGTTCTCATGGTGATTAATGAAAGTCTTGGTCTCTGACTCCCTTAAACTCACAAAGAAAATTAAATTTCCCACCAGATATCTCTCCTGCCTGGGGCCAGAGAAGCCTGTTGTTCATCCCCTTGGGATGTAGGCAGAGAAAAGAGTTATCATAAGAATACAATCACCTGGGTGTCTAGAATGCCTCACCTTTCTCTCCAACTGCCAAGCCTCAGTAAAGCCACAATGGAGGAAGGAGAGAAGTAAAATCCATACTAAGCCTCCTACCACATTTGGGGCACTTTGCCCACATTGTCTCCTTCAGGATGACTCTCTGCATAGCCCTACAGGACAGCCATAGAGGGAGCCCTCCTGGCCTTCCTGATGAAACAGAAGTCAGGAAGCAAATCCACTCTAGTTAAATATTCCTTGGTCATAGAAGAGTGTCCTGCCTTCCCTGATCCATTTATTAAAACAGAGCGAAGGGGTTTCTAAAGGGGGAGAAGGGAGGGCAGATGTGAATAGGGGAAGCACAGGAGATGTTTAGGATGGTGAAACTATTCAGTGCAAAACTGTAATGGTGGGCATATGTCTTTATGCATTTGTCAAAGCCCACAGAACTGCACAACACAAAGACTAAACCTTAATATAACTATGGATTATAGTTAATAGTAATGTATCAATATTGGTTCATTGATTGTAACAAATGGACCACACTAACACAAGAACTCTGTGCTTGGGCTAGGAGGTGAGGGAAGGGCTGAACAATGAGTACATGGAACTCTGCATACTATCTACTTAATTTTTACATAGATCTAGAAATATACTTAAAAATTTAAATCTATTACTACAACAATGTATAATAACAATAATCCCACATACTGAATATCTGCCCTTCCTATTGCTTTGCAGTGAATCTGGCCTTTCTCCCAATAGAGGAATAGGCTAAGTTGTGACTGAGACTAGTGGCTGATATGTATGTGCAGGACATGGAGGATGGTCCAGCATCAACATGTACAGCTGCAAATGAGTATCAAAGGATGGTAAAAACTCATTCAGGAAAAGTGAGAGGAAACCTTTTGGTCAAACATCTCTTAATTAAGGCTGAAGGTCATAATGACAGGGGGACTCCTTCCTGATAACACCTATAGCAGGTGAAAGAAATTAGAAAAGGCTGTGAAATTCTCCTGTGGCTGTTTCATTTTGGTTTTTTTTTTAACTTTCCTTCATTCATGAATGAATATTTCTGAGGTAGGGAGAAGATAACAGTGTCCATATTCCCATAATATAACAGTTACCATAGTGTTTTAAAAAAAAAAAAGCCTTAAGATACTAGGAGCCAGATCTGCCTCTGGATTTTTAAAGATATTCTAGGAACCTGAGTCCAATTACTTAAAAAGAGTCTTGTTGTTGCTTTGGGTTCCCAGGAGGGCAAAGCTGAGATGGGGCTGTGGTCAGTTTATTAGAAGACTGATCCCAGGAAGTACAGTGAGGGGTGAGGAGAAACAGGAAAGGAAGGAAAACCAATACAGGCAGGATAAAAGGACTTAATGCTGTCAACTGCTTGCTGACAACAAAAAAATTCCATAGACTCTCAAAAAGAATCAGATAAGGCCACTCATGGTAGGTCAAGACAAAAGCAAGACCACTCCATAATCATAACTGAACACAAAGATAAGGACACTGTGTGACCACGAAAATAATCAAATATCCCCTTGTTCAGACATAAATGAGTCCTGCTTCTTTATCAACAACAACCCAAGACCTGACTTGTTGGTCCTGCCTCTTAGATAAAAATTATTAAAATACCCAGTCATCAAATTGCCCTGAGCTCCCAATTCAGCATTCCCATTTGGGAATGGGGGGAGGGGTCAACTCACTTCTTACAATCCTTTTCAAAATCACCCAGCCCAAGCCCTCCTATACTAAAACCTCCTTAACCTTCTCACATTCGCCTATGGTATGTATTCTTCTAGTTGCAGAAAACTAATCAACCTCACTTTGACTTCAGGTGGGGTCCTGTGGTCTTTGGCTGATGGACAGTGACACCAATAAACAAATGAGTTACTGAATTAATTACTGTTGTGGGCAGTGGGATTCAACCGTACTATGGACACTACAGAACTGCAAATAACATGCCTCAGAATTAATTGTGCCAGAAGATGGAAGAGACTCCCACTCTCCTTTACTTGAGAGGAATCTTTGGGGCATTCACTCCTCTGCATTTTTGGATTGTGCCTTCATGAGGTTGGGCAGCCAACCACAGCTTCAGAGGAATCTCAGGGACAACAAAACAGAGACGCATCTTGAGTTCTGCTCTCAAATGTGTTCTGAGGACTCTGACGAAGTCTGTGGAACTGTCCACCAGAGTTGTGCTGATTCCAGGTGGTCCAAGAGGATGTAATGCTGTGTTCTACACTGCTAGTGATAAGCTACATTTTACAGAGGCAGAAACTGAGACTCAGAGAGTTTAGAAATGTGGAACTGGGGTTACATGGCCTTTCTGTCAATGTTAAAAAGAAAAAGACAACATTGCTAATTTTTTTCTGCCAAAGACACATTTCTGCTCATCTCCCCTAGATGCATTTCTATGATATTGTAAACAAAAGAGAATGTGTTAAGCCCCACTCCTCACTTTATCAAATTGCAGAATGAGGCTTGGAGATTATCTGCTACTACAGACCACCTTAAGGAATGTGAGCAGTCATTTGGAAGCAGTCATTTGGAGCAGTCATTTGGAAACTCCTGTAGTTGTGAAACCCCTGTTCTCATCTTATGGGGAATATAGAACAGAGATAAGACTCAGAGCTTCTCCTACTTCATGATGTCAGTCAGCTTGTGAGGCTCCTCTGAGAATGCCCAAACTCCATAGAACACAGAAGTAAATCAAAAACAAAAGATTCAGATGCCTGCACCAGCCTGACCTCTATCAGCTTGTTCGCCTCCATGAATTATATTATTTTACCTCTGAGACAGGGCCATGGGACTCCAGGTTCTCTCTTGTATTACACTGTAGAGCTATCTCCATTACCAACCAACAATTGAGGGCTAAGTGAGCTGATTAAACAGCCCAACCCTGCTGACATAATTCACAACTAATCTTGTTCATTCTCCAAGTGCAGATTCAATCATTTGATCCTCACCATGCATCAGTGGCACCTGCTGTGTTGCCCACCCTCCTTTATTATGTGTTTAAATACAGGGTCTTGTGCTCCATGGTTATTGTTACAATAGATACATAGATGAACACAGAGGCAAAGCAAAACAAAATCCTTTATCTATTGTTTGCAATTTCCCTTGGGAAACAAAAGAAAAAGTGTGGCAAACTCATGTGATTAGCTATGAAATAGACTCAGCAGAAACAAAAGGGCTTTTGGAGCCCAAGGATTCATGGAGGATGGAAAAGATAAAGGACAGGGGAACACTTATCTACAGCCTGCTACATGTATTTAGGGGTGAAATGATGTAACTTTGGGATTTGTTTTAAAATTCTCCAGTATGATAAAAAGTGGGAGGACAGATGAAAGAAGATTGCCAAAATGCTGCCAATTATTAAAGCTGCATCCTGGGTACATGGAAGTGTTTCTTTCTGTCAAATTTTCCAGATCTAAAATCTTCATAATAATAGGATGTGGTTGTAGGGGTTTTTTTTCCCAAGTACAATGTGAGTGATGCCCATCTTAAACACTTTGCACGTTATCTCATTTAATCTTTTAAAAACCTGATTCAGTTTACAGGTGAAGAATCTAAGAGTCTAAGCAACGAGGTAATTTCCTTGGAGTGCTAGAGCCAGGATTTCCCTTGAGCTCTCCAACTAGAATTAAGGGTTCATGAAGAGGCTGAGTTGGACTTGGACCTTGACTTCTCAGCATATACAGGCATCCCAGGAGAGGGAACCAGATGAACAAACCTCCTCAGGTAAGACCTACCGGGTGGGGCAGGGGGAGGAGCAAGATGTCAGAGGAATAGGAGACCTAAATTGCATCTGGTCCCAGGAATTCAGCTAGGTAGTTATCGAACCATTCTGAACAGCTACAAAATCAACAAAAGATAGACAAAAAGAAGAGCAGCAATTCTAGAACAGAAAAGCGACCACTTTCTAAAAGGTAGGACATGCAGAGAAGTGAATCCAAGGCTATACACAGGAAGATAGATCGCTGGGGGAGGGGCCAGCTCCCAGCAAGTGAGAGAGCAGCAGAGCACAAAACTGGAACTTTTAGAAGTCGGCTCCACTGATGGACATAGCTCCAGAGGCTAAGCAGGGGGTGGAGGCTTCGCAAGGACAGTGTGGCCTCAGGACCTGCTGGGTCACAGAAGACCAGGGGTGTCTGAGTGCAGCAGAGCTCCCAGGTATCAGAGCAGGGAAGCTGGCCTCAGAGATGGAGCCGACCAGTGGGCTCTCAGCTCAGGGTTACCTTAAACTATGATCCAAGGTACAGTCAGGCCACTGCTCTTCGAGCAGGGACCTCCCAGGTGGCAGATCTGGGGAGACCCCCTCCTTCCTCCTCCAGGAGGAGCAGTGCAGGAGTGTGCTGCAGGAATCTTCTGGGTTTGGAGACTCCAAACAGGGCCGTACACAAGAGATAGAAACTTTCAGTCACAGGCTGGGTGAGCTCGGAGTGTGGCCAGAGACCAGGGAGACAGGAGGGATAGACTGCTTTTCTCTGAGGGCACACTAGGAGTGGGGTCCCGAGCAATCCTCTCCTAGGGGCCGGAGATTGGAAGGCCACCATTTTCATTCTCACCTTCCAAAGATTTACGGAAAGCGTTCAGGGAACAAAAGCTCCAATAGTGAACCCGAGAAGATTACTTAGCCTGGCCCCTAGAAAGGGCAGTGCAATTCTGCCTTGGGCAAAGACATTTGAGAATCACTGCCACAGGCCCCTCCCCCCAGAAGATCATCAAGAACATTCAACCAAGACCAAGTTCACCAATCAATGAGAGCTGCGGAACTCCAGAGCTAGGGAAATGCAACACATAGAATTCATGGCTTTTTTCCACTGATTCTTTAGTCTTTCAAAGTTAAATCCTTTAAATATTATTTTTTCTTCTTATTCTATTTTTTAAATTTTTCCTCTTTCCTATTTTAATGTTTTTTAACCATTCAATACCTTTTTAAAAACTCTTTTTTAATTTTCATTGTTATAGTCATAATCTACCCCTTCATTGTATTTAACCTTATTTTTTGTATACATATAGGTTTTTCTTTCTTTGAAATTTTGGGATACAGGTTCTTCTAACTGATCAAAATATACCCTAAATCTAGCACATGGCTTTATTCTAGTCTCCAGCCTGATCACATTCTTTCCTGGTTTGTTTTTTTTTTTCCTTTTTTCAACCAACTTATTATCTTATCAATTCCTTTTTTTTTAAGATTTTATTTATTTATTTGACACAGAGAGAGAGATTACAAGTAGGCAGAAAGGCAGGCAGAGAGAGGAGGAAGCAGGCTCCCTGCGGAGCAGAGAGCCTGATGTGGGCCTCGATCCCAGGACCCTGAGATCATGACCTGAGCCAAAAGCAGAGGCTTTAACCCACTGAGCCACCCAGGCGCCCCAATTCCTTTTTTAGAATCATTTTTAATTTTCATCTTTACAGTCATATTCCATCCCTTCATCATGTTTCCCCTTATTTTTGTATGTATATAAGTTATTCTTTCTTTAAAATTTTGGGAAGCAGTTTCTTCTAACAGAAAAAAATACACCCAAAATCAAGTGTGTGGCTCAATGATTTTATATATATATATATGTATATATATAATATGAAATCTATTATATGTATATATATATATTACATACATATATTACATTACATATAATATATATGTAATATATATATATAATATATAAGATGTCAGAACTAGAGTTCAGAATGATGATTATCAAGGTGCTAGCTTGCCTCCAAAAAAGCATGGAAAATACTAGAGAATTGCTTTCTGGAGAAATAAAAGAACTAAAATCTAACCAAGTTGAAATCAAAAAAGCTATTAATGAGATGCAATCAAAAATGGAGGCTCTTAAACTACGGAAAGAACCTAGATGTCCATAAACAGATGAATAGATAAAGAAGATGTGGTATATATATATATATATACAATGGAATACTATGCAGCTATCAAAAGAAATGAAATCATGCCATTTGCAANTATTATGCTAAGTGAAATAAGTCAATCAGAGAAAGAAAATTATCATATGGTCTCTCTGATATGAGGAATTTGAGAGGCAGGGTGGGGGGTCGTGGGGGTTGGGGAGGGAAAAATAATGAAATAAGATGGGATGGGGAAGGAGACAAACCATAAGAGACTCCTAATCTCACAAAACAAACTGAGGGTTGCTGGGGGGTGGGAGGGTAGGGATAGGGTGGATGGGTTATGGACACTGGGGAGGGTTTATGCTATGGTGAATACTGTAAAAGGTGTAAGCCTGATGATTTACAAACCTGTACCCCAGGGGCAAATAATAATAATAATAATTTTTTTATGGAGGCTCTTACTACTAGGATATATGAGGCAGAAGAGAGAAATAGTGATATAGAAGACCAAATGACGGAGAATAAAGAACCTGAGAAGAAGAGAGATAAACAACTACTGGACCATGAGGGGAAAATTCAAGAGATAAGTGATATCATAAGACAAAACAATATTAGAATATTGGGACTCCAGAAGAAGAAGAAAGAGAGAGCTGGGCAGAAGGTATATTGGAGCAAATTATAGCAAAGAATTTCCCTAATTTGGCTAAGGGAACAAACATCAAAATCCAAGAGGCACAGAGAACCCCCCTCAAAATCAACAAAAATAGGTCAACACCCCATCATCTAATAGTAAAACTTAGAAGTCTCAGGGACAAAGAGAAAATCCTGACACCAGCTCAGGACAAGAGGTCTGTAACATATAATGGTAGAAATATTAGATTGCCAGCAGACCTATCCACAGAGACCTGGCAGGCCAGAAAGGACTGGCATGGTATATTCAGAGCACTAAATGAGAAAAATTTGTAGCCAAGAATACTGTATCCAGCTAGGCTGTCATTGAAAATAGAAGCAGAGATAAAAAGCTTCCAGGACAAACAAAAACTAAAAGAATATGCAAACACCAAACCAGCCCTATAGGAAATATTAAAAGTGGTCCTCTAAGCAAAGAGAGAGTCTAAAAGTAACAGACCAAAAAGAAACAGGGATAATATACAATAACAGTCACCTTACAGGCAATACAATGGCACTAAATTCATATCTTTAAATAGTTATCCTGAATGTAAATGGGCTAAATGCCCCAATCAAAAGACACATATCAAAAGATATCAAAATGGATAAATAAATAATACTCATCAATATGCTGTCTGCCAGAAACTCATTTTAGACCCAAAGACTCCTCCAGATTTAAACTGAGGGATGGAAAATAATTTAACATGCTAATGGACATCAAAACAAAGCTGGGGCGGCAATCCTTATATCAAATAAATTAGATTTTAAGCCAAAGACTATAATAAGAGATGAGGAAGGACACTATATCATACTTAAAGGGTCTGTCCAACAAGATCTAACAATTTTAAATATCTATGCCCCTAACATAGGAGCAGTCAATTATATAAACCAATTATTAACAAAATCAGAGAAACACATTGACAATAATACAATAATAGTAGGGGGCTTTAACACCCCTTCACTGAAATGGACAGATAATCTAAGCAAAAGATCAACAAGGAAATAAAGGCTTTAAATGACACCTTGGACCAGATGGACATCACAGATATATTCAGAACATTCCTCCCAAAACAACAGAATACACATTCTTCTCTAGTACACATGGGACGTTCTCCAGAATAGATCACATCCTGGGTCACAAATCAGGTCTCAACAGGTACCAAAGGATTGGGATCATTCCCTGCATATGCTCTGAAACTAGAACTCAACCACGAGAGGAAAGTTGGAAAGAACTCAAATACATGGAGGCTAAAGAGCATCCTACTCAAGTATGAATGGGTCAACCAGGAAATTAAAGAAGAATTTTAAAAATTCATGGAAACAAATTAAAATGAAAACACAACTGTTCAAAATCTTTGGGACACAGCAAAAGCAGTCCTGAGAGGAAAGTATATAGCTATACAAGCCTTTCTCAAGAAACAAGAAAGGTCTCAGGTATACAACCTAACCCTACACCAAAGGAGCTGGAGAAAGAACAGCAAAGAAAGCCTAAACCCAGCAGAAAAAGAGAAATAATAAAGATCATAGCAGAAATCAATGAAATAGAAAACCAAAAGAACAGTAGAACAAATCAGCGAAACTAGGAGCTGGTTCTTTGAAAGAATTGAGATTGATAAACCCCTGGCCAGACTTATCAAAAAGAAAAGAGAAAGGACTCAAATTAATAAAATCATGAATGAAAGAGGAGAGATTACAACCAACACCAAAGAAACACAAACAATTGTAAGAACTATTATAAGCAACTATACACCAGCAAATTTGACAATCTGGAAGAAATGAATGCATTCCTAGAGACATATAAACTACCAAAACTGAACCAAGAAGAAATAGAAAACCTGAACAGACCCATAACCAGTAAGGAGATTGAAGCAGTCATCAAAAATCTCCCAACAAACAAGAGCCCAGGGCCAGACGGCTTCCCAGGGGAATTCTACCAAACATTTAAAAAAAGAATTAATACCTATTCTTCTGAAACGGTTCCAAAAAAAATAGAAAGGAAAGGAAAACTTCCAAACTCCTTTTATGAGGTCAATATTACCTTCATCCCAAAACCAGGCAAAGACCCCATCAAAAAGGAGAATTACAGACCAATATCCTTGATGAACACAGATGCAAAAATTCTCACCAAAATACTGGCCAATAGGATCCAACAGCACATTAGAAGTATTATGCACCACGACCAAGTGGGATTTATTCCTGGGCTGCAAGTTTGGTTCAACATCTGCAAATCAATCAATGTGATCAATACATTAATAAAAGAAAGAACAAGAACCATATGATCCTCTCAATAGATGCTGAAAAAGCATTTGACAAAGCACAGCATCCTTTCTTGATCAAAACTCTTCACAGTGTAGGGATAGAGGGTACATCCCTCAATTATCATAAAAGCCATCTATGAAAACCCACAGCGAATATCATTCTCAATGGAGAAAAACTGAGAGCTTTTCCCCTAAAGTCAGGAACACAGCAAGGCTGTCCACTATCACCACTGCTATTCAGCATAGTACTATAAGTCCTAGCCATGACAATCAGACAATGAAAAGAAATAAAAAGCATCTGAATTGGCATCTGAATTGGCCCAATCAACACTGAGTGAACTACAAGAGGAAGAACAATAAGAATTGGGTGTTGAATCAGAAGACTGAGTAATCTGAGGGTGTTCTGGGACTTGAACTGATCCAGTGACTTGTTCTGTCTCACCTGTATCTTAACTCCAATACGAGAATGAAGGGGGACAGGGAGACCTGACAGATGAGTGAGGCAGAAGCTCTGGCTCCTCCCAGCTTTTGAAAGACTAACTTTTCTTTCTCCTTCCTTTTCCACTCCCAGCTCCTGGCCAAAAAAAAAAATATTGACTGAGATACTTACTGCATGCTGGGCAGTGTGCAGGCAGGATGTTGGAGATTTAGAAGTGCAGTAGATCTGTGCATCCCTGCAAGGGCTCTGAGCCGAGACCAGCAGCCACAAAGGGGGATGATGATGTAAGTTCTGGAGGGGAGGTCTGTCTTGGGGTGGGGTTGCTTAAAGGCAGCAGAACCTGCATTCCACACAAAACAAGGATAAGTCTTGGGCAAACAAAAACTAGAGAGGGCTACCTAGGCAAATGTGGGCACATTTAAGATGTATTTGTCTGGGGAGTGGGCAAAGGAGGGCTACAAAAAGTTACAGAGGAAGGTGAAGAAAAGAATCCCTTAAAATGTGAGTGTTAGGCTTAGGGTAATGCAGAACCAGTGAAGTTTTCCATGTAATGCGAGAAATGTCTCATACATGATGTGGTAGATTACATTTATGGGACCCAATTTTTTTATACCTCCCTATATCCACACCCTTTCCCATACGACTTTGCAGTTTCCCCATGTGAGCATGAGTGAGTATATTTCCCCATCCCTTGACTTTGAGATCAGCTATAAAATTTGCTTTGGTCAATAGGATCTTAGGAGATGAGACAAAGCTCTCTTTTACAGAGGGCCCTCCCTCTTGAACTTCTGCCCTTGCACAACAAAGATATGCCCTGGATGGGCTGTTGGTCCAGAGTGGATGACGCACACTGCCTGAGATCCACAGACTTGAGCGAGAGCTGGAACTTCCCTAACCATCACAGTCAAAGCCGAATGGCTCAGCCATGCTCCACTTTGATCAGACAGCCTCCAGGCAACTTGATGCATAAAAAAGTCAGGCTGAGATCAATAGAGGAATAGAGGTGACACACAGATGCATGGGTTGCATGAATGCTTTTTGTTATATGCTACTGGGATTTGTTTGTGGTTGCTTGTTACACAGTAATAGCTGACTGATGCACTCATCATGCTTCTATGCCCCCCAAATTTCAGGGAATTTTGTCAAGACTAGTCAATTCATGGACAATCATGGGCACCCGAGAAGGTAAAGTCAGGGATTATGTCTCTCTTCTTCTTGTGGAAAGAAGGGCAGGACAGTGCTGACAACAACTATGAAAAAGTCATGACTCTAGGTAAGATAATATGCACATAGTCCTCCTATGTATTTGACCTGGCCGAACTCTCCCTAACCTAGAAGAAGCAATGCTTTTCCTAGAGATTAGGAGCATTCTAGAAGATTCTGAAAAACTTTCAACCAATCCTGGGAGCTGGCAAAAACAAACAAACAAACAAACAAAACAACTGCTCTAGAAAAGTAAACACTCTAAGTCCCAAAACTTTAGACTCTCTTACACACACACACACACACACACACACACACACACACACACACCACCTTTCAAACCTATATATGTCTAAGGTTTTGCAGTATGCAGGGATAAAAACACCTTCTCATTATACGAAGAGAATTCCCTTTATAACAAATCTATCTTCTTCAACATATAAAAACTCATGTTTTGGAACCCATATGCAGGAGCATGTCTTGGGCACATTTAACACTATGATTTTAAAATGTTGGCTGACCCTTAACTATTTTACAAGGTTAAAATGGTAGAGGCCTCACAACTGTCAACAACTCGGTTATTAGGAGGGGGAAATTGTACAATTCGAACATTGCAGCCTGAGATCTTATCTCCTTTTTGTGACAGCTGGTTCCAGGAAAGCTTGGACGAAGTAGCCATAAGCATCCATTGCCTTCCCTAAGCCAGGAATCAAGGCTGTTAGCTGTTCAGAGAGAGATAGTTGTCCCCAGAACTGACATTCAAACCCTAACAAATTTGTTCTCTCTCACAGATGGAGATTTGGGCAGAAATGAACCCAGACCGCTTTGTACCTTCCAGGGTGGCCACAGCCCCCAGCTGGCTCCATGTCCCCAGCCCACCACCCCATCAGAGACTGCTTCCCAGCCTATGCTGCTCAGCGTGTGCCCCAGTTCATCCGGGAAGAGATGATTTCCCTGAGAGCCTCCCATAGAATGAATCGGGACCTTTCAAAGCAGCAATTTGACAAGGCTCTTTTCACCTTTAGGAAGTTTTTATTCTTTCAAGGCATATATAGGAACATGGACCTTATCCGAGTATAAAAGTGTTCTTTTTGAATGTTTGCTGAGTGTGTGCATGAGCCCCTCCGCAGATGCTCCCCAGCCTTTGGTGCACTGGAATCTGAACCTTTCCCCTTTAATAGCCCTGACCTCTGACCCCCGCAACAGCCTCTGCTCTTCCTTCTCCTGGCCCCTTGCCCAAGCTCCAGCCCCCGTCTGGGTCTGTCTATCCACACTCCCTCTCACCCTGACATCTGGGATCGGACAAAGCTAGATCAGGGAGTCTAGGTAAGGACTGGGGCAGGGCTGCACACTTCAGAGCTTATCTGTGAAGCTTTTCATTGCCAGGAGTGAGAACAGCTTGTTACAGTGACACAATCCTTATCTGGTCTGACAGATATATCCCATTTTGAGAGACTAAACCTAGCAGGGCAGAAAATGAGAAAGATACCAAACCCAGATTGTCAAGGAAAGCATTTATCAGAAGCCAATACAACACAGATCCCTCAGGTACAGGGTCAGGAGCAGGAGCCAGACCCAGGCATTGTTGCGCTTTGTTAAACTGAGGTCATTCCCTGATCATAGCCACACTGACTCCTCAAGGCCAACACAGTGCCCTGGGGACAAGGATGGATCCCAGGATAATCCACCTCACCTGGGAGTGGCCCTACGTGATGCTGCTCACAGCGCCATCTGGTGGCTCCTCGATGACGAGCCAACCTACAGAGCCTAAAGACCCCAGCAAAATCTCAACCAGAAGGGTTCAAAGTCAAAACTTCACCCTGCCTGTAGCTCTTTCTCCCACCTGCTCATTCTTGTCTAATTGTCAAGGTTTTTCCGGTCCTCGTAATGAACACAGTGAGAAAAAAACTCCGCCAAACCTCAGTTCCATTTGAAATAAAGCAATTCACCCATTTGCTTCACTGGGATGTATTAGACATCCAGTCAGCCAGACCAGTGCTGGAATGTTCCAGCCCATGTGGAGTGCAGTGCCTTTTCTCCACTTGTCCTCCCCTTCGATGCCTTTGCAAAAGCAGGAGATGAGGACAGAGAGAACCTTCCATGGCTGTCCCCCGGGACTACAGGGTCCTCTTACTCTTTGAATGTGATCTCCAAAGGCTGTCCTCAACCCAGAAGGAAGATCTACAGCCGCCAAATGATTTAGTGGCCAGTGGCATAACGTGGAGGCCTCTTTTTACTTTTTCCAGTCTTCTTTCAAATACCTCAGAGCAAACCTCTCCTTACAATTAATGCTCATCCCGGTGTTAAAACATCATGAGGAGACAATATCCAGTTCTCCTCAAAAATCTTATTGCAAACAGGAGAAGATGGGTGAGGCAACTGAGCAGTAATGCCACTGAAGACAGATGCCTCAGCTAGGATTATGGTGTTGTGAGGGTGTGTTCTGTCAGCTCAACCCGGCACAGGAAGTGAGTGTTTTCAGGAAAAAATATTCACTAAACCCTTCCCATGACCATCCTGATCATACCAGAAAAATCACAGCAATGAAAGGGATACAGAACATTCTGGAGAGTGAGCGAGAGAGCATGACACTAGAGCATAAGCAAAACAGGCCATTGGGGTAATGTAAACATTGATGGGATACTTTTTTGAGATATTAACCTATGGTTTTTCTCATGCTATTTTAATCTCCTTGGGTTTCATGCAAGTAGCCTTTTTAATTCTTCCCCTCAGGGTATTTTTTACAGAGGAAGATACAGATGGGGCTTGAGGTCAGAAGCTTGTCCTTCTCCTGTCCTCTGTAATGGCTCCCTGATAAATACTAGGTGTCCCAGGTGTAGAGTGGAGAGAGAGGAGCCTATGCTGGCAAGAAGAGAGTGCAGGACAGGGCCAGGAATATTTTGAGCCCCACATCTATGATGTCGGGAATGTCTGAGGACAGCACTCTGAGGCAGGGTGGGGAGTGAGGGAGTCACAAGACCTCAAGGGGATACTAAGGTAGTGAACTGCAGGCCCAAGGACCCAAAGATCAAAGCCTCACCAAAGATTCTGTCATTCCAAGCTGAACCTAAACAGCCCCAACAGACTGGGACAATGGGTATGTCTCAATATTAATCAGTGCAAACCTGTGACTCATGACTGGAAAGGCCTCCCGTTGGCTTTATCCCTGTAAGTGACCCCAGGACCCTGGCATGACCCCAGGATAGAGAGGTGCCTACAGTAACACCTGAGGTGAAATTTCCAGGTGATCCTCACTGCACACCTGAATTCAAGACTCAGATTCACACTACTCCAAACATATTGGCAGGAGTAGACTTTGCAGGAATCTGACACTAGAATTAGAGACCCAGAAGGAAACATAAAATGGAGACTGAAGGTAAAGACTCAGCAGTATGGAATTAAAATTCAAGCATTTAAAGCCAAGAGCCACACACAGTGCCTGCAGTGGACCTAGACAGGCCTGCTGCTTGACCACATTGGTGAGGGTGACTCCCAGATTGTCAGCAAGGACACACAAATCAGAGCCTGTGGTTGGTAGCAATCACTCTTTGTGTGACCTCTTTGTCTTTTGAGACTTCAATAACACTGGCCTGACCTTCCTCTCCCACAGGCTGCAGGAAGGGCGGTGAATTCCTAGGGTAGCACAGCCAGGGCTTAGCCCTCTTAAGAAGCTCAGGAGAATGGACAGGGTCACCAGAGATGTCATCTTCCTCCCTTTCCAGACAAGCCCTGAGACAACTATTTGCTTTCCCTCGGATACAAATTCTATTACTCCATCCTCCTTAAGACTTAGATCTAGGGTGCCTGGGTGGCTCAGTGGGTTAAAGCCTCTGCTTTCGGCTCAGGTCATGATCTCAGCATCCTGGAATCAAGGCCCGCATCAGGCTCTCTGCTCAGCAGGGAGCCTGCTTCCTCCTCTCCCTGTCTCTCTGCCTGCCTCTCTGCCTACTTGTAATCTCTCTCTCTGTGTCAAATAAATAAATAAAATCTTAAAAAAAAAAAAAGACTTAGATCTAGACTCAGGTTTGTCCTCAAAAAGCAATTACATGGTTGTCAAAACCCATCCAGCTGAATACTTAACATTGGTGCATTTTATTGTATGTTAAATAGCCCTCACCTTAAACACACACACACACACACACACACACACACACACTTGCTATGGGCATCTGTAAAATCTAGAAACAGACTAATATATATGCCATCAAAGACATCTTCAATCTGTAGCAAGGGAAACTTCCATGCTTTAGGACCCTCGAGACTCCGATTAGGTTAATGAAGACAGAATATATATAATATTCTCATTCTAGGGTATGGTTCAGTCATTCTCAATACTAGGAATTACCTGGGTGGGACAGAGCAGGTGGGCAGCCTGGGACAGGGTGCTGGCATGGTGGTGTGCACAGAGTTGGGGCTGTGGTGGAGGAAAACACCATCATGCCTTCTTATTAAAAACTCAATTGCAAGGAGAGAGATCTAAGCTCATTACACACCCACCGTCCTCCCTTGAGCAAGTTTATTTCCCCTCCGTAGGCATTAGATATTCAACCGTAAAAGGAATAAGATGGGTAAGGTGATCTCTACATCTTAAATTTTATGATCAATTCTGTATTTTATCTATCTTGCAACACTCGGGTGACTTGCATTATCAGTCATAGAAGATATAAGTGAGTCTTCTGATAAGCGACCGTCCCTAAGAAGATGCTGCTATTCCAAGTCTCTGAATGGAAAACCAAGGCCACACGGCAACTTGAAAATGAAGTGCCTTCTGATGTCCATACCTCTGAAGACAAATGCACGCTGGATTTCCATGTTGCTAAAGGTAAAATAACTACAACTGTGTTTTTATAGGGTCCTTAAACTGGTTGAGGACCAGAGCAGACCTTAGCACTAGAATTAAGTGGCCAGCCTACAGGTGTGGGGTTCTGCAGTAGACCAGAGCTGAGACGCTGACTGCCTATGTCTAAAGAGGGTCCAAAAGTATCCAAGGAAACCCTCAACTGCTAGGGCTAGAGCCCGGGCTGCTTTCATAGCCTAGAAAAAAATAGAATGCAGCCCAACAACCAAACCACAGCCCGGTCACCATCCTGTGCTGCATTAGAGCTAAACTTGGCCCAGATAAGGTCATTGCAAGCAGGGTGTTTGTTTTGTTTGTTTGTTTGTTTTTGTTTATTTTTTTGACAGAGAGAGAGCACAAGTAAGCAGAGCAGCAGGCAAAGAGAGAGAGAAGCAGGCTCTCTGCCGAGCAAGGAGCCCAATGCAGGGCTCGATCTTAGGACCCTGGAATCATGACCTGAGCCGAAGGCAGCCCTTTAACCAACTGAGCCACCCAGGCGCCCCAAACAGGGTGTTTTTAAAAGTTGGAGAAATAAGCCTACTGCAATGCAACAGCGGCAAATTCTATCCAGAGCTGGCCCAGGAACCCAGCACTGCAGACCCCAGTGTGATTCCAAATGTCAAGAGCACCACCTGCTGCCCAGAGTGGGGAAAGGCTGGTATGTCCGTCTCCCTTTCTCTTCAGCAACATCAAACAGGAGGTGCCTTCATCTCAAACTGGGTGAGCGTGCTCAGGCTCCGAAATTCTCTCCAAGATCAGTGAGCTGTTTGTATGTTTCTGTGTTTATGATGGCCTAAAAACCTTCACACAAACCCGATCACATGCTGGATCATCGGGCTGATAAAGGAAAGGGAAATCATCAAAACATTCCTGGCCTCTATTTTGCATTTGTTAGGATATCGCTAGGAAGTTGTGTCCAGTGCCATTGTTTTTAACTGTGACGTGCTCATGGATCAGAACAGCGGTGGACGGCCTCCTCAAGGAAGTAGTTATACTAAATAAAAGCCAAAGGACTCAGCCTCGAGCTCTATAGCGATTGTAGAAAAATGGGGTGAAAACTGAGTCATCACAGGGATCTCACGATGGTATAAGCACACCTAACTCGAAAGAATGTAGATAGAACAGTATTTCTGTCTGGACCATATTTGCATTGCAAAAGGCAATTTAGTGGAAATAAAACATCATCTATCTGATCAAATTGATATAAATTATGAGGTAGTTTTATTTGAAGCTAAGTTGTAATTTTGTTTTGCTTGTATGATAGAGTATGAATTATAAGGATAAGAAATGTGTACCTAGTATGGTTTGAAATATTTGTTATATTAGAGGCGCCTGGGTGGCTCAGTGGGTTAAGCATCTGCCTTCAGCTCAGGTCATGATCTCAGGGTCCTGGGATCGAACCCAACGTCAGGCTCCCTGCTCAGAGAGGAGCCTGCTTCTCCCTCTCCCTCTGTGCTCTCTCGCTCTCTCTCACTCTCGCTCTTGCTCTCTCTCAAGTAAATAAATAAAATCTTTTCAAAAAAGAAATGTTTGTTAAACTCTATAGAACGATTGACCTCTGACTCTTTCTAACTGCTCTCCTTATTTCTACCGCTGGACTCTTCTCCCTCTAAAAAGGACGCATATACGGCATTAATCAGGTTTTGGCTGCAGTGGTGGTGTGCTACATAACAAACAACGCCCAGGTCTCAATGGCTTACAGCGACAACTGTCTGTCTTCCTCACCCACAAGTGCTACGGATCAGTTAGAGCCCTTCTGGATCTGCAGGCCAAGTTCAGGTTGGCTCCACGTGTCTCTCGTCTTTGAACCTGGCATGCTCTTTTAAGAATAACTTAAATAAACTGAGGACTAAATCACAACCAGAGGCCAGACCTAAAACTTGAAAGCTGAGATTGTGGACCAAGGGGCCCTCGGAGGAGCTCTGGTCTCACAAGTCACAGACTTGGGAGAGATGAATTCCAGGACCCTAGTTCTCACCCCAGCTCTGAACCGAAGTGACCAGAGATGGGGATGAGTGGTGTTGTAGTCAGCCAAAAGCAAAATCCAACAGGAGTAGCCCTCAGTCTGCTGCCAAGGCCTGAGAGAATGGGGTCACAGAGCGACCTCACTTCTCCTCAGAGCCCTCCGCCCTGTGCTGAGGGTATGGGTAGCAAGCTGCATGCGACACAGTTCCTGCTGAGAATGACTTCACCATGGCACTAGGCACGAGGGAGGACCTTGATCCTGGCAGCTTCCATCTGCTGATGTGGACATGGAGGGGGAGTGCCCCACAGAAGGGAGGCAAGATGGCTCCCTCTGTGGATAAGATCTGCACTGGCTCTTCCCCAGTGTCCAGTACCACACAAACGAGACCGGTCTAATCTATGAGGAAGAGCAATCAGAAAGTGACCAGAAGGAAGGAAGGTGGGGGAGGGGCAAAACAGGTGAAGGGGAGGGGGAGGAACAGGGTCCCAGTTATGGGATGAATAAGTCTCAGGGGTGAAAAGCCCAAGATAGCATAGTCAATGATACTGCAATCGCGTTGTATGGTGACAGCTGGGAGCTACACTTCCTGCCAGCACAGCACAACATACAGACTTGTCAAATCACCACGCTGTATCCCCGAAACTGATGAAACATTGTGTTACTGCAATTAAAAAAACAAGAAGAGGGGTGCTTGCCTGGCTCAGTTGGTTAAGCGACTCCCCTTGGCTCAGGTCATGATCCCAGAGTCCCCGGATCGAGTCCCGCATCCGGGTCCCTGCTCAGCGGGGCGTCTGCTTCCCCCTCTGACCCTCCACCCTCTCATGCTCTCTCTCTCTCTCATTCTCCCTCTTTCAAATAAATAAATTTTTAAAAAAGGAGAAGAAGAATCACCAGATGTACAAAATGACTCCCCAGCGTAGAAGCTGCAGCCCATAGTAATTAAAACATAATGCTTCTGGCACATGGGTTAACAGGTTAATGATACTGAATATAGTCTAGATAAAGTGATGCATATATTGATCGAATGCATAAGAAAATTTAGTATATAATAAATAAGATATTCATTAAATTTTTTTTAAATGGATAAGTTAAAAAATTGTGTCAGGACAGCTGGCTAGCCACTAGGGAGTAAAAATAAAACTGAACTCCCTACCTAAGTCCTTGCACCAAAATAAATTCTGGATGGGTGAAATATTTATACTTTAGATGTTTAATAAAAATACACGTAGGAAACAGTTTTAATATTTAATCTTGGTGTTGGGGGGGTGCTCTCTAGGCAATAGAACCCAAACAGAACCCAAAACAGACAAGACCAGGGAGTGAGACCTCGAGAAGAGCATCACGTTTCCTTGAAAGGGAAGCTTACAGAGGGTGTGCCCCGGAGCAATGGGCAGCAAGCAGGAAATGACGCTTAGGGATGGCACTAGAAATGCTGGCTCTCTCCTGCCCAGTCTACACTGTCCTCTTCTTAGAAAAAATGCTCTCAATTCATGCTCCTCTGGAAGGGACAGCCCACATTCCCATGCCGCCTGCTACCACCATCACACACAGCTGACCCAAGCCAGCCAATCGGAATTGCCAGTTAGCTCCAAGGAGACACACTACAAGGTCATGGAGAATCCAAACCCAGAGTAGGCACAGGACGGCCATAACTGTGAGCAAGCAAGACCCAGAAGCTGGTGTGAAGCAGGCTGATGTGCAGGGGAAGGGGAGAGAGCACCCAGCCTCAGGCCTAGCTCAAAGCCCCTGGGCTACGTCTCCAAGAGCCTGGACAGTCAGTGCAGGTGACCTCTGGTTCTTCCGAGACCTTTTTGGTGGTGTCCCCCATGACCGACCTTGCAGTAAGCCCTCTCTCTACCTGAGTCCCTTGCACCGCTCATCACCCTTGCAACATCATGATTCCTGATGAAGGAATCATATAGATACACACTAAGGAAAGGGCCCTGAGAAGGAAGGAACATATCAGAGCTAAGGGAGGTGGGGGGAGGAGAGGTCACACCTGGCTCTGTTCTGTTTGAGAGTGATCAGAAGAGACAATGCAGCAGACCTAAGAAAACCAGACGAGTGGAAACAGCGTGCAGTCACTCAGCCCTCAGAAGGTGGCCTGTGTCCCAGAGCTTGGCAACAGAAAATACCCAGAAGCCGCAAATGTGGGACAAAACGTCCCATGGTGCTTCTGTTATTTTCAAGGGAGTAGGCAAAGCAGAAAAAACAGCCACGTTCATCCCTCGGATGATTTTTAGAAGGGCTGAAAAGCCAGCCAGGTGGCTTGAAAGGGGCTGCCTCCCGGTTACAAAAGCAGGGCTCTCTGATTCCAGGCAGGGGGAGCAGCCCTGCTGACTTTTCATAACCTTCCATTCTTTCCCCGGGATTGGTTTCCACCCCTGAGGGCAAGTGTAAAGAAAGAAGCACAATTAAAGGAATTACCCTCCGTTCCCCTCCTCAGTCAGAGTGCTGTGTGGGTGCCTTTGGGCCAAAGTCGGGCCTTTTGCAAAAATAGAACCAAAGTTCGTGGATCACATTTTGGAGAATGGAGACTCTTCTTGAAAAGGTGTTTTTGCTTTTGTTTTTGTTTTTTTAATGAGTGCAAAGGTGCAGAGCCCCACAGCCAGGGAGAAAGCCGTTGAGCTTCAAAGAAATGAGGGGAAAGGAACGAAGAACCTTCCAGCAGGTGAGGGACCACTCTCCTTCCTGCTGTGATTTTTCTAGCCAGGGAGGCTTTGTCAAGTGGCAGCGTCTTCAGAGCTAAGAATCTGAGCTGAAAACAATCTGAATGGCAGCTGCTGCCTGAGGTGGATGTGGAAGCAGGTGTCTTCCTCTGGGCACACCTGTCTAGGAGCCTCTCCTTGTGACCTGCAGGGCAGACAGGAGGGCTGGAACACATTCGAGAGAGAGCCCCAACCCCTCTCTCTGTGTGGCTGGATGTGTCTTGGGGTATGAATGGATGGTTTGTCCTCCCTGCATCTCCCTCCCTCTTTCCTTCAATTCTAGCTGGTTCTCAAAAGGTACATGGCAAGACAGAAAAAACAAGTAAACGGCAGGATGTACTGGTTTTGTTTCCAAAATCCCATGGCCGGCATTAAGGTGAGGCAGGGGAGGGAGGGACTGTCCTCAGGGGGCAAAATCTAAAGAGTCCCCAAGGAACTCAGAAGTCAGGATAGATAATATTTTAATGTAATAGTTTAAAAAATAAAAATGATTAAGTCAATTTCACCCCAAGCTTGTTAAGTAATATTCAATAAATACTCTTTGTGTGGCCTAAAAGACTTTTTAACACAAAAAAAACTCTTTTATTTTGATTTTTAAGGTGTAGGCACCCTTAAATTTAGGGACTGAGAGAGATCTTCATTCACCTCATCCTATTCCCAGCCCTACCCAGGGGAGTATCTAGAATCTAGAAGACCTATGGAGGGTGTAAGGAGAGAGAAAGGAGCTTACAGAGAGAAAAGGAGAAAGGGTGTCCCCCTCTCCCAAACCATACAAAGTGATCCTTCCCGACTTGAGGAAAGAGAATCCTACAGGCTCCAGAAGCCCCAGGGATCCAAGTAGAGGCCCGCTCAGGGGTCAGGACCCCTAAGAAGAATAATCAGTGCAACCATCCTGTTGTACAAAGGATTCCCAAGCCCCAGAGTGGTAAGGGAGTAGCAGAGATGTAGGCTGGGACAGAGGGTGTGACAGCAGGATCTGTCCATGGGGACAGATCCCTGAAGGCTACCCCCTCCACGTGGCACTTCACAAGATCCAAGAACTGGGATCACCTGTGGAACGAATGGCTGAGGTCACTGCCCAGCAGCCGGCAGGATGGGGGTACGTCCAAAACATCATTCAACAGACAAAAAATAAAGTTATGCCATAATTGCTGCACACCCATGGTTGCAGACTAATGTTAACACCTGCCATATCCGGACAGAGAAACCTAAGGCAAAGGTTAATTAAGCAACTTGGATTAAGCTTGGATTAAAAAAAAAAGACTGTATGAATCTACATTTGATGGAGAAACATATCAGTTTCAATATTTCCATTTAAAAGGACAGCCTTCGTTTTAGAAAGAATGCTTATCAAAATATTTCCTATTTCCAGAGTTACCTCCATGATGCTCCTGCATCGATCTCTCTGTCAAAGGCCTGGGAGCCTTGGCGAAGGCTGATGAGAAAGGAGAGCAATCTAAGTACCACCCGTCTTCCCCCACCCCCCCTCCCGAAGTTCTTTTGGGAAGTTGGAGTAGAGAATTTCTGCACATGCTTCCTTCTGTCAGATCAGGGAGGGCCCAAGATCTCTCAAGCGAAATATACTTTCAGATCATGATGAAGCTATTGGCTTTCTGTTGACATAAATTACACAGATACCACAATAGATAAAGCATCATTTTCTCTGTGCTGCATGGTCTTTATAATAGCAGCTGTATTTCTCAATGTAATTTTTCATAAGGTCAAATATTCTTCTCCAAGTATATTCGGTGATATGAAACTTGTCAGAACAAATCTAGATATATCTTTATGTTCTTGTATTATTCACTTCCCAGATCCTATCAGGGAGATAGGCAAGGAGGAAAAAAAAATACACCATTAACAACAAAAGAAATATCTGATGCTACTCTGTATGGTATCTGTGTAAAACAGAAAAAATATAACCCACGGAAAAAAAGAGAAATCTCCACTATTTATTCCAGTGGCACTGCTTTTGTGAAAACAATTGCAGAGTTTTCACTGGTATTGGTTTCCAGCTTCTAGGACACCATCACTGTAGGATACACTCTAGGTTTAAGAAGAGCTTTCAAGGGGGAAAAGGAAATGACATTCAGTACGCATTAATTGTAAAATACACTTCGATTGAAGAAATGCTATGATATGGAAGAGTGTCTATCTTCAAATGAAAGAAAACAGCTGTGGAGATTCTATCTCACAGCAACTCAGCTGTCAGTATTTGCCATCAGAGGGATGGTCACAGTGATCCCACAGTGACACCAAAGGCAAGGTCATATGACATGGGATTGAGATGCAGCAAAGGGGAGACGTATGCTTTTCCAGATTCTCTAGGCAAGATGACATGGAGGGAAGAACCATGGCCTTCGACAGTTATGGGTTCAGATCCCAGCTCTGCCACCTACCACCTGTGAGACATGGGTCCTCAGTTTCCTCATCAGTAAATCAGGGATTTCTTCATTCATGCAAAAAATATTTATTAGGAACGTAAAATTTTCCAGGCACTATTCAAGACACGGATGATTCCTAGGGGAACAAAATGGAGAAGGTCCCCGCCCTCCTGAAGAGTAGGTTCTAACAGTGCAGAGGATGGGGAGGGGCAGACATCAGGCCAACTAAGTAAGCATTTGGGGTGCTAGGGTCACTGGAGGAAATTAAAGAGGGGAATGAGACAGCATCTCAGGAAGGCAGCTTCTTAAGGAGATAGGCTTTGAGCTGAGACCTCAGAGGGCTGAAGGAAGATCATTCCAGAGAAAGAGCCAGTATGAAGGCCCCACAGGGCACCGAGTGGGCTTGCAGAAGCACCCTGGGGTTTGTGTGAGGATAGCAGCACTAAGGATGGAAGAGGAGAGATGCTATCAGTGAGGGAGGGAGATCTGCTCAGCTTCTCCAGGCCACAGTGAGGAGTTGGGTTGCATTCCAAATGGAAGTGGAAGTCATTTTAAATGGCGGTGACAAGATTACATTCCTGTTTTAAAAATTCCATTCTGGCTCTGATCATTTATGCAAGAGGTGCAGGTGGTATACTAAAGCCACTACCATGGGATTGTCTGGGATTTGCTGAGAAAATATCGAGGGCTGGGCAGAGTTCCTAGCTCCACATCTGTGCTCCTAAATGACCACTATTAATTATAATATAGATGGAGCCCTTTGAATATCTCTTCCATTCCATTTAATACATTGTATGAAATGATCAGCTTTGGGGCCAGTCTCCCTGACGAGACAGAGCTGGTTGACAGTGTTTACTGGGCTATATCCATCACTGTATCTCGGGACCTAGTACAGAGCCTGACTCATGACAAGCACTCCATCATACTTGCTGAGTTAAGAGCTGATCACAAATGATTTTTTCTTGATGGAAGGAACACAAATAGTTTCTGTTCTTCCACCGTGAGTGTTAAGAGATGGAAACTCAGGTTTGCAAAAGTGAGTGTGTTGGTAAGGATGGCTGATTCTCCATACTAGGCATGGTAGAGGTGCTAGGATGCCAAAATGGCTGTAGATTCTAGGCCCATCGAGATCCTTCCAACGAGTGGTGAAGCTTATTTCTTCGTCCCTTAAATCTGAGCTGGCTGTGTGAATTGCATCAGCTAGTAATTGGAAGCCAGTGGTGGAACTGACGTCATGCGAGCTCAAAGACTAAGCCTTAAGAGACCTCCAACCTCATGCCTGGATCCCTTCCTCCACCAGGCCACCAAGCTTGGGCCGGCCTGCTGGATGGAGGGTGAGTAGCCACGTGGAGGCAGTCTGTCCCAGCCATCCCATCTCCTCTAACAAAGAACAACAAAGCACTGCCTATATCGGGACTGCCCAGCTGAGTCCAGCCCATAGTCCGAATCCAAAAGTTCATGAGAAATAATAATTTTGTATTCTTTTTAACCATTAAGTTCAGTAGTCTTGCAGCAAGAGCTAACATAGCAGACCTCGAGAAGAAACCTAATGCAAATCAGCAGGGGAAGAAAGTCCAGTGAAAAAGAGAATATGCAGTGAACTCCAAAGCATGAATTAAGAGCCAGGCTCCTCTTTGACTCCTAAATGCAAATGGCATGCCACCCTTCCCCATTTTGGAATGGAGAGGGTCTCCATATTCTGCTGCCTTGCTGACATGGCTGAATCCTCTGTCAGTGCTAGTAACGGGTTCGGTTTGCCAAGAACCTGTCTCTTTACAGCAAAGTGCCCTGTCAGTGCCCCCCTACCTACCTGCCCTTCTCTGAAAGCCTGCTCTTTATCCATCCTAAGATGTAACTAACTGGTGGCACCTGCCTTCATTCTCCATCCAATGACAGGAATGCCCCTGCCTAGCTGAGTTGGAAGAAATAGAAGCCATCATTTTCCCCAAGTTCCCCAAATCATTCTCGGAAAAGCACACAGTCAGAAGATTCAGGGCCCCGTCTCTCCTAGCCATTTAAAGTTGTCACCAAAGTGGCTTACCTCCAGGGATCCCATGAGCCTCTGATACCACACATCCAGGAAAACAGGCCGCCAACCCCCGGGAACAACAATCCCGGCCAAAGGATAATTTAGCAGCATCCAAGAGTGAGCCCCAAATGCCACAACCTCCATTGTGATGCTATGGGTTCGCAAGAGCTCTAAAAACCTCTCCAGAATCATTTCCATCCAGTTTTTTGTCATCCTTGTCATCTTTACAGGTCTCTGCCCCACCCACACCCCACACCCCCAGTTCTGGGGTACTGAAGGGAAATGTCAGCACCACAGTCAGGGTCCCAGCATAGGGGCTCCCACATTTCCCAACTTCACACCAACCCTGTGTATGCCTTCCCCAAATCCTGGACTCCCGTGTGTAGCAGCGCCCCCCACTATCCTGTCGGCTCCCCAGAGTTTTCCCACAGTAGCTGCTACAGTTGTCCCTGGCTTCTGTGACTCTCTGCATGAAGGCATTCCCCAGATGTGGAAGCTTTAGCCCAAAGCAGGCCAGAAGTGGCAGGGAGTTAACCCATCGGGAAAATCACTCCCCCAAGGAAGGACGGACTTTGGAGGTTAAAACCCAAGCCCATTTGCCCAGGAGTGGGAGGATTCTGAGGTGTATCCTACACATGGTGTCTCAGAGCCCCCCAACCCCTCCCCTACCCCGCCCCCAGCTCCCCTTTATGGGAGCAAGCCTCAATTGCCCACAGCAGTCCTCAGGCATGAACTCCTGCTTGATTGGCTTTTCTCACTTCCCAGACTCCCTGCTCCACTCTCACCACATTTCATGGGAGATAGGTCCCTGTCTCAGCCTCTGCTTTGGAGAACCCCATGACCCTAGAACTTTCCCGGAAGGGTTTAGCTTCCTCATCTCCTGCCCAGAAACCTCCAGCGCCACCTGCTGGAGCTTCCCTCCACCCTACAGCCCAGCTACAGGGCTGGAGCCCAGATGCTCACAGACGCTGGAACTAGTTCTACTCTCCTCCTTGGAAGAAAAGAAACCACAGTTGCATCTGTAACCCCTCTCTGAGCTTATTGGTCCCTGAATTATATCACTCCACCGAAGTCACTAGGGTCCACCCGTGCAGGGAGCCCTGGACCCAGAGCCATTCCGTGTCCTGGTCCCCTGGATTTCGCCTCAGTCGCCTCAGTCTGGGTGGTCATTAGGGGGTCCATTCCAGGTATGGAGGGGCCCCGTCAAAAGGGTCTGGAAGGACTTGAGAAGGTCCCCAGAAGCAGCGGCCTCCTGCTCATACTAACTGGATATGAGAAACTCACAGGCCATTTCCCAAGAAAGCAGACTCTGAGAGGAAGATATGTGAGCAGGAAGTTTCCTGAGGACTGTTCTCAGTATCAACACCTGTTGGGGAAGAGGGTGTAGATCACACAGGACTGGGTAGAAGGAATGTGAGATAGTTGAAGCGAAGGCATTGTCTGTTCCCAAAGGGAGATCTGGGATGCCCCTGCTAACGTGTCCTGAGTTGAAGCAAGGGGCTGGACCTTTGTAATCCACAGTGATCAGTCCCTGGTTGAGAGATGCCCCAGAGAGGAGCATGAATGTGACTCAGGAGATTCAGTGCCTCTGAGGGCAAGTCCAGGAGAGCAAGTGCTTCAGTCCAGGGTCAGGGCTGATAAGCCAACATGGCACCCATCACACCAGTGTTATAATATTCAGGGACAGGCATGGTCAGAAACTTCTCTGCCACCCAGAGCAGAGGAGGACTATTGAGTGAGTGCCCCATGTTAACTTGAGAGGAACTGGAGCTAAGCCCTAAGGAAAGAACGCAAGTCGCTTGACAGACACGCCTGGGGTTTCACACCTGGAAGGACCAATCACGGCTCCTAAGCCACCTCCAGACCCACCCTCAACTCTCAACCAACCTGCAGGTGGGTGGTTTGTGTGAGATGTCCCATGTCCAGCAGTACCGGGTACGAGTTTCGAACATGGCCTTTCCATTCTCAAGAGCAGGAATGGGAGTTAATGAAGTCTCTGGATGAGTACCTAGGTTGCAGAAAGGAGTCTGCTTGGAATCACTCATCTGTAGGCATTGAGGAGCCAGCCTTGCAAGATCAGAGCAGAGCAGAGACTGGGAACTAAAGCAATGGTACCACTCTGCCCTGGGGTTCATATTTGGAAGCTGGCTTTTTTGGTAAACCAAGTGACAATGGGCAAGTAAGGTCAATTCTCTGTGCCTCAGTCTCCCCATCTATTAAGTAGGGCTGAGAAATACACCTCTGGTGACATTGTTTCCAGGTGGGAATGGGGTCCTTGTAGGAATTCACTCCCAAAGCTATATAGTGCTACACGAGTGCCGGACCAGACAGCAGCTTCTAAGTTGCTACTTCACAAGTATGTCCAGATGGTAACATTTTAGCAATAAAAAGCAAAAGCATGTGGGAATCCCTGAGAGAAAAGAGGTAACTTTCATGGCTCTTTGTGAGAAGGTAGATCAATTCAAAATCAAGTTCGCAATACTCTATAAATTGAAGTTTTTCTAGGTCTAAGAGAAACTCTCCCATACGTGCACAAGGAGATGTATATACAATGGTGAACGCAGTGTCTTTATAACAATATAGAATTGGCAAGAAACAACCCTGAGGTCCACGAGGAGGGGACCTAAGGAAGTTAAGTGGCTAGAGTGAAGAAACACTAAGGAAGTAAAGCCAAAGGGGTTGGTCTGGATTCCAGGTGGAGGACAGAGGTATCAAAGAGGGTGCCTGTGCTTTGAACTTGCTCAGCAGACCCATTCTGTGCCATAGGGAGCAAGAAAGAAGGGCCAGGTGGAGGGTGATGATCATGCATTCTGAACTGGAGGAATGTACGACCACATTGTGGATGCGTTATGTGGCCAGTTGGACAGACCGTCCAAGAGGAGCCAAGAGGAGATACCTGGGCTGGAGACATACTGGGAGGAGGGGAGGGGGAGGGATCATCTGCAAATCAGTAGCAGGAACAGGTGAAGGGAGAGTACGGGGTGGGGGGGAGAGTGTCTAGGACTGGTCTTGAAGGAACTACAACTATATTTTTTAACACCTTTATTGAGGTATAAGTGACACACAATAAACAGCACATATTGAAAGTGTATAATTTGATAAGTTTTGACATAAATACGCCCACAGATCCATTATTACATTCAACATAATGAGCATATCCCTCGCCTGTTACCTGGTAGTCCTTTGTAGCCCCTCCCTCCCTCCTGTCCCCAGGCAACTCCTGATCTTCTCTGTTGCTAGGATTAATTCTCATCTTCTAGAATAGTATGTAGATGGGATCACACAGAATGTAATCTGCTTTGGTCTGACATCTTTCCTTCACTCTAATTACTTTTTTTTTCTTTTTTTCTTTTTTTTTTTTCATTTTGTCCATGTTGTCACTTGTATCAAGAGTTTATTCCTTGTTATTGCTGAATTATATTCATTGTATGGACGCATCACAATTTGTTTGTACATCACCTATGGATGGACATTCAGACTGCTTCCACTTTTGATCTACCACAAACATAGCACCTATGAATATCTGTGTACAAGTCTTAGTGTGAACATACACTGTAATTTCTCTTGTAAATGCCCAGGGGTGGAATGGCTAGATCATACAGTCAGCATTCGGCTAGCTTTTAAAGGAACTGTCAAATTTTTCTCCAAATGGGGGACACTATTGAACATCCCCACCTGCAAGATATAAGAGTTCCAGTTGCTCCAACTCCTCACCAACACTTGGTATGGTTAGTCTTTTCTTTGTAGCCATTTTATTAAGTGTATAGTATCATTTCACTGTGGTTTTAATTTGCATTTCCCTAGTGACTAATGACAAAACAACCTTTAGCAACTGGAAGAAGACTGAACCTATCTATACAAGAGACCCAAAAGAGAAGACAGAGGTGCAGAAAGAAGACCAGAAAAACGTGGCATCACAGAGGCCAACAGGAGAAATGGCTCAGAGAGAGTGGTCAAGAGAATCAAATGATGCTAACATGGGCTGAAAATTCTCACTTGGATTTAGTGCCTTTGGTGATGTTCCAGTAGCAAGTGGTTCCAGCTTCCAGCCTCTCTCCACATTTGCGGAATAAGAATCCACTGGGTGGCACCCTCTCCTCTGGTGTGTGGGCTCCAGCTCCCTCCTCAGAGCCCCTGAGGTGAAAACACCAGCTGACACCACTTTGCAGCAGTCTCACATTTCCAGAGGGGGTCACAGGCTCTGTCTCCTGGGAGGCTGATTGTGACATGGAGATTAGCATGCAGAGGTTTTCTTAGGGAATGGTCTCCGGCTGGTCACCTCTGATGACGGGAAGAAGCAAGACTGGGTGAGGCAGATGCTGGGATGCTGAGGCTGGGATGGACCTTCAGTGTTGTCCCCCACTGGGGGCAAGGGGGCAGAGCCTTCCTTCCCTGCATGGACCAGTCACTGGACACAGCCTGCCGCAGGAGGGAGCTGTGACCCTGGGGGAGGCAACTCTTTCTGCTGAAAGTTACTGCTGAGGGCTGCTAGCCCAGCAACCTCTTCCTTCCATCTTCAAGAGGAGTCAGGGTGGCACACTCAGCATCCACTGCAATCAATTTCTCCTCCAAGTTTCCAGGTTCTAATCACCCAGCCTCTTCCCTTGGCTCCCCACCTCGGATTAGAAGCCATTTTCTGCCATTATCGTTGCTAGATCACTTCAGAGCCCCTGGTGCACTTTTGCAATGTTCCAACACCCACTTAAGGGACTCCTTATGCTAAACACTCTTCTCTCACTGTTCCCAGTTTCCTGATATGCTCCTCTGCCCAGATGACTCCAAAACCATGAGGGAGGAGGGGGCGGGGTGAGAAGCCCATGCTGGTGGGCTGGTTCTGTGTCCCACTGGCTGGGTTACATATATAACTCAGAAAGGTCAATTTGGGAAATAGCAGGATTACGTTTTGCTTTCAGCTCATGCATACCCCCGAGTCGTCCGAAAAGACCAACATTTCCATACAGAAATCTGGAATGAATCAGAGAACATGCATCCTGAGCTCTCCGTGTGTCTGCCCTGCAGGTAGGAACGTGCCTGAACTCTCTGAGCGTCTTGGAGCCTGAGTGTAATCCATTTACGGCACTGCTGACATATTAATGCGCTAAATGGCTCCCTGGTGATCTGAAAACGTTAACACAGTCACAGCCTGAGTGCCTAACTTCAGGTGGAAATGATTCAGGCTTGGGGATAATCAGCTGAAAAACAGTATAAAGGGGTGCCGTAGGGGCAAGGATAAATCAATGATGTCTCCTTTCCATTTTTCCGACAGCACCAGAGCGGATTTTCGGTAGATGCTGGACAGCAAGATCAGCACATCCCAAATAAACAGGTCCTGCCTCTTAATCAAGTTTCCATCACACATTTAGATGTAGTCATATTGGTTTTAGGAAGCATTGGTTTTATGTCTAAACTTGGCTTCCCTGGCTCCCCTCACCAGCATTAAGAAGTCATCAGAATACAACCCACTTCTGTCAGTCAGGGCACGTTTTATTAATACAGAAAGACCGTGATTCACCTTGTTCATCCCCCCAGGGGGAGTTTAGATCCTGGTAAGCACCACTCATGTCGTTTACCATGAACTCGATTATGAGGAGGAAGCAAAACACAGCATTGTTACCAAAAAGTCTTCGCCGATAGTCTTACCGCCCCCCCCCAGAAAAATGTATTAAAGTCTTCAAATATACAAATCTAAAAATATGTTACAACATTAAGACTCAAGTTTTTTTTTTTTAATATGCTTTAAAATATACTAAGCATCTCTCCTTCCCCTGATTCTCCAATGATGGGCAGAAGTCCTCCTGACCCTCTGCGTCCTGGATTTCTGTCTCGTTCTCTGTCCCTGGGGGAGAGAGGACTGCATAGCACCCAAGGCGGCGACTAGGAGGCTTGCTCAGCTGGCCGCTTGTGCTGGCTCCGGACGTGGCCCTCACTGCTGGGGGACACGTCCTTCTGGAGGTTCCCCGTGCTAGTCTTTCCCGCGGTTTCAATCCAGGGGTGCTGAAGGACCTGGTGGGCGGTGTAGCGCTTTTTGGGGTCCACCACCAGCAGCCGGCTCACCAGATCTTTGGCAGCTGTGGGAGGGAGAAAAGGAGGGAGAAATGAAAAGAATGCTGGCGGCTCTGACTTCGCCTGCTGCAAACGGAGATCACAATGTCAGCACCACGCACTAGAGGGCGCTGTCCCGCAGAACTTTCTGTGATGCTGGGAACCTTCCACGTCTGAATGACCCACTGAGCGTCTGAAATATGGCCACCGAGACTGAGGAACGGAATCTTTATTGTATTGACCTTATTTGAATTGCAGTAGCCATGAGAAGCTGGGGGGCTACCGTGTTGGGACAGCACAGCTCCAGAGGGGGTCCGTTCATTTCCAGAGTCAGGGCGCCAGGCTCACCCCTGACAGCCATGGTGCCCCTTGCAAGAGAACAAACGGAGGCCACACACCATATGTCTACATATCTTACATGTTGAAATCAGTCATCGGGCTGTTAAATAAAATCTGTTCAATCTCCTTCCCAAGTTGGTAAATATGCCTTCACACTGACAAAATTGAGAAACATGTGAAGGAAACCTAAAAAAAAATAGCACAAATTCAAAGTGAATTCCATTTTCTGCCCAAGATCATGACTGATTCTAGAGATATGGGGTGGCAACTGGTGGACCAGGTGGCAGGCAAGGGAGAGGAATGACTTCTCTGTGGCTTGCTGGCTCTCCCTGGCCAGCTCCCTGAGCCTCCTTTTTATCACATGAGAACAAAAAACACCCACTTTTCTGCACCTCTCTTGGGGGATGACTCTTGCTCAAGATCAGCTGCTCACCCAGCAATCAGCCCCTCCCTCTATACCACTGTCCAGCCACCTCTTAAGCATGGAAGCCAGAGGATTTGTCCTACGTCGCCCACTTCCAGCTGGGTGAGTTCTGCCCACAAAGTGCCCCGGAACCCACCCGACCAGCACCACTCCATCAAGATCCTCAAAGGACTGACTTAGCAGGGAGCAGGTCAGGTTTAAACTGGGAATTCTCAGACTCAGGTGTACAAGTGTAGACAACTGGACACCCCCCCCCAACAGGTCCAAGCTCTCTCTACCCCTCTGAACAGAGGCTGTTTGGCTCCCCTGAGGCACTACGGGAAGTATCTGGAAAAAGAGGTCTCCCTAGTCTGGGAAGCAGGACTGCACCATGTGAGCACGGAATTCTAGCATTCTGATGAAGTGACTAGAAGGGGGGACCTGGGTTCTGGAGGACACATCTCCTTGGCTCCAGAGTCCCTTCACTCTGTGGGGTGGGTGTAGGGCCCTCTAAGCCATGGGACTCAGGGTACGGGCCACCAGAACTTTCCAAAATGATTTTCAGACCTTTGATTCCCAAGCCACCATTGCCTTGCTCAGCTCAAGACCCTCACTCTACCTGTAGCACACCACCCCCTCCCTACCTTATTTAAGGGTGAAAAAATGAAGCTTTCCCCTTGCCTCATCTGCCAATGCCAAGTAAGGAGACTGAGGCTGGGGAGGAGGACAGTTCGATAACTAATCTTAGATGACATGGTTGGGGAAATTGAGGGAAAATAAAGTTATCACTCCTATTCACCTTTTAAGCTAAAGACTCCAAGACTCAAAACCCCCGAATATCTAGTTCCCAATTTTACAAGGGTAGCAGGTGGTACCAACAAACCAGTAGCAAAAAGGGGAAAGACTGCATTTGAAGGGGCCAAAAAGGAGGAAGACCCCGCATGCCTCTGCTCCACTGAAGATAACTAAGACCTTCACTCCCTGCCTTCCAGAGCCTCTGAGTTCCAACTGCACCACTCCATGACCCCTGACCGTTCACAGGGAAGATACGCATTCCCAGTCTGCTCAATTCCCGGCACTTCTATATACGAGATGACTGTGGTCTCTCCAAATGAGCATTTCCATTTCTGATATTCTTCAGTTCTGAGGTCCCTTCACTGCCTTAAGGGAAAGTATCCAGTGACTGCAACCAGGGATCGGACTTATTCACTGAATCCAAAGCAAGTCCTGTTTCCCAGAATGCTACACAAATAAATCTACATGAAGCTCACGGTTAACAAAGGATAAAGCACAGGTCGACAGCCCCCTCGGTGCCCAGTCCGGAGGTGGGCCCTCTGCAGCTGACCTAAAACCACCTGTGCAATCAGAACCCAGGATGGGCTCCACCTCTAACGTCGCCTGTCTCCTGCTTGGGGAAGCCATTCTCACCGTCAGAAATATTGTCCCAGTAAGGGGCCAGGAACTCGAAGTGGCCCAGCTGGATGATGTTAAAGAGCTCATCCTGGTCCCTCTCTGGGCTGCGGAAGGGGGGGAAGCCACACAGTAGGATATACAGGATCACGCCTGCGGCCCACATATCCACTTCCAGTCCGTAACCTGTGCGACAGAGACACAAGAGAAACTGAGACCAGGCTGGATCAGACAGGAGGAGAGAGACATGGGGAATTTTAGTTCTACATGACAGAGGGTTGAAGCTTTGAGTTAGCACGAGCCCCTTCTAAACATATGGTGGGCATCTCAGCTCTTTCCACAGTTTGGCTATTGTGGACATTGCTGCTATGAACATCGGGGTGCACATAGCCCTTCTTTTCACCACATCTGTATCTTTGGGGTAAATACCCTGTAGTGCAAGTGCAGGGCCATAGGGTAGCTCTATTTTTAATTTTTTGAGGAATCTCCACACTGTTTTCCAGTGGCTGCACCAACTTGCTTTCCCACCAACAGTGTAAGGGGGTTCCCCTTTATCCACATCCTCTCCAGCATTTGTTGTTTCTTGCTTTGTCAATTTTTGCCATTCTAACTGGTGTAAGGTGGTATCTCAACGTGATTTTGATTTGAATTTCCCTGATGGCTAGTGATGTTGAACATTTATTCATGTTTCTGTTAGCCATTTGTATGTCTTCATTGGAGAAGTGTCTGTTCATGTCTTCTGCCCATTTTTTGACTTGATTATCTGGAGCCGAGATGCCCTTCAACAGACGAATGGATAAAGAAGATGTGGTCCATATATACAATGGAATATTACTCAGCCATCAGAAAGGATGAATACCCAACTATTGCATCAAAGTGGATGGGACTGGAGATTATGCTGAGTGAAATAAGTCAAGAGAGAAAGTCAATTATCATATGGTTTCACTTACTTGTGGAACATAAGAAATAACATGGAGGACATTAAGAGAAGGAAAGGAAAAGTGAATAGGGGGAAATCGGAGGGGGAGACGACACATGAGAGACTGTGGACTCTGAGAAACAAACTGAGGGCTTTGGGGGGGGGATGGGTGAGCCTGGTGATGGGTATTAAGGAAGGCAATGTATTGCATGGAGCACTGGGTGTTATACGTAAACAATGAATCATGGAACACTACATCAAAAACTAATGATGTACTGTATGGTGACTAACATAACAGAATAAAAAATAAATAAATAAACACATGGGGGGACTTGACTGCCAACGCCTACAAATAGGGAATTGACACCATTGTTACTCAAAGCTTGGTCCTCAGACAACTGCCATCCTTTATTTCTGGTCTGGGACAAAATAAGCATAAGTAAACATTTGGAAACTCATAGCAACTGGGGATGACCATGACATTCAGCTTCATGGTCAAGGACACATCTCACTGAACAGAGTACAGGGCAGAGTTCAGGGGTTGTCGAACACACGTGGTGAGTCACACATGGCATGAACAGTGACCTCATCCCATGTAGCAGAGCTTCGTGTGGGTCCGCATTATATTAGAAAATTTAAAACCTTCACCAGAGATAGTTCGAGAAGCCCTGGTACCCCAGCAGCCTCTCCATCCTAGTCATTCACTGTCTTCTTGAATTGAAAAAATATTTGTACTGGCTCTCTCCTATGATTATAAAAAGACTGACATTACTAACTATATCCCCCATGAGCACACAGACACACACAAGCACACACCCACACTGATACTTCCTGTAACAAAATTAGGATCACACTGGATGTATTTTATACCCCATTTTATTCACTTAATACATCATGGAAATTCCTATACAGAAATTTCCTATAAAGAATATTTTTAAAATTCTTCAAAATATTAAATATTAAAATAGTCAATATTTTAATATTTACTAAATATTTATATATTAAAATTATTAAATAAAAATAATATAATAAAATATAAATATAATGCATTATATGTATAAATATAATTTAATATAAAAACATTTAAAAAGAATATTAAAAAATTCTTCAAAAACATGATTTTTAATAGCTATCAGTATTCCCTTTATATAACGAGTCATCTAAGTTGCAGTGTAAATGTTTCCTAACTTTCTTACACTATAGTTCTTTGATGAACATCCTCATCTGTTAAATATGTGGGCACATCTCTGACTATATTCTTGAAATAACTTTCCAGAAATTGAATGCGGAACATAATACACAGTCAAGTTTTTTGATACATACAGCCCAATCATCCTCACAAAATGCTGTAATAGCAGTATGGACATTTTCAAACACCTTCTAACTTTTTACCTTTGGGAAAGGAAGCCACTCAGCAGCTGTAATTGGAAAGTTGGAGCGATGTCTTGACACCAGAGCAATGGTGTCAAGACAAATCAGAAAAAAAAATATTATGGAAATAAGTCACTGCTGACCTCTTTCTGGCCAACTTTACTGGCCTTTCTTCAGCTCTGTCTTACTTTTCACACTCAGGAGTGTCTGGCTCAGCTCAACCTTCTATCTTGAAATTTGCCCCTCTACCTCTGTGACACCATACTTTCCTCATCCTCTTCCTGCCTCCACTGCCTCGTCCCCTGCTAACCTGTCCTTCCTTCGCCATCCCCCAGCTCTGGGTCTCTGGGATTCTGTCCCTGGCTGCCCTTGCTGTCATCATGAGGAGTTCCTTCTCTCGCCCACATGGGCTGCCATTTCCGAGTCGAGGTGTCTCAAAAGCACCCGCTCAGCCCAGGACCTGACCTGACTGCCAACTGGACAACTCCCTGTGTCCATCATCATACCTCTACCAAATCAATGTGTTTAAAATTTCAACCCACCTACCCACCCCATCTCCCAAAAGATCTTCCCAACAGCCTATCTTGTTGGTAATGGCCCCAAGGCTGTGGTTTCCCTCAGCATTCAGGAAGATGATTTGCTTTCCTTCTTCTCTTACCCAGGTCATCGATGCCCCCACTAAAATGTCTATGATTGCTCAGTATTCTCCTGTCCCACTCGTCACCACACCACCACGGCCGCTCTGCTGGCCACATTGAGTCCAAATTCTTCTGATCAGCCTCCCCAGTTGTGGAGAATCCAAACCCAACCTAGTCAGCCAACTAAATTTCCCTCTGCCACACTGAGACCAGTCTTCTCAAAGGTTCTACCACCCAACCTCCGTGCATAGTCCTGTCTCCCCGTCTTCCCTTCCCTGATGCTTCTGCTGCTGGGAAACTCTCTCCCTTCTCTCCACCAACCCCACAACCCATCCAGAGCTTTCCCATCTTACATATGGCGCCTACACTGATTTCTCCCAAAGTGCCACAATGTCCAAACAGTCATTCATGTATTTGGAGCCATACATTAATAATAATGGTTTCCTTTCTATGTACTTTATAGAATGTGTCACTAAAACAGTTCATTAGCTCTTCATATAATATACAAATTGGTAATAAATATTAATCATGAGGTTTGAAATGGGACACCCTGTTCCTTAAAATGCAAAGTGGGTGGAGGAGTTTTTAAGCCAATTAACATAAGAACTGCTTCAAGGGTGCCTGGGTGGCTCAGTGGGTTAAAGCCTCTGCCTTTGGCTCAGGTCATGATCTCAGGGTCCTGGGATCGAATCCCACATCAGGCTCCCTGCTCAGTGGGGAGCCTGCTTCCTCCTCTCTCTCTGCCTGCCTCTCTGCCTACTTGCGATCTCTCTCTCTGTCAAATAAATAAATAAATAAATCTTAAAAAAAAAAGAACTGCTTCAAATTTTTCCCATTAGAGGTAGCCTTGGGTCATGGCACAAATGGCCTTGCTTGTTTGAGTTCCCTGGCTAATTCTCCATCATCTCTTATCTCACTCTCCTGCCAACACACACACACACACACACACACACACACACACACACACACACACAATCCCATCTCTATAAGGGCAGCCCAGATGAGGAAAATGTGCACATGCTTTTGTCAAGACCTGCTTCAAATACTCCCATTAAAATCCAGATGCAACTCTGAGATTTTTGATTGCTCCATATTGAAAAATATAAAATATTAAATTGTAAAAATAAGACATTTGCTAGTAAGTGATCCAGAGTCCCATGGAGCAAGGTATAACACCTACCTTTCTCAGAAAGAATTTCAGGAGCTACGTAAGTCGGAGTCCCACACACAGTAAATATAGGTCTCACCACATGCTTTGCAAGGCCAAAATCAGCCAGTTTCAAGGTGGTAGATTTGTCCTCATTTCGCTGAACCTGTAAGAAAACAAAATCTCCAAATCACCAAAATTGCAATGAGAACAAAGAAGAAAAACTAATGAGATGACAAGCATGCAAGGTCAGGATAAGCAAAAAGATAAACCTACTCTAGCTTATAGTTGATAAACCCAACCTATTTTCCATGCTGGGTACTCACATTTTCAAGTAAAACACCAATGAGTTAGACTCACTGTGTTGTCCACTACGGAAGTACCACATTGCCACAGATGGCTATTAAAATTTGTATCAAATTAAAAATTTAGTTTCTCAGATGCACTAGCCATATTTCAAGTGCTGAGGAGCCATTGATGGTTAATGGTCACCATACTGAACAGTGCAAATATAGGACATTTCCATCATCACAGAAACTTCTATCAGGCACCACTGACTTAGAACAAGGATCAATGATACTTTGAGCACTGATTAACTTCAGTGAGGGCTAGAAAATGCCTCTGGGAGATGCGAAATTGGGCAGAAGAAAAAAAAGAAGGGGAAAGAACTAGAAATTAGAAGGAAGAAGTAAACAAGCCATGGAGAAACACTAGGTACAGACCCTAATTTGGGGGCTGGGGGAGGCGTTAAGGACCAAACAGACCAGGAGTCTTCAGTTCCAAATCCAAGACTTGCCTCTGGATGGTCTTGGACAGATTTCTTTACTCATCTAAGCCTCTGTTCTCCTTTTAAAAAAAGGAGGGAGGTGATAATATCCATCAATTAGGCTTCTGTCAGGAGTTCCAATCAATGTCCATAATCTACCCTCCGAAGTCCTCGTCTAAAGTAACCAACAGTCCCAGGGACTGGAGAGTTCCCAGGATGTGAGATTTTCATTTTTAAAACTAGGACAATCTCTGGGGTGCCTGGGTTGCTCAGTCCGTTAAGCATCTGACTCTTGATTTCAGCTCAGGTCATGATCTCAGGGTCACAGGATCAAGGCCAGTGTCGGGCTCTGGGCCCATTGGGGAGTCTGCTTGACGTTCCCTCTTTCCCTCTGCCTCTCCCCCACTCTCAAATAAATAAATAAATAAATCTTAAAAAAAAATAACTAGGATAGTCTCAGGCAAACCAGGATGAGGTGGTTGTCCTTGCTTGCACATACTATATAGAATTAATGCTACTGAACCAGGATTTATAGCTATAGATGAGAACCGACAGACTGGGTTCTGTTAACGTTTTTGCATGAAGGTGAAAGAAGTTAGCTCTGATTCTTAAAACACCGCTTCCACCGGGTTTTAGAGAATAGGAAAATCGGTCATTTTTAGAGTACAGAAAAGACAGCTACCCTCACTCTGAAATGAAGACAACGGTTCCCAATGCTCCCAGCAGTGCCTGGGGGGCGGAGAACAATGGGAAGACTCTGGCTCTCCCTGTACCCCAACAGAGCTGTGGGCACAGAGACACCCAAAAATACAGCGCACACACTCCCTGGTTTCCCCCAGATGAGAGAAAGTTCTCTGTACTTGCTCCGGATCCTGCCGGTGAGCTTAGATCTCTGGAAGCAGAATGTGTCTTAATTACTGAGTCTGAGTTACCACAGGGCAACCTAATCAATGCCTCCCTAATTAACCTAACTGGAGGGGAAGTCACAGATGCAGACAAAAATGTGATTCGGCTGTGGTCTGCATAGCGAGACAGACAGAGCCCAGAAGGAGACACGGAGGTAATGATTAGAAAAACTTAGACTAGAAAATCGAGTTTGGAAGAGAAGGACAAAAAATAGTGGTGTGGTGTCTCGAGTTTCCAGCTGGATCATCTACATTAACCACATTTTCTGGATAATTGCTGAAAAAATGTGTCCCCCCCCCCAAATATTTGTATTCTCCCAACCAAATGATCAGTGGGAAAAGCATCTGGCTGCCTTGATACACCAAAATAAAATATGCTCCCATGAGAAAGAACAAACTGGTCCTTTCCTCAGAGAAACCCCCTAGCTCCAAACCCTGGCTCCACTGAAGGACCAGCAGATTCAACCTGGGGGGTGGGAGGAACTCAGGCTCTTGTTTTGTACATTTATTAGGTTAACTGTCCAGATGCTGATGCATGCTTTCCAAATACCAAATCCATATTTTACATTACTCCATATTATGCTGCTTCTTGGTTTCTTCTTACTCCTTGGGTCTCGGGATCATCCCTACGGCACCCCTCACAGCAGATGCTGAGCCCTGGGGCTGGCTGAGATCTGCGGGGTTGTTTGTCCCTTCCAGAAAGTGGCTGGAGACCACTGGTGTTTTCAATTCTGCTGTCTACGGCTTCTGCTCTCAGTAGGAACGTCAGTCACATCCTTCGGAGCCGTCAGCGTGACTAGAGGCTTTTCATCTATTTCATCGACGTGAGCAGCTTCATTACATTTAAGGTCCTGCACTGACTGTGTGAGTTTTGTTTGGTTTTGTTTCAACAGGCACCTCCCATTCTTGGCTTCAGAGCAATTCCTGTCTTAATTGTGAAATCAAATGAGTGACATCCTCCTAGGGTAACTCTTCCTCCTAGCATCTGTGGACTTCTGAAACGACCAGAAACTTGTGTAAAACATCCTCCCACCAACGACTGTTCACCTCTGATTGAAATCTCACAACTGGAAGAGATCCCACAACTTCATCCGGCAGCTCATCCCATTTGTAGCCAGTTTAACTTGTGAGGAGGTTCACCCTGATGTGGATTCCAAATTCCACCCCCTACATGGTTGTCTGAGTCTGCCGTCTGGGATGGTACTGAAGAAAGACACACTCATGATCCTCAGGTCACCTCTGGTTTCTCTAACTTCACATCAGAGGATCTGCCATTTGATCCTCATAAGACCTATTCTCCTGATCATCATCCTTTTCTCGCTCCTTCCTACACTGAGTTCACTGCCTGAACCAACAGCACCGTCATCACCTAGGAGCTGGTTAGAGATCTAGGCTGCCCAGACCCACTGAACCAGAACCTACATGTCAACAAGACCCCAGGGTGATTCATGTGCGCAGTCAGGTTCGGGATGATCCCATTTCAACAATGATCCTCTTTTAACAAAGAACGTCCAGAAATGAACACTATATGTCACGTGTGATTTGATCAGGACAGTGGACCTCAGGCCTTTCAGTGGATGGGGCACTGGGTTGCCATTAGGACAGTCAAAGACTTCACTCAGAGTCCTATTCTGATGCCCCTTTCTTAGAAAGCCTTTGTAGGGAACCAGAACATGCCACCCCAAATTAAGCCACTTTGACATATTGATTATTAAACAACTCCTATCTTCCACTCGTTTTCCTATTATTTTACTTGCCACAATTTGCTGCCTCTAAAAGCCTAGAAACCCTTTTTCCTTTATCTTGATACTTCTCTAAAAATTTATTGTTTTTTTAAGATGCCCTATAAAGCCCCAAATTCGAACTACCCGTTTGAGGTACTCATCCCAGAGCTGCTCTCATGTGTGCTGCGTTCACACACTCCGTCTGTTTTTCTCTTGTTAGTCTGTCTTCTGTCGATTTAATTTCCAGGGTCCTGCCAAAGAACCCAGGAGGGTGGAAACAAAAGGGTGGTTTTCCTCCCCTACACCTTCGTGGGCCAGGTTTGGCTGAGGGCCCACCCACAGCCCCAGTGCACACATCTGAACTTGCTTTTTCCACTTGTCCATTCTGTCTTCTGGTCCATCGACACTCACTGTTCTGGGTCATGTTCCTTCTGGGGCTATATTTTCAGCTGCCCTCCAACTGCAAGGGTGTTAGAGATGAATTCACATGGCACTGTTAGGACTGCTGATCCATCTGTATCCATCACCCCCTTTCCTAGCCACACCAGTTCCCCTATTTGAATCCGGTGGTCTCTATTATTTACATAAGCACCCACATAACACCTGGAAGGCCTCAAAGCTTCAAGAGGAATCTTTATTTTTCTGAACAATTAACAGCTTCCTGTCCTTCAATGGTACCTCAATTTAAAAGTGATCTTGCAATGTTCCTCTCTGAACAGAAGATGGCAGCAGAGTATAGACCAAACAGGAGGCAGCGCCCCCGCCCCCCACACCCCTCCTCCACCCCCCAATTCAGATGTGGTTAAGCCTACTTCTTACTTGATCCTTCATGGTCTTTCTGGGCTTTTCCCTCCATGGTTCCATTTTCAACTGGCTATGAGGGCTTTACGATCTTAGAAACCAACTCACATTGAAATACCAATGCCTAGAATCAACTTACACTTCAACAGCAAAAGATACCATAATACAAAACAATGATTAAAAACGTCAGCAGAGGGACACCTGGGTGGCTCAGTGGGTTAAAGCCACTGCCTTCAGCTCGGATCATGATCTCCGGGTCCTGGGATCGAGTCCCACATCGGGCTTTCTGCTCAGCCGGGACCTGCTTCCTCCTCTCTCTGCCTGCCTCTCTGCCTACTTGCAATCTCTCTCTGTCAAATAAATAAATAAAATCTTTTAAAAAATATTTTTAAAATTAAAAAATAAAAAAAAAAACATCAGCGGAAACGAAGAATTCCCTGGGAACTGTGGCGGCAGGCCAATGACAGGCCTTCATCCCAGTACTCTTCTCCTTAATTAACATCTGATATTTACCCAACAAATATTTAGATGCCTATGGTTTGGCAGGTACTGTTCTAGGTACTAGGAATAATGTATGAAACAGGTAAAGTCCTTGCTCTTATAAAACCTTCTTTCTATTAATAAATAATATTCAAACAAATATGTAAAGTCCTGCAGTGATAAGTGTGGTAGAAAAAGAAAAAGTGAAATAAAAGCTGTGTTGTCTGGTATAGTTTCCAGTAACCACATGTAGCTATCTATTTTAAAGAAAATTTAAAGTTCAGTTCCTCAGGCCCTCAAGGTACCTTTTAAGTGTCCATGTAGTAGTGGCCACTGAACTGGGCAGTGCAGAGACAGGACATTTCCATCATCACAGAAAGTTCAACTGCACAGTGTTAGAATTGACAGCAGTAAGAGTTGCTATTTTAAATGGGGTGGTTAAGGCAGGACTCACTGAGAAAGTAACATTTGAAAAAATTAAGGGTGAGCCATATTCAAATCTTAGACAAAAGGTTTTCAGGTGAAGGAAATAGCAAGTGCAAAGGTCCAGGGGCATGCTTGGCCAGACGTAGGAATAGCAAGTAGGAGGAGCAGGAATGGAGTGGGTGATGGGGTAAGCAGTTGGAGTAGAGCTCTGAGAAGAAGCCAGAGGCCACATCATGCTGGACCTTGGAGCCCATGGAAATGAACTTGGCTTTTATCCTGAGTGTGACAGAAAGCCAATGATGACTCTGAGCAGAGGAGTTACAGGGTCTGATTTACATTCAGAGATCACTCAGGTTCCTGGGAGGAAGATGGCCTTTAGAGGATGAGGGAGGACAAGTGAGGAGGCCACTGCCATAGTCCTAGCAGGAGATGATGGTGGCTTGGTCTCAGGTGGAGGAGTGGAGGTGAGAAGTGTCATCCTAAGGACGAAGAGAAGGCTTGAACGTGGAGGGTGAGGAAAGGGGCTCCAGAGCAACCGAGGTTCCTGCCACCAGCAGCTGGGCTGGCGGCGGCCCCATCTTTGTGACAGAGAAGGGGGGTTGTGGCACAGTATGGGGATGAGAGCCCACCTGGAGTTCAGGATGGGATGGAACATGGAAAACTGTAAACAGGGCAGACGGACAACTCTTTCGGGGAAGGTATGTGTGTAGTTCACGAAAGTGGGGTAGTAGCCGAAGGGGGATGTGGAGAAAACAAGGTTTGTTTTCTTTTTTTTCTTAAGATTTTATTTATTTATTTGACAGAGAGATAGTGAGAGAACACAAGAGGGGGGAACAGTAGAAGGAGAGGGAGAAGCAGGCTCTACACTGAGCAGGGAACCCGAAGCAGGGCTCCATCCCAGGACTCTGGACTGGTGACCTGAACCAAAGGCAGCCGTTAAACCAACTGAGCCACCCAGGCATCCCAAGGTTTGCTTTCTTAAGTTGGGAGAGATCACATCTGTTGACATGATGACGGAGCTGTGTTCTGGGTCAGAGAGGTCTGGGAGAGGCGCAGGCTCCGTGTGAAACCCGTTTTTGGCATCCTGAGCTGGAGCTACTCATCACATCGGACAACCAGGTGGTGACCTAAAGGGAGTGACGGAGCAGAGGCCCAACCCTATGTGACCCGGGAATCATCTACGGTTCCCCCTCCACTCCTTCATCAGCGGGGCTGGCCACACCTGAACCCAACACTGGCTTGAAAACACACGGCTACCAGGGACTGATCCTACAGGCTCTGTGGCCAGACACACCTCGCTGGGGGACCTCCCGCCATCCCCTCAGTGTAGTGTAGCTTCAGTTTCCCCTCATGTACATGGAAGTAACGAGGCCTTCCGCAGAGGGTTGATGTGAGAATTCTATGAATATGCAAAGTGCATAGAATCGTGACCAACGTGCTAAAATGACATGACAATAAAGTCTGTGGGCTCTCTGATGAGACATGGGCTCTAATCAGCACAGAGCAAAGGGTTGGGGTCTCAGCGCCATGGGCAGAGGTAGTGATTCTCTAGGGACGGTCACCTACTACCACCCCAGAGATGCCAGACAGTGTCTGGAGACATTTGTGGTTATCACACCTCAGGGACACTGGTGGCATCTAGTGGGTAGAAGCCAGGAAACTGCTAACCCTCCTTCCATGCTCAGGACAGCCCCGACAGCAGTCATCCTGCCCAAATGCCAACAGTGCCACAGTGAGCAACCCAGGTGTGGGACAGGAGAAACAGGGCCATCCTCATCAAGTTCAGATTAAAGTGATTACCCCCCAATGAAAGAGACCATTGAGGTAACTAGCAGGATGTCTCCAAACCAATGCTTGGACCAGCGCGTGATTTCCATACTCTCCTATCTCTCCGTGTGGACACACGAAGAGTATGCTCCTCCCCACCAGCTTCTCGGTCTCCCTGGTACTGGAACCCACCCAGCTCCCCATCCCCCCCCACTCCTGCCCACATGGAAACCAAGCCCAAACAAAGGGCATAGCTAGCCCAGAGGAAGCCACAGCCGGACAAAGAGATAGCAGGGATAAGCACAGGAGGACTGGGGGCCTGCGTGCAGAATAACAGGGTTGTTTTCTCTCCACCAGGGCAAGGTAAACAAAAGCAGGCCGAGAGGAAGCATTTGAGAGGTACCTTGTCCCCTGGGTTGAAGAGGCCCAACTTTCTACAAAGTTGGGGGCCCGCAAGAGATCCAGAAAAATTATCCACGAAGTTTGGGTGATTCTGGAAACAGAGACGTGGCAGGCACTTCTTATCTACAGTTCCTGAAAGCTGTAGCCTCCCACATCTGTCCTACATCCAGCAGTCCCCCAGATCTCCTGAAAGAGTACTCAGAAGCATCCCTGTGTCCCCACAGTGGAGATGGGGAGAAGAGTGAGGAGGACATGGCGGTCCCCCACCCCCGAAGTGACCCTGAGCCAGCACCATGCTGAGGGACCCATCCTGGCTAATGAGATAGAACAGGAAATGTGCTGAGGAGCTCCTGAGCCAGAGTTTCCTCCACTATAGAAAGGGAGAACCAGAGTCCACCCCTACTTGTCGGGCCATGTACCTGAGGGCGACGATGTGATCCTTGGGGTGGGCATTTGGGGTAGACATTTGCGGGCCCTGAGGGAAATAGCCAAAACTGCCTTGAGCTCTTGGACCTGCTCTGTTAACCAGCCCTGTAACCACCTGTCAAGATGCTTCATTGTTTGAGCCCTTGCTCGGCAAGTTGTGCTAGGAAGACCATTCACATCCCCTGAGAGCTATTATAAAAGCAGCATCTCAGGCCCTTCCCAAACCCACTAAATCAGCACCTTCATCTTATCAAGATTCCTGTGCACATGGCGATTTAAGAAGTGCCCATTTACCCTACTGTTAGTCACGTAGTCCCCGGGCCACTGAAAGGCAGCTCAGCGATAACAAGGAGAGCCCGGAAGGGTGTCTTCTCCCTCTCCTTGTCCTCTCCTCAGCCCCTGCAATTCACCCCGCTCCCCTGGATGCAGACATACAGACAGTCTCTCCACAGGCACGCATCTTTATGCTTCCGCTTCCAACTCCTCCCCAGAAAGGTAATGAACTGAATAATAAAACACCAAGCACACCACAGTATGGCCATGCGCATAAATTATCAAAGTTCCCAAGGTCAAGGTCCTACCCAGTAAAGCCAAAGTTATGACCAACAGAATTACTATTGTCACGGTCACTGTCACTTATTCACGGGCCTCCAGGGGTGTCCTGGGATCTGACATGGTCAAAACATCAGAGATGGTTCCTACAGGGGAAATTTACCATCTTGAAAATGCACCTGGGGTCAAATGTCTAAGTGGGCTGCCCATGTGAGATTCTTCAACAAATAATCCTTAAATCTGATTCTATATGTTCTAGCCAACTAACTGAAAGGGATTTTAGGAGTTTTGTCTCCATACTGAAATGTGGAGTCTCCTTACCCAAAATGACAGTTAAAAATTAAAGGCTGGGGAGGGATCAACAGTATATCCACATCCACACGAAATGTCCAGTTCTATGGAGTCCTTAGCCAGAAGGCTCAGTGAGAACATTACAATCACATCGGCAAGATTTACCGCATGAGAGAGTGGAAGAAGTAAGACCCACAGCTGAGTTTACCCCTCCCCGCCTCTATCTCTGTGCCTTTATCTGTCTCAATCTCTCCCTCTCCTTCCTTCCTCCCTTTCTCCTTCTTCCCTTCCCTTCCTTTCCCTCCCTCCCTCCCTTCCTTCCTTCCCCTCCATATCCTCACATAACCCCTAACATATAGAACATTCCAGAAGAAGCTGAAACAGAGCCGGGGGTTTGGATTACAGCAATTAGACAACCAGATGGTAGACCATGGACACTCGTTGAAGGGATTTACCAATTTGCTTCCTCAGATTAAGGGCATTTTGAAAATACAGATTTTTTTTTATTTTTAAGAAACTGAATCTTAGATCCTCAAATGGCTCACAAGAAATCAGCAATGACACACATGAACACAAATATTAAGAGGACATTAACAGGGCGCCTGGGTGGCTCAGTGGTTAAAGCCGCTGCCTTCGGCTCAGGTCATGATCCCAGGGTCCTGGGATCGAGGCCCACGTCGGGCTCTCTGCTCAGCAGGGAGCCTGCTTCCTCCTCTCTCCTCTCTCTCTGCCTGCCTCTCTGCCTACTTGTAATCTCTCTCTCTCTGTGTCAAATGAATAAATAAAATCTTTAAAAAAAAAAAAAAGAGGACATTAACAGATTGCTATTATTTACATTTACTAAAGGACCCGAACTTCAGGACTACTTGGGAGAATGGAGTCACAATTTTAGAAGTGATTTAACAACATTCAACATTTTCCATCGTGCTTTAAAGTTGCCTCTGTTGCTGATAATTTCCTACAGACAGTAAATTATCAGACATCCACCTTTGTGGAGATGACTCTTTCAAAAGGAACAAACAGAAGAAAACCTCAGTTACCAAAATAACTTAGTATCTAGGATTTTGAAGTCTTTAAGAAATTTCCTGAAACTTCCAGCTGTGTGGTCAAGCCTTAGACAATGTGTGGGTTCACTGACCATATGGATACTTTCTATTTTCCTGGAAACTGTTAAAACGGAGACTGCAAGCCACTCTCGTTGATATAAAGCACTTGAGGTTTATAACTGATGTCTCCTGCTGGAATTCGCCCTGGGATTCTTGAGATGATCTCTTATATATGCTGGCCATCAGGAGCCAGGCCTGCTCACCTCCCACCCTGTGTGTGCTGCTGTCTGGCTCATGGGCTGCTCTCTGGCTCTCTGTGAGCTCATCCTCACCTCTCTGGCTCCTGTCCGCCCCCTCCCCTCCTCCCAGGGCCCCATCAACACCACATAGAGCATTCCATCCCCACCAAGGGAGCACATACTGGCAGAAGAAGCAATTAACATTTCTGCAAGCTGGAAATTCTCATAATTAAAACTTCTTATGCAAGATCTCAAGAGTCGAAATAACCCAAAGGGAAGAGGAGTGCTAGCATCTTATCAGGAAATGTGATCAGAAGAAATAGATAAGCTCAGCAATATAGGCCTAAAACTGTACCCCAGGGCCCAATTATTAGACACGAATATTTCTGTTGATTAAAATAACGTGATAAGCTTGCTATATTCATAAGGAGCTCTTTGCACATTCAGAAAGTCTCTGAAAGAAGCAACAGTTAGAGTCCTGCATGTAGTCAGATACTAGTTCTAATGTGAAATCACTTTCCTAAGGTTAACAAAATCAGGTCTTAATATAGACAGTGACCATCTGCTGAAGGATAAAGAAACAATCATTTTGATAATACAAAACTCAGCACAAGTGGAAAATACTAAGTTAAAGGCAACTAGAGGAAATTCATTCATTCATTCATTCATTCATTCATTCATTCACTGAGGGACTGTGGTCCCACGGTGGTATCCTCGAATAGTAAGTCTTAGGAGATCAAGCAAGTTTGTGATGTGTTTAACAGACCAGCAAGCTCAGAAACGACACCCTTCTAAGTCCAGACAGTGAGCCTACTGCCAAATCCAGCACTATCCAGAACTCTGTAAAGCGAAAAAAACTGACATTAGAGAGCATTTAGACTTAATATAACAATATGTTGAACTTTACTCACCGAGAAAAAGGACTAACATGGCTTATAAATGTGACAGACCTGTTCATTTTGATAAATGCAAGCAGACAAACTATCCACAGGACAGAAAAGATATCTGCCTATTTCACAAAAGATGGCTCAGATGTGGAGCTTTTTGCAGTTTCTGAAGGAGCCATACCACCACAAAAAAGAAGAAGAAGGAGGAGGAGGAGGAGGAGGAGGAGGAGGGGAAGGAGAAAGAAAAAGAAAGAAAGGGGAAAAATATTTTATTTAAAAAAACGTGGGCTTCCTTTGAAATCAGATAAAAGGGTCTAATATATAAGTTACAATCAACACCAATAAGTAACTCATGTATTGAGACTGAAAAATTATACTTCCTCTGCTGTTGTGCCCCTCTCAGAAGACACACACGCACGCACACACACACACACACACACACACACGAGCGTGCATGTAACCCACTTCATTGCCCTTAAGGCACTAAAGACACACATGTCCTGACATTTAAATCCATGCAGAGTTGTCAAATGACCTCTCAAAGGCAGTCAGCCTGTCCATACTAAGCATAGTCCTTGCAGTTTCTCTAATTCCTCAAGTAAAGTTCTCCATGAAATCCAAACCCGTGCTTTCTCCGTTTTAAAAACCAATGACAAGTGAATCCTGTAACACAAGTGAGAGCCTCTACGGTCCCAAGAGATAAGCTGGCTTGACACACTGGGCCAGGGACCTGGTTGAGAAAATGCCAACTAAGATGACTGTCCCCGAAAGAAAACAATCCAGAGGATACATTATCTCATTGCACACACTCAAGAACTTGTATAACCCTTACAATGCTTGATGAGGCACACACCCAAACTGTGCAGCTCAGGGAGAATCATTCAGGCCTCTAATCAGAACCTCTTCTGCTGAGACAATTCAGTGAAAATACCAGAGGTTCATCCCAATGTGTCCATTATGAACAGTACACAGTGTACCACACGTGGAGAACACCTGGGCTCGGACTCAGAAGACAGGAACCATCAAAAAGCCGCTGAAGAAAGGATGAGAACACTCAGCTAACGCAGAAATGAAATTTTTTCAAAGGGAGACATGTGGTGATCATTCAGACCTCTCAGGAAACTGGCCAAACTGCTTCTTCAGTTCTATCAATTTGGGCAAAAACAAGGTTGCTCGACTGAGGAGTCAACACAGACTTCATTTCACCAGATAATTCGTTTCACTTACTCGGCGTTTCTGTTTGCTTGTGGGAGCAGTTTACAGACAGATGAAAGTACCATGGAATGATGTTCCCAGGCTGGGTCTATGGGCAGGAAATTTAAGAAAACAGGCTACAGCCCCGGAAAAAAAAAAAAATGCGACTCATGGAGACCATTTTCCCCATTCACTGGTGCTCCATCTGTGGCTATCTGGCTCTGGATCCCTGCTCGTAATATTCACCTTAACTTCAGAGTCATTTCTAAAGGGCTAATGATGATAGCCACCACTGGTGGATTGCTTGCTGTTCGGCAGGCACCACACTCTGGTCTCAATTCATTCCTTCATCTAACTACTATTTAAAGATGGTCTACCATGTGACAGAAATGTTCTAGGTTTTGGGGTAAAGCCTGAACAAAACCAAGTTACTGCTATCACGAAAGTGTCCTTCCTGTAAGAGGACCAAGAGAAAGGAAGAATAAATAAGGAATGTAGCAGGGGGTCATCAGGGCTAAGAAGAAAGTGGGATGGGGAGCCTGGATGGCTCTGTCAATGAAGCTTCTGCCTTCAGCGTGGGTCATGATCCGGGGTCCTGGGACTGAGCCCCACATCGGGCTCCCTGCTCAGTGGGGAGTCTGTCCTTCCCTCCACTCATGCTCTCCCTCCCTCTCTCTGTCTCTCAAATAAATAAATAAGATCTTCAAAAAAAGAAAAAGTGGGGTAAAGGTACCAGAGGGTGACCATGTGAACAGAGAACACCAAGGACACACCTGCAGTTCAGGAACGCTGGGTTTACTCACTCACTGCAACAGAAGAGAAGGCACACCACGGGGGTCCAGGAATCCAAATAAGATTTTGTCAAAGGACTTTCAGATTGGGGTTGTTAGGTGATTTGGGGGAGGGCTCAAGAAAGCAGGATTCTGCTCCAAATTGGATACTGTCGGGAAGTGAGGGTCATTCTACCATGGGGTGTCTTGGTAATTCTTACCAAGAAGATAGGAGGAAAGAAGTGAGGCAGTAGCCAAAAGGGGATGTGCAGCCATATGTGTGGTTTGGGAAATCTTGGTTTTATCTGCATTTGGACATGACTATAAAGGGGTCTTGTTTTTGCCTTGACCCATCAAGGTCGCAGAGGGTCCTTAACCTGATGTTGGTGTTCTGTGAGACTGTCTATCTTCAAGAGGAAACCCTCACAGCTGAGCTGTGAACACCAGGTCAGCTCCCAGACCTCCTCCTTCAACCGGGTCAGACAAGAACTGTTAATATTTCTGTTTTATAAATAAGGAAACCAAGCCCCAGAGACATGAAAGACTTATCCTACAGCAACTAAGAAAGCCAGGCCAGAGTCAGCCTCTCAGCCCCTGACAAGAGGTTCTCTTCAAAAGGCCAAGGGGGGGCGGTGTCCGTGGGAAGGTGATACAAACCCCACAGGGGCAGCTCCTGCTGGTACCTAGGCCAGAGGCAAATACACAGAAATTAAGTCCACCCGGTCACTGTCAAGGCAGAAACATTGTTCTCCCAGGAAAGAGGAAGCATTTCCCATTTTATTTAAATTGGAATGTTGCTTTTTCAATAATTTCATCAACACCAACAAGTTCCAGCAACTTATGACCCATAACCAGAGTTTTAAATCCTGGCTCAAGAATGTTGAAATGACACGAAGGCCGTGTTCCAGAACGTGGGGATAACAGCAGGACACATGCTTCCCGACCATCCGGCCGTCAGGGCTTACCAGCAGGTTCTCCGGCTTGAGGTCCCGGTGGACGATGCTCTTGTCGTGCAGGTGCACCAGCGCCCGGCACAGGTCCATGAGCATGAGGGCTGCGTCGCGCTCGGCGAACTTGACGCTCTCGATGATGGCGTCGAAGAGGTCCCCGCCCTGCACGTACTCCATGATCAGGTAGATTTCCGCCTCCGTCTCGTACACCTCGTGCAGCTTCACGATGTTGGGGTGGGAGAGGCTCTGGATGATGAGGATCTCGCTGTCCACCATGTCCTCCTTGCCCTTGAGCTTGGACTTGTCGATGATCTTCATGGCGTAGGCCTGCCGGGTCTCGCGGTGCCGGCACTCCTTGACCACGGCGAAGTTGCCGTCCCCGAGCACGCGGCCCGCCTCGTAGTGCTTGTGTACGTCGGTCACCAGCAGGCCCGCGGGCCGCCGCTTCCTGCCGCCCCTGGGCTCCCTCTCCCCGCGAGTGGCCAGCTTTCTGGCCCCTGACGCCTGCGTACAGGGCTGCTTCTCCCGGTCCGCGTCCTGCTCGCCCCCGCGAGGCCCGGGAAGAGCCTCGGGCTCTGCCTGCTGCTCCCTGGGCTGCCAGCCACCCGGCCTGTTCCTGCAGGCGCTCCTGGCCTCCCTCTTCCCATCCCGCAGCCCCTCCTCTCTGACTGGCTGGGCTTCCCCAAGCTCCCTCTTGGCCTTGGCGGCTGCCTGAACATGACCTTCCTGACCTTCGGGGTCTCTGTCCTCCTTCTTGTCCAGGTTTTTCCCAGGCCTCCTCAGCTCCTGAGTGGGGTTCCTGGGGCTGCTTCTGTGGCTCTCGCCCTTCCGCCCTTCCTCCCCGGCTGCAGGGTGGGCCTCGGGGGACCGCCTGCAGCTCCTGGTCCTCACCAGCTTCTCCGCTGCGTCATACCTGTGGCACTTCCCCAAGTCCAGCTCGCTGGTCCCTAGGGACAGCCGCTCCCTCTGCAGGCCCTGCTGGAGCTCCCTCTCTCTCTTGCACTTCTCACATCGGATGATCTCACCCGAGGTCCTTTCGATCTCCACGCCCAGGTGCTTCTCTCCGCTTGCAGGTCTTTCCAGAGTGGCTTCCCTGGGCAGCCTGCTGCCAGGCTCCGGCTCCCACTTGCCCCCAATCCACTTCTTCTGCGGTCTGGCCCTGTCCCCTATCGCTGGCTCCACGGGGGCCTTTCCCTGATGTCTGATGGCCCCCTTGGACCGGGCAGCCTCACCACAGCTCTTGGCAGTCTCGGTCTCCCCACAGTGGTGCCCCTCTCTCAGGGCCCTGCTGTAAAGCCTGCTTCTCAGCCTGGGAGAAGGGGCTCGGCTGTGCTGGGTCAGTGTCAGAGCCCGGGCTTTGCTGGGGTACAGCTCTTCGATAGCTACCTGAATGTTCTTCAGCGTCAAGGGTTCTTTGCCCATGGCTATGAAAGCATCCCCTTCCCGGAAGAAATCTGAGACACTCCTGATCTCCCTGCCCTTGAGGTTAAAGAGTTTTCTCACTCGATCATTCTTCCATCTGGGAAAGCCCAGGGCCTCAGAGATGTCGGCCAAGAGCTGCTCAAAGCTCTGGACTGACCGTCTGTTGAGGAGCAGAGTGATTTTCCGGAGGGGATGCCCACCCAGCTTCACCACGGTCACCACCCTGGGCTTCAGCGTACTGCTCTCAGCGTGGACGGAGTGAAGGCCATTCTGAGGGCTGAACGTGGGCACCACGGAGCCGCAGGGCCCCAGCAATGGTTTCTCCAGATTCCCTCGGCCAGCAGGTAGCCATGTGCCCTGCAGCTTCCGCTCCGTGATTCTCGAGCTTAAAGATTTTAGAGAATGGTCACACAGGCCACGATGCCCTGCAAGAGGAAAATGACAACACAGTGTTAGTCGTGATGGGTTCAAAGAGCCCTTTGGCCGTCGCCAAAGCTCTACTGAAGGTCACTGATCCTATCATGGTTTTATATAAGTGTGATATTTGAGGCTCTGCTTGAAATCTTGGAGTCTGTGCGCTTTGGGTCTAATCCCGTCTACCCTAAGAGATCAGGAAAGCAGAACAAGGCTTCACTGGGCCTGAGTGGCTCCTCCGAGCCTCCCAGGAGTCCTCAGTATGTGCCACACCTTGGGAGTCCTCACTAAGCGAGGCCTGACCCTGGGAACACAAGACTTCTGCTACCCTAAAGTGAGCTGTCTTTCAGGGATATACAACTGAAATAAAAAGGTCTAAGTTTCACTGCCCAGGAAATGCCAACAAGAGGTCAGAACATTCTGGAACCTTAAAGAACCCAAATCTCATCCACCTCTTTGCTAAGAAGAGTTTTCTCAGCTTGACTTTCAACTCACTCGAGGTGAGGTGAAAATGTGAAGAGGTGATGACCACACACTCTGAGACAGATCTGGATTTGAATCCTGGCATGGCCACTGGCTACTTTCGTGAATGTGGGCAAATTCCTCATGTTTCTGTCTTTTCATCCAATAAGTGAGAATGAGAACACCTTCCTTCCAGGGTTTTTGTGAAGAGCAAATGGGAAAGTAATTACAGTTCACTTAAAGGAGTGTTTGGCACACAGTAAGTGCACAGTAATGGCCAGTTATTAATACTGTCCTTACAGTCTCAATATCTCTTTTATATGATAATTATCATTTTGGCAGTAATATATCATATTGGTAAGGCAAAATTTACTTGGCATGGTAAGGCAGAATTTACTTGGACTAGCATGACATGGTGGGTATTTCTTAGGGTTGCAAAAGAGGAAGGAAGGGAAGGAGGGAGGGAAAGAAAGAAGAGGAGAGAGAGGTAGGGAGGGAGGAAAGGAAGGAAGGAAGGAGCAAGGAAGAGAGAGAAGAGAGGAGAAAAAAGAAAAGAAAAGAAAAGAAGGGAGGGAGAGAGAACTTTCTTCTCTAAATGGTTTTTCTTTCCAAAATTAAAAAAGAAAAAAAGAAACCAAGGTCATATTAATGTTCAGAGCTTTAATAATGAAAATGTGCTCATTCTCAATGTATTTCCTGATAAACTATATAACTGATTAAAACAAGACATATTTCCTGATCAACTGTGCCAGTAAGAATGAAGCAGTTGAAGCAAAAGTGGTTCAATTTCCATTTCGGTCTGGGTCAGTAAACAGGAAAATGACAAAATGTGTCACTGAGTAACCCCATGAGGATGGGCTGCGGATTACTTACATTACCCCACAGGATCCATCTGTCCTACCCTACATGTAGGAATCTGCCGTTTATGCTTCCTTTAAAAAGAGATTAAAGATAATTACTTTTATGTGCATTTGAATCGTAGCAAGAACCCCAGTTGTGCCAGGAAGCGCAATTTGGCCCAGCATATTTACACAGAATGTTTTTTGTTTTTTAATTATCACATACAATCTGTCCTGAGATGATTTCCATCTAGATGCAGGTGTCAGATTAGATGACAAGTAGTGGCTGGTACTGATCCCACATGCCATAAATTTATGAGCCTAACACTCCCATTTCCATTTACAGTTCAACTATTTATGGACATCTGTTATTCCTTTTCTTCTCATAATCTCTGTAATCTGCCTCCATTTTGAGAGAAAGAAAGATCTATGGCAGTAATAATAGTCTGTGTTTCTTCACAGGGAAAATTAAGGAAGGATACCAAGAAAGACGACCTTCAAATGTGTGTGCACAAGGGGACTAGTGTTGTCATTTGTTTTCCTTGTGGTGCTTTTCACAGAGTAGGACCTGCTATACACATTTGTCAGGCTAAGTCAATGGAAAAGAATTCTCTGTTCCAAGGAGGGGAAAGGAAAAGGGTTTTTAGGGGAGAACCCAAAAGACAAGGGAGCATTTGATAAATACATTAGGGGTACAGGAAGAGTTTAGCATGGAAGGGGGTTCAGGAGGGTCCCAGAGAACGGTCCAGCATGAGAGGTCAGGGAACCATATACGAGTCCTCATAGAACAGGATAGACACTGGTAGTGCTCACACATTGAATGGTGACCAAGGATGACAGTGAAGTGAATCATGATAGGACCTGCGGCCTCAAGGTCCCAATGAATAGGGAGTTTGGGTATGGTGATTGATGACTTGGCCCTGTGGTACCTGTAGTCAGGGTGGGGGAGGGGGCATGCTCTCTGGGGGTGGCAGTGCCTACCCAGATTCAGCAGACCTTACCTCATATCTGGCCCTGACTCCTGGTGATGAGGGAAGTAAACTGGGAACGCCCCATCCCTGAACCCAAGAGAGGCTCCATAATAATGGCCCCCATCCCAGGGCACAGACACGAAGGATGTGAAGACAGAGCAGCTCTGCTCCACCACCATGCGGCATGCTCAGTCCACTGCCCAGGCAATCACAAACTCATTCAAAACCTCTGGTGTCTGGGTGCAAGAGTAAGAACTCAGTCCCTCACAGCCCCCAACATTACTGGGTTTTGGCTGCATCAAGCTACTGGGGAGTGCTAGGAAAACATAACCTTAAGGTGCAAGCCCTCCTCTCCCCTTAAAAATCCTTAGTCCAGAGCAAAGTTTTCTTCTTTAAAGGTGAGAGAATCAAATCAGGAGTCTCTGAATGCCTGGTCTGTAAGCAGGGAGATCAAGCATTAGGGAGAGGAAGAATGTAGCACAACTTTGGGTCTCAGTGTCCAGCAATAGCCTCGCCTCCCAAGCACAACAGCACAGTGGAACATTTAGGCTAACTATAAGCAGCAGTGTCATGGTACCAACCCTCATCAAGCCAACCAGAAAGCCAAAGACCAGCCTGTGTCTACTTATCGCCAACAACTGACAAAACTGATTACATGGAACCATGTAAAATTGCCAGTACTTCCATTTTGACCTGCAAAAGAATGGAAATTTCATGTGGCTCAATCTAAAATGATCTAGGATAATAACCCCTACTCTGTCCCTACATCAACCACAAATAGTTAAAGAAGGTACAGAGAGTGAAAATTAAACACCCTAATTCCCAGTCCTCGGTCACCAAGCCTGCAGCTTCCCAGAAAGTGACACAGAAAAAGATGCTATTGTAGCACTCTGTTTTTCTAAGTTTCTACAGCAACATAAATTGGTCTTGACTTGACAATCCTGCTGCTTTTGCCTCATACACCCTAAATACAAATGTTTATAGGGTTTCTCCTCAGAGGCGATCTAACCCTCCACATACACACACAGCAGAATAAACACTGCTTTCGCTGAGCCAGTCCTCTGCTCAAGAACCTACAATGGCTCCTTATTACCTTCTTGGGGGCCAAACTGAAACTCCTCATCTTGACATGTAAGGCCCTCCATTATCCAGTGCCTCTACCCCCCTCACTCCTTACACTCACCCAAGCCTCACCATCTTGTAACACCTGGGACCCACACCCACCTCCAAACCTTCCCTGACCTCAATTTCACAGTCAGCAACCTCATCTGAAGCTCTGTTTGTTCCTTAAACAAATACTTCACATGAATACTTGGGATAGATACTGATACTTAGCTGCCAGCTATCCGGTCTACCCTTCAGCACATCTCACTATTAAAGTTACTAGGCACTGCAGATTTGGGGAACCAGTTCCCAGTGCTAATACCCAACAGGAGTACCAAACCTCAGTCTGCCAGCTCTCCTTGTAGACAACTGAGGGTTACTCCTTTCAACTCTGGTAGATGTCACACCCCAGATCTCCTAAAGAGATTAAATAAGAGAGGTGGAAGACAGCACAATCACAGACATCCATTTACTACAAGGAAATCTGCCAAAGCAGTGTTTATAAAGAGGGACTGATACAGGCAAGGGAGAGCATTTCTTCAGTTTGTGATAGCTTCATTTTAGACACATGCAAAGAACATTAAACACAGAGTTAGAGACCTCACTTAAACCCCAGTTCTACCAGGCTCTTCCTAACCATGTGAACTTGGGGAGTTATAGAATCTCTCTGCACCTCAGTCTCTACCCTGCCAACCTCACTCGTGCTGAAGGTGCCTAGCATGTGCTTGTTTTCTTCCATCTTCGAAAGAAACAGGTCTTGTAATCTTGGATTTCCCCCAAATCCATTGTACATCTCAAAAGCAAAGAGAAAACGATGCTAAATGTGACTCAGCAGGGGAATTTGTCATCCCTGTAGTGACTGAAATAGGAAACCAGTAAGGACAGAATAATAAGAGGAATACTCCAGCAAATTAAGCAATTCGGGGAGGCTAAACGAACTTCCTGCTCACTGACCCTAGGGTTCTCTGACTGTTGTGAGCCAGTAACCTGCTCACTGACCCTAGGATTCTCTGACTGTTGTGAGCCAGTAACCTGCTCACTGACCCTAGGATTCTCTGACTGTTGTGAGCCAGTAACTGCACGGGCGCTTTGCTCTTATTGCTTCTAATGGCTTTGACCCCCAGCAATCCTGTCTTCCATCTGCCGCCACGATTCAGGTGAGCGGGCATAACCCGATTCTACAAGGGTCAGGTCTACACCTTATCATGATGACCAGGCTACCACAATGATAGGAAGTCACCTTAATCCAGTTTCCTGTATGATCATTTAATAACACTTCATTTAAGTGGCTATTCATGGAGTTTAGGATCAAAATTAAAAAAAAAAAAGAAACTATCCTGCAAAATTAACCTTTTATTTGTCTTTTTTAGTCAGAACAAAAAGAGTCTACCTCTTCCTAGTCATTTTTAAATCCTAACCCATCTGTCTAACAAAGGAAAACTATGTCTGAGCTCAGCACTAACTTTGGAATTCTCACCTTGGTTCCTAGAAAGCTATAATGACACATGAGATTTAAAAAAATGGGAGAATCACACCAAATTACTATCAGGCATAAGTAATACATCATCACTTTTTAAGCCTTTACAAATTATGGGTACTAAAAGAAATGAAAATTGGTGTTTCAAAACATCTGGTAATAGGCAATACAAAAACAAGAAGTGACTGGAAGAAAGTCAATGCATCTAATGGGATACCCCTTTCCTGGCAGGGAAGCTCCTCCTAAGATACTTTCCCTTTTATTGACCTCTTATTTCTGAGCGGTTTCCCCAGATTGATCACGTGTGACCCCAGGATGCAGAGCTGAGAAACTGTTCACTTCCATTCTTTTGTAGAAGATGAGGAAGGACCAGCTGGAATCATTTTCCCTTCCACTGAGTAATCATTTGTCCTGGGCTTTTTCCAGGGGCTGTTTGAGAACAAATTCATTTTGTTCATATGGAGATTATGAGGCAGGAGAAACATTTGTGAACTTACATTTGATTTTGCAAACATCCCAAGGAGGGTTTTCTAAATGAATAAAAAATTGGAATACAGCCTCCAATCACTAAGTCTCAAAAATGCTACTGTTTTTGTAACTTGCAAGCCTGGCCAACATCTGTATCGATCAAAGCCAGAGAAATTAATAAAAGTAAGGTAATAAGATGAACCTGCCATGTTATTTATTGGCCATCATTACTGATGACACTCTCTAACAGACAGTCTCTAATTAATGCTGTCACCACTTAATCTTTATTACCAGCAGCACGTCAACCAAGACATCAGAAACAGAGTAATTAAAAAGATCTTTTCCAACTCTCATCTCAGAGGTGCCCCTGATCTGTCTTTTAATCTGCTGACCTACTCATGCCAATTTTCCTATGTGCCTCCCAGCTTATTGGCACAAGAACCTTGTACGGTCTCTGAGTTGAGGACATTTTCCGGTCCTTGTTATAGCCCACCTAACAGATGCCTGATACTTTTTTCCTAAGCTACTCACTGATTTAAAGGTGGAAATTGCTAAACAAACTAACAGAAAGCAGAATTAGATCCATTAATACAGAGAACAAACTGATAGTTGCCAGAGGGGAGGGTTTGGAGGGATGGGCAAAATGAGGGAGGGGGGGAGGTAACACGCTTCTGTCATGGAATGAAAGATACAGCACAGGGAATAGAGTCAATGATATCATCATAGTGATGTACAGTGACAGATGGCAGCTACACTTGGAGTGAGCACAGCATAACATATAGATTTGTCAAATCACTATGTTGCACACCCAAAACTAATGTAACATTGTGTGTCAAATGTACTTAATGAAAAACAACAAAAAAAAATCAATGAAGAAAAAGAAGGAAGCACAATGGATACCGACCAGGCAAAATTACCCATTGCCTTGGTCACAGACAATCATACAGGAAGAATGCCATGTGAACATGAAGATAGTCATCTACAAGCCAAGAAGAGAGGCCTACATGGGCTCCTTCCCTCATGGTTCTCAGAAGGAACATGCCAGCATCAGATTTCAGATCTCTAGCCTCCATAACCAGGAGACATAAATTTCTGTTGTTTAAACCCCCCTCCAAAAAAAAGAACTTTACTGTCCCAGCTACTTTGGAGTTGCAATGAGTTGAAGAGGATTTTAAAGTGAACAAGCTTACATATCTCCTCACTTTCAAAGCTCATCCCAACCCTCTCGGTAATAACTCCTCCTACCCTTGGTTTCCCTGCTCCCCTGATCTCATCCTGCACACACTACCCACCTCATGACCACACCACACTTCTCACTTCCTCTTCTGCTAGTTTTACTGTGTCTGAAGAACCATCATGCTCCACATAAGCCAGAAAGCACTTTCCTCTCTCCCCAAACATCCCAGGAGACCCCACGACAAAGAGGACTGATGACCAAGGGAGGAATTTTCCCCACTGTTATTAATGTGCCTCCTTTAGCATCCAGCTAAACTGGCTGAGCCAGCATCTCCCATCCCCTATGTACTGTGTTCCACAGAGCAGGACTTCTCATGTGTTAGTGCACACACACTCCACCTGGGGACTGCATTCACATACAGGAACTAATTCAGCCAGTCAAGGTCTAGGATAGGTCCTGAGAGTCTGTGTCTCTAACAAGGTCCCAAGTGATGCCTACGCTGCTGGTTCATGGACCGCACCTTGAGAAACACAGATAGAGAGACAAGTTCCAGAGTATTCTTCTGGGAATGCCGGTCACCTGTAAGCAATTTCAAAGTGGCCCATAAACCAATTCCTGAAAGTAGTATTACAACCCACAGTACCTTTATTTTCACAGTGGAAGTAAGGAACGTATGGTATATAATTAAAACATGACATCACCAGTGCCGTGAAACAGGAAGTCCAGTCGAACTTCCTTGCCTGAGTTTTCATTTAAGAACAGCCAAAAGAAGTGAAGGGAGGGAAGGACCACTTTGACGACCCAGAGTGGGGCCCGTGGCACTGGACTCACTAGGGAGCTTGTTGGAAATGCAGAATTTCAGGCCTCAGCCCAGACCTCAGCATCAGATTCTGCATTTTAACACAATCGCCAGGTGGTCTGATGCATCTAGAAGTTTAAGAAGCACAGCTACAGACTACCTCTTGCATCACTGAAGTGGCTGGTGGAACCAAAATACACAGACCATGACAGGGGAGATTATGAAGTCCTTGGGCTGGTGCGCATCCCTTCGATTAATGCTGAAAGCATGGCGGCGTGACCCAACCCCATCCAAACTGGGATCCAGGGATGGCTCTCACTGAGGGGCGGGTTTACTTCTCTGGAATCTACATGCACCAGCTGCCAAATGGGCCGGCGAGGGAGCAAGCGAAGGGGGGAGAAGGAGGTGTTTCGTGCACAGGCACCAGACACCTGGGAGGAAGTAAGAAGATAAGAGACGGTGACAAAAGAGGCAGTGGAATGGCTTCTTCACCTGCCCCCCCAATCCTCAGAGCACAGGGTCAATGAGGGACACTACAGGAGCTGAGTTTTGAAAGCCTGTGTGAGGCTCTGGGACCAAGGTGACGAGGTCCAAGAGTAAACGGAGGCAGCCACCCCGCCTTCCCCAGCACAGCAGAAGAGGGCAACGTGGGGTTGGAGACACATTGACAGAAGTGACTTAACCGCTGGAGAAAGAGTAGGAGCTGCAGTGTACCTGAGGGCAGGTGACACCCTGTCCTGGGGACTCACAGGATGCTGGCTGAGGTCCCATGTAAGCAGGTGGGGCCACTGGAAGTCCAAGCTGGGCATTAATATTAACGTGGCCTCATTTGCTCCCAGGGCCAGTGAGGCCTCAGACATTCCAGAGACCACAAGAATACCATTTCTCTCCAACAGCTTTTCCTCCAGACGAACCCTTCTCCCACTTTCTGATGATTTCATCACATGAAGCTTTTATGCTCCTCTTTTCCCCTTCAGCTCCGGGTTTGCTGAGGCTCACCAGATGCCGCCCTGTCGCTCACATTGTCCCTCTTTGCAACATCTAATGTTGGGTTGCTTTGACGGAAGCTTCCCCTGGGGACAGCTTATCCTTCTGTCTCAGCCCTGGGTTTACTGTTTCCTCCCAACACACCCCAACTCACTCATGACCTCATCCCTGGGGTGTCACCTCTCACTCAGTAAAATTCCAACAGGGCATGGCTCCCAGACCGGGCTGTTGTTTTCTATGACCTGGATAATCCCAGTTGTCTGCTGTGGCCCAAGAAACTTGACTTGGGATAAATTTTGCTTTTCTTGATGCTGTTCAGGGGGGCTCTTTGGAAGAACACAGTACAGTTTCCAGCTGCCTTGATGCCTCCAAGGCCTCATATTTTCCTTTTTCTGGCTGGTTATCACACCCAAAGGCCTTCCCCAGACCACCAGTCTCCACTGACCTGTGTCCTAACAAGATCTAAACACACTGGGCTAGATAGAGCTACACCACAGTCCATTTCTTCAAGAGAGGCAGCAGGAATAATTCTACAAGCAAACTCTACCTTCTTTTTTCTAGAGAGACCAAACACATCTATTTCTGCATCTTCATGCTTTGGTTTGGATGGATCTTGGATTGATGTGGAGACACTGGAAATACTTGAACCATCTGAAAGTGCCTGGCCCTACAGACTCTGATCCCTCGTTTATCAGCTGTTCATCTGCAGGGCCTCCACTAAGCATGATTATACAGGACAAAGGAGGCAAAGAGCCTGTGGATTCCTTAAAAAGCCCTTTTTAAGTGATTTTGACCTCTTGATAAGACAACCACCACGTATACCATATAATTAAATAGCAAACAAGTAAAGCAACTTGAAAGGAGATATTTCCAAAAAATACATAGTTTCCCCACATACTCAGGAGTGACAACATATTTGGAAAAGTACTGGGGCCTTTTACATAAAATAATGGTAAGGGAATACTATAAACTATTTTATGCCAATAAAGAAAACAACTTAATAAAATGGATGGAGGGCACCTGGGTGGCTCAGTGGGTTAAAGCCTCTGCCTTCAGCTCAGGTCATGATCTCAGGGTCCTGGGATCGAGGCCCATATCGGGCTCTCTGCTCATCAGGGAGCCTGCTTCCTCCTCTCTCTGCCTGCCTCTCTGCTTACTTGTGATCTCTCTCTCTGTCAAATAAATAAAATCTTTAAAAATAAATAAATAAATAAATAAATAAATAAATAAAATGGATGGATTCCATGAAAGATACATGTTACCAAAGTTCCTTCAGGAAGAAATAACCTGATTGGCTCCACTGTGCTCTTTATCTGAGGATTGGGTACATCAGACAGAGGAATAACTTTCCATGAATATTGGAGACATGGTCATTACACGATTGATCAGGTATACTGGTAAAAATTCTCATAAATTGCTTATGTTGAAATATGCATCCCTTTGTAAACAAAAGTAATGCTTTGGATCCCTTCTAAAAAAGATGCAAAGGGAGTCCTAAGGAGGATATGTGGGAGCAGAGACTGTGTGGGTGAAACTCTTTGTATGTTAGAACCAAAAGGCCAGTAGCCCAACACTCTCAATTTTCAGATACACATGTAGACAAGAGAGGGCACACAATGGGAACAAGGCCACACAGCCAATTAGTAAGAACACAAAGAGTCAGTGGCCTCAGACAAATTTAGGGATGTCATTTGTAACCGTGGAATAAAGCAAAGCTCCTGGGACCAACAAGAGGAAAACAGAGCAGGATGCCAACTCATCAGCAGGACCGAGGCAAAGCAGCCTCAGTTCAGCTCTGCCCTAATTGTTAAGGCAGCCAGCACCCCAACTGGGCAAAATAGAGTCACACAGTGTTCACGCCCCTGGCAATAAACAAATGAGCTTTTCCCCGCTATCCCCATAGACAGGATGATCTAAAAACACAACTCCCCAAAGTATATTAAGATTCCAAACAGAGTGATGTTGGGGTAAAGCAGATTAAGGTACAAACTTTTCTTCCGTTAGGGAATTCAAACTGGGTTTGGCTTTCCTCTAATCTAAAAGTAGGGAAGTCACCGTGCCAAGACCAGGCCCCAGAAAGCTCTGGCAGTGGTCCCAGCACCCACCCTGAGTGCCAGAGCCAAGAGGGATCTTGCCTTCATCTCTGCTGGTAGAATACCCCCTGGTCCTCGCCACCATGGCGGCCTGCATGGCCACCAGTGGCCTGGCCTCCCGAGATGGCTGTCAAGACTGGACCAAGGTGACAGGAGTAAGGTCACCTGCACATATAAACACTCAATACACCATAGTTAAATCACACTGACAACAGTAGCACCACGGCAAGCCAGCTCCTCTGCTAAGAAGCCAAACTCTGGGGCGGCTGGGTGGCTCAGTCAGTGGGCATCTGACTCGTGGCTTTGACTCAGGTCATGATCTTGGGGTCACGGGGGCTCCATGCTTGGCAGGGAGTCTGCTTGAGGTTCTCCTCCTTTGCTCCTCTTGAGCTTGCGTGGGCATGCGCACACCCTCTGTTGCTCTCTCTCTAAAATAAATCAATCTTAAAAAAGAAAAAGGAGCCAACTGCAGTGGGCAGAAATGTGTACAGTTCCTTCAAAGAGCCCAACTACTTCACGTAGGTCTTCGAGAGCATCACTTGTAAATGTTTTAGCAAAGATTGGTGCCTTCAGAACCTTGACAGGAGTAAACCTTGGCAGTTAAATGGACCTTGGCAAGATTTCAAGCACACAGACCTAGTGCCAGGTAGGCGGTAGGCTGGCAAGAAGCAGGTGTTGCGTGAAAGAACCCAACAGATCCATAATTGTGTTAATGACAACAACCTATCAGTTGAGCACACAATCATCAGGAAGTTCCAGGATGACCAAATCAATACTACACCTTCCATCTGCTTCTGCCCTGAAGTTTATCTAAAGCTATTCAGTTATCCATGTTCTTCTATAGGGTCAGTACGTCATGGACGCAGGTGCCCAACTCAATCCCCCTACCAGACAGTGCCACCCACCACCAGTTCTTATGAACTTTGGTTGTTAAAGGACCACCACTCCTCTAGGTTCCAGAATTACCCTCTGCTTCCTGGAGACCCCCACCCAGGAGGTTACACAGCCACCTCCACTTTCGCAAGTGCGGCCCACAATCAGTGACCAAGAGGGGGCAGCCCCTCACCCGGGGGGCCCAGCTCTATGTGCAGTGCAAGCTCCAGAACTCCCGTGGGCTCAGGCTGAGGCTGTCTCCAGCTGAGACCACATCCTTGCTTAGCTGTGTCCCCTGCTCCCCTTGCCCCCTTACTCCCCTTCTCCTGACAGCTCTCCCCTCAAAATCTAAATCATATACACAAAGATCCTGAGCTCAGGTTCTACTTCCAGGGAACATGAACCCACACCATTGCTTAAAATTATGAATGGCTCTTAAATCTCAAAATAAGAAGGAGCACTGAGTGTTTTGTGACCTGTTTTTGCAAATTCATTCATAGTAGGCATCCCATCTTTCATGTTTCATTAGAAACAAAAGGCAATTAATTACCCAGAGATGCCTAGAGTGTCTTCAAACTATTTCTCTCACACATACCATCCTTCCTACCTTTGGTCCGGTCTGCAATCGATCATCTAATATCATTTCTCCAAGAGGACTTCCATGAAGACCCTCAACCGCTCCATCCCTCTCACTTACCAAACTTGTGGCTGCTTCCCTCCCAGCTTACCCTTACTGGTGTTACAATATTTACCTGAGGCTCTAACCCCTGTCTCCCAGCCCTCCAGCTCTGTACCGGCTAATACAATAGCCACTGACCACATGGGGCTATCTGCAATTTCAATTTAAACTAATTAAAATTACTGTGCCTAGACTGGGTGGCCCAAGAGAACCTCAGTAAGTAAATGTGGGTAAATGAAAGAATAGTTTGTGGTGATCATCAGTGATTTCCCAATATCTAATTTTGTAACTTTTATACTAAAAACTGGTATTTTCAAGAGTAGGAAAAGAACTGTAAGAGCCTTTAAGAAAGAGTTCCTGAAAAAGCACGAAAGAATATGACTGTTACTGGTTGAATTTTGATTCAACCAGTGGATGGTAGTTAATTGTAGGTTAAGAAAACACAATGCCAGCCTCCAGATTGAGGCAGCCAGCTAGCCAAAACTGCTGAGAATTTTTGACAGTTATTTAAGGCAGCATGGAGAATATAAAACTCTCCTCGTTTCTCCCCCCTGGGATGGGCAGGTATTTAAAATTCCACTCCCTCCTCCCAATAGAATAAAAACCTATCATGTATGTTTTTTCTTTGTTAACATCCTCACTTCAGACTACTTAAAAGCCCACACATCCTGTCTATGGCCAAGCAAATATGGGGTGGGGGGCAAGATAAAGACAGCTATCACTCATCTCCCTACCCATCTCCTCTCCACCTCTCCACCAACACTCCACTTTCCTTTCTAAGAAAATAGCTTCACAAAGACACCTACTTTGTACTCAGGATGAAGAGAGCAAGCTAAAAAAAAAGAACCAGGCAGCCTCTGCTGTCTTTGCTTTGTAATGTAGACAAAGCAACTGGGGGGGGAAAGCAAATAACTAACAAATGTTCCTGGGAACATGGGAACCACAGGGGTCTTTCAACTGGTTCTCAGATTTTTTCATTTATTCTTTATTTCTCCTTAATGTGAGTGTGGACTCCTGTTTCCCTTTCACACTATGGGACATATCCAGAAAATACTATCTTCAAAACCAATAAGACATCTTCAGCTATGCCATTCTTGTAGAAAATGATCAATTCCTTTGAATTCTAAATTAATACCAATGGCATTAAAGAGAAAGCACTCCCAAGGTTCAAATAGCCAGCACACAGCACACTTAAAACTTCTTTGTAAAGCTTCCTCAAAATTACATTACTGGGAAGGTCTGCAACCCTTAGTCATCGGTTGACTCCAAGTTCCAAAAAGAAAAAGGAGTTTCAATCTAATGCTCTCAATTGCTTTCTGTCTCCTTTTCCTTCTTGAATTAATATGGCCAATGATTTTGGTTTTCTTAACTCAAACACAAGGTGAGACCCTGACCAGGGCTGTGGTGTCCTTTTATTTTGCTCTACATCAACAGCTGACATAATCTCACTGAAGCTGTCTTACTGACTCAGCTGTTTTAACCTCACTGAAGATCACTGACATCATCTTTTTATCCAGACTCACAATATAAACATGCTATTACTAACAAGTGACAATCATCTAAGGGAAGACCTGATGTTGGGGCTAGTGATGTCTAGTGCAAGTCAGAGACACTGATGGGCAAATTTAAATGACTTTCCATTCCAGAATGTGAAGTCTTCATCAATTAAACATAGCAGTTCTTCCCAGGGTGCCTGGGTGGCTCAGTTGGTTAAGTGTCCCACTCTTGATTTTGGCTCAGGTCATGATCTCAGGGTCATGAGATCTAGCTTCATGTCAGGCTCCATGCTGGGCATGAAGCCTGCTTGGGATTCTCCCTCTCCCTACTCTCCCCAACCCACTTACATCGTCTCTCTCTCTCTCTCTCTCTCTGTCTCAAAAAAAAAAAAATCAGTTCTTCTCAATTGTAATTTGTAGGTTTGATGCCATTTAAGTATTGATGCAATTTTTGAGGGAGGATAGGAGAGAGATGAGAATGAGTAATGAAGATAGTAAAATATATTACAGAGCTCTAATTGCAAGATCTTGGTACTCACACGAGAATAGCTGGATTTGAGGAAAAAAGAAAGTTGTAGCCTCAAAATAGATACCACTTCACATGAGAATTTAATGTATAATACAAGATCATTACAAATAATCAGAAAGGTAAGAATCATTTTTACTCAATATTGAAATAATTGGTTAATAATTGGAAGTAAAATGAATTTGGATTCCAGATGACTTAAAAGCCACAGAAACACATAAATAAATTGTATTTTAATATTAATCAAACCACTGAAGGGAGAATGAGTTTGGACATTAGAAGTATAAAAGGAGAGCACAGGTGTAAGATCCGAAGCTCTCATGCATCAACACAGGATTGGGAAATGGAGGATGGACTGACTTCGGTGTTGGCACCCCGCAGGGACAGTGCTGGCACCACGTGGCAGGTAGGTAGGGGCTTCAAAGGCCAAGCTCAACAGCCGCCATAAGAAGAATTCTTGTCCATATGAATTCTATGTGGACTAAGCAGCCCTCCTCCATCTCTGACCCTCCAAGCAGGATGGACACAATGGCAGTGTTCCCACTCTAATGTGCTCTGCAAGAGAAGCAACACACAGCACTCCCACCCAGAGTCCAGTGGCCTCATTCAACCCGAAATGGTCTTGGGTTGGACTCTCACAAAAGCAGACCCTGGGGTCAGGATTTGAGTTGAGTAGGGAGGTGACCCCGAGAAGCACTGGAGGAGGGTGAAGCAATGAGGCTCTACAGCAGCATGGGCGAGCTGGTCACTGCTGTGGACAACCTGGGCTCAGCTCAGAAAGGAACCTTCTGGGGGAATGGGTAGAACATGCCCGAGGGTTGTCCCAGCAGAGGGGCAAGTTAACTGTGATATTCATCTGCCCATTCCCCTCCATGAGTGGTTGAGGGCGGCTCCCAGGGGCATTAACTCCCCGGCACTTCTGGCTTTCCCCAAGAATGGGCGAGCCAGTCCCCTACAGCCAGAGAAAGCCCTGTTGCAGTGGATTGCAGGGGAACCATAAGAACAGGAACTAAGGCCAGGGCTAATAGCATCTGCTAAAGAAGAGGAGCACATGGATACCTGGGGAGCATGGGCTGATTGCCACAGATGGAGAGACCCAAGGATTCTGGATACAGCCAATCTAAAATCAACACAGCATCCGAACTACATTGGACACCAGCTGCACCCAACCCATTCCAAGAAGAGACATCCCAAAATTCAGGCCACCGTGGCCAGGGACATCTGCTCCTCCAACCAGACCTGAGGCCTAACGATGGTTCTCAAAGGTGCCCTGGACTAGCTCATGGGTGCAGAGCCAGCTCTTAGGGAAAATGCCCCGCTAGTCTTGGTGGGGGCAGATTCCAAGATGAAAAGACACAGTTCCTGTCCCCCAGTAGCATGTGGTCTCTGGAGGTGACAGGTCAGCACTTGCTTACAGACCATTTGTCACCAGTTTCAAAGAGACGCAGTGGGGCATAGGTCCCCTGGAGGATGTCAGAAGCTCTGCCATGACGGTCATGGCTGTGCCAAAGCCAAGAGACAAGTAGCAATTGGTTGTGAGTGAGAACACACAGAACAGAAACCACTTCTGGCAGCTTGGTCCTGGGGCTTTCAGCAGGTAGGTTAGGGTAATAACTCACACAAAGAGGAAACACCAGGTTACATTTTAAATTATTCAGTGCCCATAACTTTAATTAATACAAGATCTCTCTCTGGCCACCATGGTGATTTGCCTTCAGTTTGTGACATTTTCATTGGGGTGTCTGTTTCATTGGGGTGCCCTCGTGTTCTCTGCCCACGGCTTCCCCCAAGGGCAGAGTTTCCAGATTCCTTGTTACATAATTACCTAGAGATCCTTTAACCTACACCGCACCTGTTCTCTCCTCCAGAAATTTTGAGTATCTCTGTCAAAAAAAAAAAAAAACAGACTTGGTGCTCTTAAAAACTGAAGGCAGATAACTAATCTCACTTTATATGGTATGACAGCGTCTCTCTCAGAACCATCCACGATTTTCTCAAATATTTTTCACTTTCTCGAAACACAGGAAGACACAAAGGATGTGCCTAATTAGGCCACAGAGAACCTGCTCCAAAGGGTCAGGAGTAGCAGGCACAACAGAAAGGATACAAGGCCAATCCTATCATCCAAATGAGCACTAACAAAAAGCCCTGGAGAGGAAAAAACAGACACAGCAAGATGCTGCCATTTCTCAGAAATCTGTTCAGGAAAGCTCAAGTCAGTCACAAAAGAGGGGACGAGGACTCCGGGTAGCCCAGCTCTAGCCTGGAGATCTTCTGTGCTTCCCATGGACATGGGTGGCCTTCACCCTGGTCAGGGGCACCGTCAGCCACCCTGACCCCACGGTGATGAGCCTGACTCCTCTTCACTCCCCATACCTCCCCCAACCAATCTCCAAGTCCTGTGGATTCTGCCTCCCAGAGCTCTCTCAAATCTGGCACCTTCTCTCCATTCCCTTAACTACTTACTGCCTCGGTGCCTCCCGTCCGCAGGTGGGACCTG
>LNAC01001187.1:0-11486 GCA_002007465.1 Ailurus styani | reverse complement strand
ACACACACACACACACACACACACACACACACACACACACACACACACACACACTTCTCCAGTGTCCACTGACAAGATTACAGAAGTGGTCTTGATTTTGCCCTGATCCATCAGGTCACAGAGCAACCTTGTCCAATGTTGATGTTCTGTGAAATTGTTCAGGTTTAACAGAACACCAAGGCTGAGCTAAGAGTACCAGGCTAGGTCCCAGATGTCAGCATCTGTCTGTCTTTCTGATGCAGAAAAAGTCTAAAAGAAGACTGTTCCTGCCTCTCAGGGAGGAGCTTAGGAACAAATATCGTTCCAGGCTTCTAAATGCCCACCTTCAACAGATTGCCTTTTCTCCTCAGACTCAGGCTGTGGCCTCAGGGCCACAGAATGCCTGCAACAGCCTCATGGAGCCATTGTGTGAAAAAGAAACCTCTGCTTTTGGCTGGCGCGATGACCAGACAACCCAAAGCGATCATAAAGAACCACAGTCAGCAATCCAGTCCACCAACAGTGACCAAAATGACAAGTAACCTGCCTCCAGGTCATTCACCCTGTAGTGAAAGGAGGTAGATAATGAAATAATCAAGTATGGTTATAAATGGTATGGAGAAAAGGTAAGGAAAGAAAGGGGAAAGTGGTTATTTTAAGTTGGGTAGTCAGGAAAGGCCTCACTGACAAGGTGACATTTCCGCAAAAGCCTGAAAAAAGAGCCTATTTGGAAATTTCTCTGGAGGTAAGTGCCCTTCAGCTACTTAAATACTTTCTTTTTAAAAGCCTTTAACAGCCACTCCTCCTGAACCCATCATTTATATTTTAGGAGTAAATAAAACTGAAACTGAGTTTGGGAAAAACTAACTTGTGGAAGAGAACTCAGATGACTTATATTTTCCTTCTTGCCAAAGCAATAGTCCATCAGTGTTTAATTACTTGTTAGATAATCATTTATATGTTAATTAGATACAAATGAGCACCTTAACTGAAGTTATCATAGTACCTTACAACAGTGAGGGGTAAATATGAGGCATTTTGTTGAACACTGTGGAAGATATCACTAGTTGCCTGAATACTTCTTCACTCTTTCTGACCTAGAAATAGACCCAAGTGTTTAGCTGAGCAGCCTGCAGCCTGGAATAAAGAATACATTTCCTGGGTTCCCTTGCAATCAGGAATGGTCATATGGAAAGTTTCTGGCCAATTAAATAGAATAGGTTGGTTTGTGGGGGAGTTTCAAATAGGCTCCTTAAAGACAGATATGGTTAATTGGTATGTTCCTCTGTCCCTCTCAACCTCCTTCTTTTGTCCAGGATGTCACACATAATGTCTGTGGTTGGTTTAATAATTATTTTCAATTCTTCACCCCATGTCTTAATGACAACCCACACTGTAAGGTACATGGAATGTACTTCCCAAACCTTGATTTTAGACTTGACCATTTTTCTGACTTTGGTCCATGAGATGTTATCAGACATAATGGGAATAGAGGCTTGGAATGTATTCCTGTGATTTGCTTTAACCATTGTATGTTCCTGCCCACAGTCCAGCTAGCTCCTGGTCCAAGCAAAATGTCAAGAAACATGTACCAGACCTAAACTTAGACCTGCTGCTACCCCACCAGACTTGCAGACCTGGGAGTGAGACAAAGGTCTGGTTTGTTTCTCAGCATTATGGCGCAGCTAGCACACATGATGGTTGATGATGGTTGGAACTTCAGCAGCCATCTTGGGTCATTTGGTCGGTTACCTTGAAGAGGGAAGCCAAGCCCTAAGAATTGCAGAGCAGAAAAAATAGAAGCCTGAGTCCATTAAAACATCATGGAGCTATCATACTTCATATCAACTATCGACTTCGGACTTTCCTTTTTAAGAGAGAGTGAATCCTTGTAAGTTTAAGTCACCATAGTCAGAGTCCATTGGTATTAGCTCCTAAGTGATGATTTGTATCAATTCACTCAAAAAGGAAATCACTTTATTTTCATATTAAGAGAAACATTGATCACACGCATTTGCAATCATTTATGTCAAATAGGAGACAGAAAAGATCCATCATGCTTTACAGCAAACCACTTAACTAGCAACTCATTGAGCATAGCTAAAGAGAATGGAATTATACTCCTGTTGGTCTAGTCAAGGTGTCAGAGCTATCCTGTTTGCAGGTGATCAAAATTCGTCCATTGCTCAAGATGGCAGGGAGCACAGGATAGTTTAAGGATATCCAAAGAAATCTCATGAACATCCAAAAGCAGATTGGCCATCTCCTCGTGACCAGACTCTAAAATGTCTGGATTGATGCACCTGAGACTCCAGCTTCTCCAGTAAGGAATATACTCAGCCCAGCTTATTTATTCTGACCACGCCACTTATCCCGGATCAGCTGCTTTGGGGTAGGTGTCCATCCCGGTCCAACTAGCCATGGCTCTGTGGGAAAGCAGCTAGAGGGAGCGGAATGGAAGTAAAGCCTGGGGGGTATGGGGATGAGGGCCTTTCGGAGGCTGTGCCTAGGATTTTCTAAGCCTAGAGGGGAAATTGCTAATTGCAGGGAAATTGACTGACATATCCAGGACACCAGGTAGGCTTTGTTGAGGAAAGAACTAGAAAATTTCCAGGAGGTCAATCCCAGGTGGGATACCACTACCAGAGAAACTTGCAGGAAAGACCTAGATAAAGGGATAATGAAGCCTCTAAAAGAAATTGCTCTACTTCCCAGCGTTACCCAGGATGACTCCAGATTGAGATAAGGAAAAGCAGAAAAATTCAGCATCTTAACACGGACCACTATTCCAACAAATATGCAATGTGCTTTCTCCAGTGACGATTTACATGTCTCCTATCATGTGGATAAGACATTTCTAGGCATCTCCCCACCCCTCACTGTCACAGTGTCTCTCCTTTCCTCCCTAGATCCCTAGACAGATTACTACAGCTTCCTCATCTCCACTCCCTCTCTTCTGCCCAGCTCCTCAGACCTGCCTGGATGGGACTTGTTTCCGATCTTTCTGCATTGCTGCTTTAACTGCACTGCTCAGGATCTTATCTGTCAGACTCAGTGAGCACCGCATGACACGCTCCTTGTTTTATTTCATCACACTGCAGCATATGATCAGTCTCGAAACTCTCTTCTCCTGGCTTCGATGGTACCCATCGCTCTTCATTCTACCCCACCTTCTCAAAGCAAACATTTTTTACTGCTTTTTGGGTCTCTCTTCCTCTGTTCAGGCCTTAAATTGCTCTGTCTTAGGGCTTTGCTCTTGGCTTTGGTAGACTCGCTGACCTGGCTTACCTTATTCAATGCCTAAGTACTAACTTCAGAACCATTTCATCTCCGTCTCCCAAGATCAGCCCAGTGGCCTACTAAACAGCTCCTCAGAGGCCTCTCTTAGTCACTTCTCACAGCATATCCAAAACAAAACTCATCATCCATTCCCCCAGATTCTATTCCTCCTACTAGATTCTTGGTCTCATTTAATTCAATTGTCCAAGCCATAAACCCAGGAATGAATGTCAACTCCACTTCCTGTCACCAAACCCTGTCCTCTCCCTGACTCCTCTACCCTGACAACCTGCCATCACCTTGTTCACACTCTTACATCCCAACCAGACCACCCAAGCATCTCCTTCCTTGCACTGCTATACCTTTTCCACACTTATACCCAGATCATCAGCCTTATTGGACGCAAGGAAATCTTTCTCAATATTGCTTTATATGTTACATAATTTCTCCACTAAAAATCTGCCAAAGAAAATAATAAAAATCTGTCCTGAGAGTTAAATTATAAACCCCTTAGAATGGTCTTCAAGGTTCTTCAACCTCTAGTCTTGTCTACCTATCAACCATCATCTCCTGCCATTCCCCCACGGACACTCTGGGCTCCAGCTAGTGCACATTCCTTGCTTTGTCTTGGCTGCCATGTTTTCCCATACATGCTCCAGCTGCCCCTGAGCAGCCCTTACTCCAGCATCACCTCCCTCCAGTAAGTAAACTCCCAAGTAAACTCCCAAACCATGATTCAAGCCCTAACTAGCCGGTACTCACTACCAGCAGAAAGATAAGAGAGTAGTGTGTTTGAAATAACTGCAACATGGCCAATCTGATCTCTCCCCAGTGCTGACAACTGACCCAGTCACTGGCACATTCCATTTAGCCAGCCATTCTTATCTACCTGAAGTACTTGTCAGGTTTGACCTGAGTCCACACCAGCAAAAGGTTTTAAAAGGAAAGAAGTCAAAACTACTGCCTAAGATAAAATAAAGATTTTCCTGCGGATGTCCTTCATGCCTGTAATCTCTCTTCTCACTCTAGTTCAGATAGCTTTGTGTCAGCTGTGCGTAGACATGACTGAAGGAATATAATTAAAATGTTACCACTTTTTCTGGATACAAGCTCCTGCTAAAATTGCCAATTGGGCCCTCCTGAATACAGCACTCACTGCTATAAAAGTAAGACTCAGATCACTGTTTGTGTAATCTAGCAATAAAAACAAACCCATTTTCAAAACTACTAATCAATATTCAAATGTACAATAGTAACAAATGGAAAGTTGAAAACATTCTCAAGTCCTTATAGTAGAACAGTAGATTCAGGGCAAGATTTCAAGTCTCATAGAATACTACATTACTTTTGAAACAAGCAACATTTCTCAAAACACTGGGCCTATAATTAGATAAAATAGCTAGAAAACAGAACTGGGCCTAAGTCTGAGAGAATTAGACCTTAATATAAAAATATATGTAATCTCTTACTGAATTACCACACTTGCCCTCAAAAAAAGAAGAGAGAGTAAGTAAATGATATCCAGACCTAAGATTCCAGAAGAAGACATGTAGGCACACAAAGTTAAAAACATACATTGGCCTAGGCAAATTTGCAAAATGTATACGTATGTATGGTTCAGGCTATGTATGGGACACACTGAAACTGAGAACCCTATAAAGGAATTGGGGCTCAGATCCTTTTATACAAAATTTTAAAATTAATTTACCAGTGACTAGGTTGGCTTTAGATGAATTTTTTCTGTTCATCTCTATGTCAAATATGAAGGATAGGTTACCTTGGATATGGGTGGTATCCTCAAAGAGAAACAGAGAGAAAGTGAACAGACCTTTCCTCATTATTTTTTTTTTTAGATTTTATTCATTTCTTTAAGAGAGAGAGAGAGAGAGCGTGCACGCACTAGTGGGGGGAGGGGCAGAGGGACAAGGAGAAGCAGACTCCCAGGTGAGCGGGGAGCCTGACAGGGGGCTCAATTCCAGGACCCTGGGATCATGACCTGGGTGGAAGGCAGACACTTAGGCAACTGAGCCACCCAAGCTCCCGTCCTGGTTCTTATATTTAGCTGAATGGTTCCTGCTCTAAGTCAGGGATCTGCATACACTGTATGGAACTCACTGCCAAATCTGGCCCATTTCCAGCGTGTGTAAATAAAGTTTTTTCAGAATACAGCCATACCTGTTCCTTTACATATAGTCTATGCTGCTTTTGAAGAGTTGTGACAGAGACTGTGTATTTTACATGCCAAAATATTTATTACCTCGTTCTTTACAGAAAAAGTTTGCAAAGCCTTGCTGTGTTGTCAACACATTTCTATGGTCTGTCTTTGGATGGAATGGAGAAGAGCAAGCCACCAAAGTGTACTTATTTGTTGTATGTTTAATAATGGTGAAGACGTCTCTGGAAAAAAAATTCAAGCTCCTCATTCCCAGGTTCAAGGCAGTCATTCTGGTTTAATCTAACCCTTTCAGTGTCCTACCACTCAGTAGGTTTACCCCCTCTCTGAAAATTCTCAAAATCCTTACTAAGCAGAGAATTCCAATGCAAGAGGAGAGACAAGCATTTCTGAACTCTCAGGAACTTCCACGAAGGGATACCTCTTGTAAACCTCATAAGTCTGTGAGATAGGGTCATCTTACCATTTTTCTGAAGCTGTCCCCTGTTTTTAAAAACTTAACAAAGCTGAGAATTGGAAAGCTTAAGAAACTCACCCAAAGTCACACAGCAGCCTCGTCAGTTGCAGAGCTAACATCGGAATCCAGGTCTGTCTGACTCTAGTGCCCATGTTCCTTCCACCATGTCTTGCTGCCTGATGAATTTATCCACTTATTCATCCAGTAAATAATTACTGGGCACTATGTTCAGTCATTATGTCACCATGCCGGGCGAAGAGGACACAAAGATCCTCAGAAACAATGAAGAGTGACTGATCCCACAATAAGATACATTCTAAATAAGATTGCTGTAACTCCCTACCTTAGAATCTCCCTCAATCCATAATCTAAATTTAAAAAATTAATAGTAAAATTATCCTAGTGGTAGTTCCATGATTTTATTTTTCTGAAAGATGTAGTGTTGAATAATTAGATCATAACACTGAAGTCTATCCATTATGTATTGAGTGTTGGCATGATGTCAGAGAAGGAACTCATGACATCTGAAGTAATTTCTCAAGACAGTTCAGTTTTTCTTTTATCTAGTTTGCTTTTGAATTTCTATCAGCCACCACCACAGACACAATTCCGTTGTGCTGTTGGCATGGAACCCACCAGACTGTGATAAGTCAGACACAATCACTGCGCTGTGCTCTCTAACTTAGGTGTCATTATTCTTTCAGTATGGTCTTGGGCGATCTTTCTTGTCTAGAGCTTAAAATATTGGAAGTTTCTTCCATAATCTTGATAGAGCATCTTAAATTTCCAATGGCAGCTCTGGGTACTTCAGATAATTATATTTATTTCTTTCCACTCACTCTTCATAGCTGTATGAAGCCTTTCATCAAAGCCTAAAAGGGGTAAAGAAAATAGTATTGTAAACATCGCCACTCTAAATAACGTTTTTTTTAAGTAATGTTTTAAATATAAATAGTGAAGACTCCAGTGGAAGCCTCAAATGTGATGTCTGTGCTGTGACAAGTGAATGATGCTAGGGACTAGCATGTGGTTTCACACACACAGGTGGGGTTTTTCCTATTTGGTTGAAAAGCAAGTAGGAGGTTCAACAGCAAAGACGTAAAATCTGACCTTCACTGGATCAGCAATCCACTGAACCCTAATGCTCGAAAACAATCTATCTTGAACGTCTGTTGAAAAAAATGGCAGGAAGTAATCTCCACTTTTCATCATTTTCAAACGAAGTAGAGTGACAGAGCCACAGTTATAGGTTATCCAGTTTCTCCCCACTCTCTCCAGAACGTTCCATGTCCCCAGTGTGACACTGACAAATTTTTCACTGATGGCTGAAAGAAAGAACAAGGCTGCAGGTGTGGGACTCCATGCTGTACTCCTTACAGTGAAAACAGGAGTGAATATCTTGTAAAATCAGCCACAATAATCAAGATAGAATTATGCCTGGAGAGAAAGCAGAGAGGGATATTGGCAAAAGTCCCTTAACAAATGACAATATGGGGAGTCGCATAAAATCAGTGGGATATAAGAGGAAAGGGCAGTCTGAACCGTGTGTGTGTGTGTGTGTGTGTGTGTGTGTGTGTGTGTGTGTGTGTGTGTGTGACGGAAGTCATTTCAGCCTGGATTTGGACAAAGCACTGCAAAATGTAATCCAGCTCTTGACCCAAACATGAGGGGAAAGTCCTCAATGACTCTCACACTCCAGGAGAAGAGATGTTTTGGCAGCTGTGCTCTAATCTGGAAAACAAGAGTTAGGGTCAGGACTGATGGAGACTCAGCCACATGGGAACAAAATAGGGAGATTCAGCGCCATTCCATACACAGCCTTTTCAACAGAGGATATTCGGAGGTCAACAGCATGCCTGCTGCTCCTGGTATCATGTCGAAGGAGCCAGTGAAAATCATGAACATGATCAAAGTACAGCGATTCGGTCAGTGTTTGCTTTCTCAGCATGCTGTGAGAAGGAATGAGCACGAAGAACAATTCTGCTTTTCCCACCCTCAAGGATGATCGCTCAAGAAGTGTTACAGGGAATTATAGAGATGAAGATGAAATTGTAAAAGTGGTTTTCTCGTGTCATTGATAACATAAATAAAAGACCTCCTCTGTGATTCCAAGTGGCATGTTTCAGTGACATATGTAGGATCTTAGAGAGGCTGAACTTACAACCTCAAAGCTAATAAATATATCACAATTGGAAATATCAAAGATGAGATAGCAGAATTCCAGAGGGGGGTTGAGCTGTGGCACAGATGAGTACATCACTGAGTAGGACTTTTATCCTACATTTTCTTTCCTTTATTCTTCAGAGGAAAGTCATTATCATATTATTGAGCATGGTTAAAGGCCACATTCAAACACTGCACCAGACCAAGAAGAAAAATCCTTCCTGGGCCAAGTCAAGCAATAGCAGAACTGGAATGCAGGAAGGAATCTCTTCCAAGTTCAAACATTTACCCTCTGGGGCTCAGAGGGCAATGTCACTGTCGACTTAACAGATTTTGAGTGTAGTCTTCAGCATGCAATTTCTTTTTTTTTTTTAAGATTTTATTTATTTATTTCACAGAGGGAGAGAGATCACAAGGAGGCAGAGAGGCAGGCAGACAGAGAGAGGGGGAAGCAGGCTCCCCGCTGAGCAGGGAGCCCGATGCGGGCCTCAATCCCAGGACCCTGAGATCATGACCTGAGCCGAAAGCAGAGGCTTTAACCCACTGAGCCACCCAGGCGCCCCAGCATGCAATTTCTGAGTGATAGTCCAATTCCAATATCCAAACAAACTAATAGAGCTATCAAACACCTGCTGGCTTCCTGAGTGCCTGCAATTGTGATTTAGTAGAAATAAGGAGTTAGGAAAGAAAACAGCTAGAGAGTGAGCCTGACCTACTGTTCATGCTGGTAGATGTAGATATCCTTGAGAGGAAAAAAAATACTCTTCTCCTAGGTTATCTGAAACTATTGTTGTTCATCTTGACTTTTTAATGTCATGCTTTGTCATATTTGAAAATTGTGATGATTTTTTTTGAAACTAAAGGTGGTAAGTTGCCTGATCCAAATCCCCATGAATGGTCTAAAGTAAAAAACAGAATAAGTTCCCAAATAATCATGTTAAAAATAAAAATACAACTGCAGCACAGTTATGCTTGCAATATGAAATCTGGGCAGTCCTGGCTGGGTCTGGCTATCCATTGTCCTTGCATATAGCCCTTGAATTTGTCTATACAGTTGCATAGAACCTTCCTGGTTTGAAATTTCAAGAATGCTGCAAGTCTTCCATGAATCTTTAGACCATCCCACTTGCAGTGAGAGTGGGTGGAGAACATGAGACCTAGGGAAATGAAACAGGCTTTTCTGTGTCACTGAAAAGACTAAGGATGAAAAAAAATGTCCTAACTTTGTTTTGGTTCACCTTCAATAATACCATTTCTTGCATCATTTAACACCAAAAAAAATGGACAAAACCCCCTCACATTATCCCTAAGTTTCAGAGAAGGTACAATAATGTAGATTTTTAAAGCTATTTTCAGCAAAGCATTTAAAAAGCACAATTATCTAACAAAGCAAAATTGATAATTATATAATTCCACAGCACTTGGCAGCATGATAACTTTCATTTAAAGGAATGGGTGGGATTTGTTTTATTCCTTCGTGTCTGCAGAACTTTGTGCCTCAGACCTCCAGAGATCTCTGGTGCAGAACAAGGTTATCACCAAGGAAATGTCTTGCAGAAACAGCCACTGTATTTCAGTCTTTAGGAAAACAGAAGTTGAAAAGTGCAAATGGAAATTAATGGTAATGAAAACAGTCAAGATATGGTTTAAAGAATGTTTTCTCTGAAAAACAAAAGTAAATGACACACTATTAGTGACAGAAGACTTGGTTCCCAGAAAAATGGCACCTCCTACACCTTGAACTTTAAGAAGGTATCACCTTGGTTCTTAGACAGAACCTCAGTTACAATACACCTGTTATGTACTAAGTTCTGTGTTGCTAGCTTTATATGAATTGTCCTATTTACCCCTCCCAACAACCTATTGGTGGAAATTGTTATTTCCATTTCAAGAATGAATCGGATGAAGTGACTCACCAAGACCACACAGCTAATAAGCAATAAAAACAGAATTTGAGCCCAGGTCTGTCTGACACCAAAGTCTAAGTTTGCTTACTATGCCACACAGTTGCAGACTGGGAAATGAACGCATTGGTTACCTTTTCTGTGTAACAAATAACCCCAAAATTTAGTGACTTAAAATCACAATCGCTTATTCAGCTCATGATTTGTGAGTTAATGGTTAGGCTGGGTTCAGATGGGCAGTTCCTCTTATCTTGACTGGGCTCACTCATGCACCTGTAGCCAGCTGATGGGTTGGCTGGAGGCTATCTAGTAGTCCAGGATGGCCTTGGCTGGCTTTGCTTATCTCTGCTCCTGTGGTCTCTAGTCATACAACAGGTTAGCTCAGGCCTGTACACATAGGAGTTTCTCAGTGTCCCAAGAAACAAGCGGAAGTGTGTGAGACCTTTTGAGACCTAGACACATCACCTCAATTCCATCACATTCTATTTTCCACAGCAAATCACAATACCAGTTCAGTTTTAATGGAAGAAACATAGACTTCACTTCTTGAAGAGAGGATCTGCAAAGCCACAACATGCACCGCCTCTGTGATTTTGTTCCCAGAAATCCACAGCATTTCTCTAACCATGAGAAAGCATCAGAGGAACCCAAATTGAAGAAAAGTCTTCAAAATACCTGACCGGTACTCTTCAGAAGTGTCCAGGTCATGAAAGACAAGGAAAGACTGAGGAACCGTTTACAGATTGGAAGAGCAAATCAAGGAGACATGACTACTAACAGCAACATGGGTTTGTGAATTAGATCCTGAAACAAAAGAAAGATGTTGGTGAAAACTGGTGAAATCCAAATAAACTTATAGTTTTATTAAAAAGTAAGGTATAGGGGTGCCTGGGTGGCTCAGTGGGTTAAAGCCTCTGCCTTCGGCTCAGGTCATGATCTCAGCATCCTGGGATCGAGTCCCACATTGGGTTCCCTGCTCAGCAGGGAGCCTGCTTCCTCCTCTCTCTCTGCCTGCTGCTCTGCCTACTTATGATCTCTCTCTGTGTCAAATAAATAAATAAAATCTTTTAAAAAAAAAAAGTAAGGTGTATTGTTTGGATGATAAGTTATAAAGTTACTCTACANTCTGCCTACTTATGATCTCTCTCTGTGTCAAATAAATAAATAAAATCTTTTAAAAAAAAAAAGTAAGGTGTATTGTTTGGATGATAAGTTATAAAGTTACTCTACTCATTCCTGACCTTAAAGGGAATGCTTTCCCTATTACATCATTAAGAATGATATTTACTGTAGTCTTAATTGATGGAATTTATTAGGTTAAAGAAATTCCTGTCTTTTCCTAGTTTACTGAGAGCTTTTCATAATAAAAGCATGTTGAATTTTAATAAATTTTTTTCTGTGTCTACTAGAACAATCATATGGTTTTTATTATTTCATATGCTAATTTACATAATTTCCTAGAATTAAGACAATCTTTTTTTTTTAATTTTATTTTTATTATTTGCCCAAGGGGTACAGGTCTGTGAATCAT
>LNAC01001186.1:124064-302147 GCA_002007465.1 Ailurus styani | reverse complement strand
TCCTGGGACCTGATGATAATCGGTCTCCTACTCCTCCGCCATCTTGCCGCTCCTCCTCATTTACTTTTATTAAGTGATGTACCATTGTTTATAAAATATCACATCATCCATTGCTGATGTTTAGTTATAAAGTTGTGACAGTTGGGGGGCAGTTGGGTGGTTCATTCAGTTAAGCGTCCAACTCTTGATTTAGACTCAGGTCTGATCTCAGGGTTGTGAGATTGAGCTCCATGCTAGGAGTGGAGTCAGTTTAAGATTCTCTCTCTTCCTTTCCCTCTGCCCCTCTTCCCCCTGTCTCTCCCTCTCTAGGGGGGAAAAAAGTTGTGACAGTGGGCAAAAACAAATAACTTTGTGTGTATGACCTTCTTGTGATCAGGAGAGAATTTTGTTTGAATCTTCTTAGGGGTCTGTTGGTTTAATGTCCATGATTCGCTGATTCCCATTAATACTAATTGTGGTCCTCTCCTTTTTAGCAGCATAGTATGACACATAACTTTATATTATACAAGGTACTTTACAAAGTCACTTTATTTTTCTCAGTTAAATATCTGTCTTATTCAGAGGGTTGTATGGATGAAATGTCTTCCTTTTTAGAAAAAATTATGTAAATAAGTACACATATACATACATATACATTTGTTTCATCTGAACAAAACACAAAAGAAACATGCTTGTTGAAAGGATGCGATTTTGATGTGTGTGCAAGGTGTCTATGTTTACGTTTTTTTTAGATCAACTACCGTCCTTACTGGTCACTGATGAATTAGTTATGATGCTAGGACTAGCTGTTTTTTGCCTCCTACCAACCAAGATCTTGCCCTTATCTGTTAAGATTTAATTGGGTGATTGGTTTTCTACGTATGTACCTTAGCACCACAGTATACTTCAAGAAGAAATAATTATTTGGTTCAAATTTAATTTTAAGAAATTAATCACTTGAAAGCTCTAGGATAACATACATTTATTAATTAATAAATTTGAATTGCTGGAGAGCACCAAGATATTTAATTTGTTTTACCAAATTAATTCTTGGAGTAAAAATTTCCCTACCAGCTCTGGGCATTTATTTGGCACTTCTGGAAAGTGTATTACTTGCTAGAAGGGTAGTGTTATCCTTGGTTCACTTGCAATCATATATTTCTCAATTCCTGGAGCATATACGTTGCATGTCAGGCAAAACTCAGAGGCTGGTATAGCAAGTATTATACAAATTTTGGCCATTCCATCCTAAAAACTCCCATTTTATCCATGATATTAGTGGCTATTATTAAATTAGAAGGTCCCCTCACCTCACCCCAGCTGTTACTAAATAGAATGAGCTGAATTTGGCCAAAGTAAGATCATAGTTTCATTACTGATTCTTTAGCTATAGTTATATGCGAGTGGCTGTACTTAAGAACTCACCCTGAAATGAATTGTTTTGGAACTTGCGTATGATTTTTAACCATAAATTGTTGCCTATACATCTCAGATGTTTTTAAAAAGTGGTATTTTTAACATACCATAATTTTGAAATATACTTGAAAGCATACTTTCTGCTAAACAAAGGAGATCAAGACTGACTGAGTTGTCTGTTCATTGATTCCATCCTTGTTGAATATTTACTATTTAGGACATGCAAGAAAGTGATTATTAATGTTCCCTTTCCAATCTGAACAAGGAATTTCCACTATCCTTCTTTCAAGCTACAGAATTAGTTTAATTGAATAGTCAAAGATTTTAAGAGGCACTCGAGAAAACATGGCAATTTCAGCCCTGTTTCTATGTGAATTAGGATTTTGTCACTGCTCTGCAACTAAAATGAAATCCCCAAGTAATTTGTTTATGAAAGCAGCCGTCATATATCAACCTCAACTGCAAGATTTTGTGTTGTTAAATATACATCACTTCCATTTATTGGGTATACATATGACAATTTTGAACTTGTAAACATTAATATATACTATTAAAATGCCACTTTTAGTGGAAATTTAATGGATTGAATAAAGTCTTCCACTGCTGAAAGTTTGACAACAGCTTAGTGATTTAAATTCATCAGGAAAAAAAAAAGAAGGTACAGATCCATATGGTGCTTTTGAAAACAGAAATGATCCTCAGCCTTTGTATTAATGTGTTGTAATTGCAGATACAAAAGAAAGTCGTCCTTGCTTCTAGACTTTTCTTAAAGCTCCCAAATAATGCAGGTTCCTCTGAGATGTCAGTCCTTCAAGTGACCTCACTATTGTATTCCCAGAGGTCCCAGCCATTCTTGGAGCCCTTTGAATTTGTACCACCTGTTTAGAAAGAAAGCCTTGGCTGCTGACTTAGCATTTTTTTTTTTAAAGATTTTATTTATTTATTTCACAGAGGGAGAGAGATCACAAGGAGGCAGAGAGGCAGGCAGAGAGAGAGGGGGAAGCAGGCTCCCCACTGAGCAGGGAGCCCGATGCGGGCCTCGATCCGATCCCAGGACCCTGAGATCATGACCTGAGCCAAAAGCAGAGGCTTTAACCCACTGAGCCACCCAGGCGCCCTGACTTAGCATTTGTAATGCAAGTTTGTTCCCTGAAGGAAGATTGAGAAAAAGTGGGTGAAGTGAAATAGAGAGAAAGAAAATTGGTATGAAGAAAAATGACTAAATCAGGAGCAGTTGACCCCAAGGGCAGGAGAGGCTCCCCCCCCCCCAATACCTGGGCTCCTCAGAAAACAGGAAAGACCAGCTCAGTAAGGTTTTTAGTATTTTGTGCAATTTCTGGCTGGCAGCTTCCAGGCCATTTCTACAACATGAAAAGAATGATGCAGGTTCTCATGAATATTTCCTACTGAAGGAAGAAAGGTTTCAAAAAATCATGATTTTGGTAAAACACAGCCACTGTATGTCTTTTCACATGTTATCTTTTTTTTTTTTTTTTTTGGCCCTTTCAACATATTCTATACCCAGCCAGATATTTAATTAAGATTACAGTAATAACAAAAGAACCAAGAAATAAGAAACAATGACCATATGTTATTCAAAGTGATTTCAATTTAGACTTTGTTTTGTGAATAACCATCTAAGGCTTCTCTTTCTCTGGTGAAACTTTAGCTACTGTTTGAGGACAAAAAGAGCAGTAGAAGACCTGAGATTTTTATATCATTCGTTGATTGAGCATTGAAATGATCAGTTCAGTATAATGTAATTCGGTGGTTAATTTTTGAACAACAATTAATATATCTGCCTCAGGCAGATGAAGTCTCTAGAGTGTTTCTGCTATTTCTTCCAAAAAATTATTATGAAAAAATTTTAAGTATGTGAAGGTTTCTTTTTAATTTTTTGTTTTTGTTTTTGTTTCCTTCTTTGATGAGTGGCTAACATATGCAGTAGTGAGAGAATTGACTGGGTCACTTTTAGAGTTCTTTGTTGTTTCAGAGTGTCTCTTTGGATGGTATGGATGCCGGTCCCTCTGAAAGCCCGAGAATGTGGCTACTTCTACAGACACTTGTACTTGTATATAGTTGGCCGTGGTTTTTGTTTTGTTTTGTTTTGTTTTGTTTGAAACCAGTTTCCATTTTGGTGAACAGGGTTTCATATTGTGATGGTTCCCTGGGCAGAGAAGACATTAAATCAAGCGTCGTTTTCTTGAATGAGCCAAGAATATTCACCCACTGTATTTTTCTTCTTCTTCTTTTTTTTTATTGGACAGACGGAGAGAGAGATCACAAGTAGGCAGAGAGGCAGGCAGAGAGAGAGGAGGAAGCAGGCTCCCTGCTGAGCAGAGAGCCAGATATGGGGCTCGATCCCAGGACCCTGAGATCATGATCTGAGCCGAAGGCAGAGGCTTTAACCCACTGAGCCACCCAGGTGCCCTGTATTTTTTTTCTTCTTTGAGGACTTCTCTTTAGGCCAGAACGGGATGTCTTTTTTTTTTTTTTTAAGATTGTATTTATTTATTTGAGAAAGAGAGAGACAGAAAGCACTAGTAGGGAGGAGAGGGAAAATCAGACTCCCCATTGAGCAGAGAGCCCGATGCAGGACTCGATCCCAGCACCCTGGGATCTTGACTTGAGCTGAAGGCAGATGCTTAACCAACTGAGCCACTCAGGCATCCATGTCACTGTGCTTCTTAACACACTTTACAGAGTTGGGCTTGCCTTTTCCAGAAAATTCAGGTCTCTGAGGATCACAGTTAGATTTCTGTCTGTCTTGTTAGACCTCTGTGATCTGGCCCACATCATCGTCCAGGTTCACCGTTCCCCTTGTGCCCCTGGATAGCCAGTGTTCTGGTCATGGGAGCCTGTTTTTTGTCTCTTGAAATTGTCATGCCCTTCCTTGCCTTGGACCTTAGACATACTGCACTCCCTTCCCCCTTCCCCTCTGCTTTGGTGTTCCCTCATCAACTCTTCCCTGTCCTTCAGAACTCAGCTTACAGAATTCAGTCATTTGAAGACCCCTGCATAGATAACACCCTGTTTGCTCTTTGTCACTACTACATACCATTATTCCTTTGTAGCATTTGTTGTATTACAACTCTAAGTTGTCCATTGTGTTATCGATGCTTCATTGTCTCCCAGCCCAGATGGGATGCCCCTTCTGTGTAGGCATGTGACAGAGCCATGAACACAGGACATGTCTCATAAGTGCCTTCCAGACAAACACAAATAGAATGTCATGTAACTCTACATTTATTTATTAATGTATAAAGGGCATCTTTTGGGTGCCTAGGTGGTTCAGTTGGTTAATCACCTGCCTTCAGCTCAGGTCATGATCCCAGAGTCCTGGGATCGAGTCCCGCATCAGGCTCCCTGCTGAGAAGGGAGCCTGTTCCTCTCCCTTTGCTGCTCCCCTGCTTGTGCTCTCTCTCACTCACTCTCTTTCAAATAAATAAATAAAATCTTAAAAAAAAATAAAGGGTGTCTTTTGAGGTCTTACAGTGGGCTGCTTTAGTATTTGAGATAGGGCAGTAGTAGCATGGTTTAGACACACAGACATAGATATATGTAACTTTTTTTTTTTTTTTTTTTGGTGAAAGCTGGAGATTTTCCTCTTCTTCCCAGTTCTGCATCATTGCTTATCCCATGCATAGGATTTTGTTGAGCAGTGTGGACCACTGCACACTAGACTGCATTCCTCTTCTAAGAACTGATGCCAAGCAATTACATAGTTATCTTCTGCCACAGCAGATACGGGGCTTTGAGACATCTCCTTAAGGGCACTTTGAAGAATTGCCTGTTTCCTCAGATTCAGGTGCTGAGATACCCTCATGACCGCCTCATTTTTTTTTTTCATGACAAACACTTGTCTTTGGCAATAATTGATCTAGACATAGGAGAATTCCTTCTAGGATAATGGGGGTCACACAAATTTGAGGGCCCAGGTGGGCTATTTTGGAAGGTGGACATTGTTTTTCAACTTTAAAGGTATTTCTCCCAAAATTTCTCTTTCTCTTCCTATTCTCCTGAACATGCCCTGAATCCATTGGCAAGCTTCCCCCTACCCCTTTGTTCTTTTTTTAAAAAATACTCTTAGATATTTTACTATACTTGTAGATATTCATTATACTCTTAGGTATTCATTATACTCTTAGATATTCATTAAAACCATAGAATAAAAAGAAGCAATAGGTCTTCTCGGGTCTATGCCATTAAAATCAAATCTGCTATTTCTTCTCTCTAAGGTGTTACAGAGAACATCTGGGAAGCACACCTCTTTATCAGTTAAAACTATTTTTTGCGTCTATTATATGTCTTAAGCGGGACACTGTAGTTCAAGGTGGGAGCAATATTTGGGCCTGTTTAGAGCCGTAACCTTGTTAAAAGACTTGGGCCAGCCTGTTGTAAGGTTTTGGGTGGTGACAGTTACGCTGGAGTAGTTTTTTTTGACAAAGCAATGTTTTCTTCAAGATAAATTTATCCTTTCTGTTTTTACTGCTAAGGAATATGGCATTCTCATAACATCCTTATTCATGGTTTCTCAATATTTTTAAACAGAGCTTTAATTTTGGAAGTAATTTGAGATTTAGAGAGAGGTTGCAAAGACTGTGCAGAGGGTTCCATACACCCTTCACCTAATTTCCCCCAATGTTAACATCTTTCATTACCATGATATATTTGTCAAAATTGAGAAATTAACCTGGGTCATTTGTATTTTAGAATGTATGCTATGCAGTCATTGACCTATACCAGTTAGTTACATTTCTTCAATTGAAATACAGTTGGATACCGTAGATAAATAAGGAAACAGATGTGAACAAAATATGATGTTGGTATGAATAGAATGTTGATTTCCAGTACTTTATCTCTACTAATGTCTACATTACCTGTAGATCATTTACATGTCACATAGGTATGCCTCCATAGCCTCAAAACCACCTTTCATTTCTGAAAATTATTCAACTCATGGGAGCCATGAAGGTGCATCCAGATAAACATGAAAACTTAGATTGCAGAGCTATGAATGCTATGACCTTCGGCATTACACTTGACTTGTTCTCTTTGGGTTTTCTCATCTATGAAATGAAAAGTTTACAGTAAGGACCTCTCAGGGACATGTTGGCTTTCCAGAAGGATGATTTTCTAATTATTTTTTTCATGACCAGGTTCAGTCTAGACCCAATGTCTGTCAGGCAGTGGGATGATCCAGGTCAAACTTTAACAATCCCTGAACCTCTGTGATCATTGTCAGAGCACAAGGGTAGATCAGTGGTGTCAAGTTCAAATGCCTGATGTGTCTGGCAACTATAGAATAAAGCCAAAGGAGGAGTGAGGAACCCTGATGACCTGGTCAGCCCATGTTTCTTTTAGTGATGCAACGAATTCTCAGCTCCCAGGGACTGTGTCCCAAAGGGATGTTTCATCTTCTGATCTTTCAAAGGAACTCACATGAACAGCTTTTTATGTGAACTCTTGCAATCTCTAAATATTAGCAATAAAACCAATGTACAAGAAGCCACTCTGTGAGCTAAATTAAATATTTAATTGACTGATACTTACCTGCTATATGCCAGTTTGTGATTTCTGTTCCATTTCAGTGGCTTTCAAACACTTTTGACCATTGCAACAGTAAGAAATGCCTTTTTCATCACAACGTAGTATACACATGTGTGTGATGTCTGCATGTGTGTGTATATATGATACTGAAACAAAATTTAATGAATTACTATGTATGGTGCAATTATGTTTTCTATTTTAATCTGTATAGCACACTTTAACTTTCTGTTCTGTTCTGAAATTTCATATTTCATTTCATGAAAAAAGCAGTCCCAATACAATTAACTCATTGTCATGACCCATCAGTTGACTGACTTCCTAGTCACTGTTCCTCTGAAAAATTTGGACGGCAATCCTATCTCCTACGTGTGATTTTTCCATCTAGATCTCTGAGATCTGAAATATCTCAAGTTGAGGAAATCTTGAGATGTCCTCAACTTGATATCTTTAGGAACATTCCATAACCTACGTGAAAAATGTGTTGCCTATTGAGAGTGTGGGATTTCTCTGTCTCAAATGATCAGTAAAGGAGGAAATAATAGTGCCTCTAAGAAGACAAGAGTAAGGAGAGAAGCTCGGAGAGAAGGGACAGAGATAGGCCATTTAGGAAACTTAAATTTGAACATCACAACTCTTCTTGGTAAAAGAGATAATTTTCTTCCTTTTAATTGCCAACAGATGGCATGTCTTCATGCTTACTCATAGGCACATAGCTGTGTCCACAAGCATCCTTGGCTCTTCTAAATGTTTTAATTGTTTTGTGGCAAATAAAAATCTATTTCAAATGAAAAGTTAAAATGTTGTAATGAAAATTAGAAATTGTTGATAATAATTATAGGTGGCTTTATATATTGGACCCTCTCTATGAAATGAATATTTTTATTAGACATTTTATTCGGAATTAGCCAATGTTCTCCACTTACCATCAAGCTCGATGAGAAGGTGTCTCTCGGCTCTACCACCTTATAATTTTATAACAGACAACTGGTATATGGCAGTGACCTTCATGATGTCCTAAAGGAGACTGAAAAATATTACCATGTGTTTCTTTATCCTTTAAGTCGTTGGGTCTTATTTTTAAGAGAAAATATTGGCAAAAAATTATTAAACTTCTTTATAAAAATAAGATATCATAGAGTGCTCCCCAAATGAAATTCTTTTTAAAAATGCTGCATGACATATTTAAGTTTTTATTCATGTCTGTGGAGAAATATCCTGAAACTATTTATTTAGCCAGCGAATCATGGAATATCACCACCATTATCACACTGCTCCTAATAAATAATTGCCCTCACTAAAAATAAAATGAAAAGAGACTGGGTACCACTTTTTTTTTTGACCTCTCTTAAATTTAGACCTTACAAAAATACATTTGTTCTTCAATTCCCAAACTTAATCTGAAGGCATACATCATTCCCCCAACAGCTTGAAAAGTAAGATATATTCATGCCAATTTCTTTTTAGGTAACTTAAAATAGACTGGAGACTCTATTTTCTACTGATCGTGATGGTGTAGTTAGACAAAGATATGTTCTACTATCGAAGTAGACATTCACCAGCATTTATTGAGCACCTGCCATGCCAAGTGCCTTTTATACATCACTCCATCAATTCTCAGAGTGCTCCTAGGAGTATTCTTATCATTTCCATTTTATGAATCAAGGAGGCTGGAGTTAGTAACAGTGTTGTACCGTGAGTGGTACAGCCCCTGTTCCTAACTGCTGTGTTACATTGCCTCCATATTTAACTAAAAAAGCTTTACTTGCAAGCCTGCCAAAAATTAAGTTTCTGCACTCCCTAGAATATAGAGGAGAAGCTCATGCATCTAAATATGGCTAATTTCAGGACTACACAATGGCAAAGATGTGCTGGTTGGATTATAGAAATCCTAAAATATTTTTGTGTAGGTTGGAAGATAGCTCTGGATCGGACCTAGGCTCCCGTGCCTCGCCCCACCTACCACCCAGAGTTTCCCCAGTGCATCCATCGATCCTCCATGATTCAGAAACTAGAAGATGATTGCTTGGCACAGTAAGAGCCAATGGAGGGCTGCCCCCCGGGCTCAGGCCCCGGCTCCTCCAGTTGGTTGGTATGACCCACCGATTGTTAAATACTTTAGAGTCATTTCTACACATCAGCATTTAACTTAAGGAAACAGGTGCTATGATAGCCAACTCTCACTGCCTGATCTATTGAACTGAAAGTCCACAGTGGGGGAGTGTCTAAGCATTGGCTAGAGATTTCTTCTCCTCACTAAAGAGTCTTGAGAGTGACCCTATAATCAAATTATCCCAATGCAGGGGACTGGCAGTGTGTAAGGGCTCACACCATTATCATTTTCCAAGACTGGCAAAAAACTTCTCGATCCCTTCATCTATTTCTTCATTCCTGGGAAAATACAAAGGAAAAAATAAAAGTCTGGACAATCTGGAAAATCTTGGCAAATAATCTTAGTTACCAAGTGAAGTAGTAAACAAGGATAGCTCACCGCATTGTCTTCACTGTGACCTTCCTAGTCTGGGTGGCTGATTCTGTCTAAACTCAGAGGCTCTGTTGGTCCATCCTTAGAAGAAAAAGAGCTGATGACTCTTCTGTAACTCTTCAACTGATGTTCATAGACCTGTGTTTCTTGGGAAGGCAAATCATCCTCATTAGGATGCAATTTTCATTTTTTATAATATTAATTTTCTTGGGCGCCTGGGTGGCTCAGTGGGTTAAAGCCACTGCCTTCGGCTCAGGTCATGATCTCAGGGTCCTGGGATCGAGGCCCGCATCGGGCTCTCTGCTCAGCAGGGAGCCTGCTTCCTCCTCTCCCTGTCTCTCTGCCTGCCTCTCTGCCTACTTGTAATCTCTCCCTCTGTGTCAAATAAAAAAAAAAAAATTTTTATAATATTAATTATCTTTTGGCATTATCTGCAAGAACATGATGGATAAAAACGAAATTTAATTTTTGTTATCTGGCACAAAATTTTAAAGAGGAGAATGTAAGTCACAAGCAAAGTGCCTGCCTATTTGAAATTATTTAAAAATTTCTACAAGTAATTATTCCCTTCATGCTGTGAGACTTGCAAACATTCAAAAACGGCAAATGGATCTACTTCTCTATATGGATATAATAATTTATTCTGTTTCTTTAAAAATCCATCAAATGCACCTTGAGCAAATCTACCAATTTTTATAAAAGCATGCATGTACACAGTCAATAGATATGAAATTTTATTTATTTTTTTAAAGATGTTTTAAATTTATTTATTCAAGATTGAGAGAGAGAGAAAGGATCTGAGGCGGACTCCATGCTCAGTGGAGAGCATGACCCGGGGCTTGATCCCACGACTGTGAGATTATGGCCCAAGTCAAAGCCAAGGTTCAGACACTCAACTGACTGAGACACCAAGGTGCCCCAGAAATTTTATTTCTTTTAATTTTAAATTTTAAATTTATTTCTTTTAATTTTCATAGAACCTTCAGTAATATGGAAAAAAATATTCGCTAATGAGAATAAAAACAGCAGCGCTTTTGATGAACACATATGGTAGATTGTTGATTTAGGTTGGATCTCCTCAGCTTCTGTGTGCTGATAATGATGATGATAAATCTAAAGAGATACTGAGGAAGGTAAAGGATGTTTTTCAAGTTGTGAATTTGATTTCAGAAAAGGCAATGAGGATTGTGTGATCCTGTTTTCAAATATTGCAGGTAGGTCCTCGCTTTGGCAGTACATGTACTAAAATTGGAATGATCAAATATTGCAGGTAGACATACATGGTCGATGTTCCTATTCACTTTGGTCCCTAAACTGCCCCTCTTTCTAAGTGACCAACTGTAAATACATTAACTTTCTTGGTATTCAGCAATGCTCACCTGAGTTATGTGTACCCCATTATTTTACACATATAGATTCCTGGGTGTTTTCTCTTGTTTCTATTAAGTTCAACTCTTACAATTTTCTCTTTAAAGTTTGGTAGCCCTCTGGTACAACTTTTTTAAGCAAATTCAGTGAAGGGGGCTTGGAAGTTCCAACAGTTAATAACAAACGGGGAAAAACAGTCTTTAAAACAGTCAGTGATGGGCGCCTGGGTGGCTCAGTGGGTTAAAGCCTCTGCCTTCGGCTCAGGTCATGATCTCAGCGTCCTGGGATCAAGACCCGCATCAGGTTCCCTGCTCGGCAGGGAGCCTGCTTCCTCCTCTCTCTCTGCCTGCCTCTCAGCCTACTTGTGATCTCTCTCTCCGTCAAATAAATAAATAAAATCTTTAAAAAAATAAAATAAAAAAATAAAACAGTGACAACGAGAAAATAAAGTATCACACACTTTTCATTGTTGGTCAAAGGAGAATGTATCACTTGAGTTGAATCGGAGTTGTTTTAAAGAAAAATTGTGAAGTCTATAGAAAATAACAGGTCAGTCATTTCAGACCATCTGTGCTCTGGCTGGTTGACAGAGAAACTTCAATTTAAAGGGTCAAATGTTATAATTGACCTTCAAGCCTTCTGCTTTTTCTTTTGCTGTTTTCCTGGAATTATCTTTTATCAGTAGAGCTGGGAACAAGTGAGGGCTTGACACGTTATCTTTCCATGGACTGATGTAATATCACACTGCAGTGACATCTGACTTGCCATTGGCCAAGAGGTGACTAAAGAATTAGGACCCAGACAGTGATAGAAACAGCTGCATGACCGCCATGCTCTCCGCTTTTGGTGAGGTTCCACAAATTAGATTTCAGTGCACTGAACCGAGTTTAAATGTGCTCATATCTGACTGCTGAAAGCATGGAGACTTGATGGTAAAAAAAAAAAAAAAGCAAGAAACTAAGCCCTCTCTCCACACACACACACGTATGTGCATGTGCATACCCATGCACACACGTAAACTTATCTACACATTTGTTACCATTCTAAAAGAGCGTATTGACTCCTTTCCTCAACCTCCAAATACCTACATTTGCATGTTTTCCTACTTTTGTTCCTTGAAAAATAAACTTGTTATGATAATCTTCTTAAAATAGAAATTCTTCCGGCATGTCTTCCTACTCTTAAGAATTATATGTTGGCTATTTGAGCATAATAATAAAAAATAAAATAAAAATAAAAAATGAAAAGAATTGGAAGTGGCTTATTGTGGTCTCCCCATCACCTGAAGTCTCAGGCTTCTTTATTCTCTGGTCTCCCTACTTAATGGAAATGCTATCACTATTTTTCTACCCTCTGAAGGAGTCAAGCAGGCCTCCTTCCCTTCCTTCAGAATAGCTAATGTTCAGGGCGCCTGGGTGGCTCAGTGGGTTAAGCCTCTGCTCTGGGATCGAGCGCCCCGCATCGGGCTCTCTGCTTGGCGGGGAGCCTGCTTCCTCCTCTCTCTCTGCCTGCCTTTCTGCCTATTTGTGATTTCTCTCTATCAAATAAATAAATAAAATTANGCGGGGAGCCTGCTTCCTCCTCTCTCTCTGCCTGCCTCTCTGCCTATTTGTGATTTCTCTCTATCAAATAAATAAATAAAATTAAAAAAAAGAATAGCTAATGTTCTCCCTGAAAGCACCTCCTTTTCATCTCCCTCCTGTGTATTTCAGGCTGGGCATTGGGCTCTAGCCCCGAGTCTGCCTTGAGGCATCTCTCTGAACTGCTGGCCTTCACTGACCTCCCTCTAGGTTACCTTTGTGTTAAAGTTGCAACTTCCCCACTTCCCCAGATTTCTCTCTGCACAGTAGTCAGTCAACTACGAGACAAATTTTTTGAAAGGAGGAAGCGCGGTCTGTATTCCTTTATACTTCTCTAGCATCTCATATGTTGGAAGATTCTGAATGCATACTTGTTGATTCTTTAAAATATACCTTTGTATTCGTGGTATTGAGAAAAATGACATATCAGTAAGGACTGAGGAGCCGAGGCAGATCACGGCTAACACAGCTGGGGATGGAACACTGGCCCAATTAACTAAGTTCCATACCTGGTAGACTTTACTGTGTTCTGTGGCTACGTGTTTGTCTAGCCTTAACCCTAGATGATTAATTTGCAAATTAATCAATTCAAAAATACTTATGGAGCACCTACTACACATAGGAATGTTGCTAGGCATATGGAGAGACGGTATTGAATACAAACAAATCCCTATCCTTCTGTAGTTTATATTCCTCCCCTAAGACTAGAATTATATAATGTCTCATAAAAATTAATATAATGCAGCACTCATCGGCCCTGAAAAGGATGATGATCAGGGGGATTTGGCAAAGGTCAGGAAAATAAGAGCAAACTTTCCTGTGAGAAGAAACTGCAAAATGAGTCCATGTGAACCAGCTGATGCGAGGAAGCATGTCTGTGCTGGGCAGAGGGAATGGCCTAAAAATACTCCCTGGAAAATGAGGTATGCCCAAGCTATTCCACGGCACCTGTGTGTCATTATCGCTAGAAAAGGATCCTCAGGAGCACAGTCTTCTTTTCCTGCTTAATACCAACTCCAGACATGAAGCTTAAGACATTCTGGAGGGCGCCTGGGTGGCTCAGTGGGTTAATGCCTCTGCTTTCGGCTCAGGTCATGATCTCAGGGTCCTGGGATCGAGGCCCGCATCGGGCTCCCTGCTCAGCGGGGAGCCTGCTTCCCCCTCTCTCTCTCTGCCTGCCTCTCTGCCTCCTTGTGATCTCTCTCCCTCTGTGAAATAAATAAATAAAATCTTTAAAAAAAAAAAAAAGACATTCTGGAATTTCTCTAGATATAATAGAGTTGGTCATTAGGTTTGAATAGCTCACCTCTTAGGTTTTTGAGGAGGTTGGGTAGAATGGCATGATTTGGCCACCCTGACAATGGGAAAGAAAAACTAAGAAAATGAAAAAGTAAGTGGCAAATGGTGTATTTGATTGCTTTGCAGGTACACCGTTACAGGAAGGTTCTGGGTTTGGTAGGGAATAAAGATGAAATAAAGAAAGTTGAGAAAGCATTTACATTTCCTTTGCATTACTCTGACGGGAGGCAGATGTGCTCCCACACCCCTTGGGTTGATGGCTTGACCAGAAGGAGTGAGCGCACCTCAATGTCTACCGCAGACGCAACTATTTGAAAATGCATCGTGTTTGAGTCTCACAGGCCTAGATTTACATCCTGGGGCTGCTCTTGACAGGGTGATTTCTCCATGTGTGGAAACAGGAACAATATGAGGAGGAATAATTGATTTAATACTTGTGTACAAACCCAGCGCAGTATCTTGATCAGAGGCATTTGTCCATTATTTGTCCTGATTCTTCATGACCCTGATTTCTTTTCTTCCTTGTGGTTAATATTACAGCTAATCTTGAAAAACACCAGTTTGAACTAGGCAGTTTGTTGGTTTTTGGGTTTTTTTTTTCTGATAAATACAGCACTGTACTATCATCTTCTTTATAATTTTCTTAATAACATTCTCTTTTCTCTGGCTTTCTTTATTGTAAGGATAGATTATATAGGACATATAACATACAAAATACATGTTAATCAGCTGTTTATATTACTGGTAAGGTTCCTTGTCACCAATAGGCTCTTTGTAGTCAAGTTTTGGGGATGTCAAAAGTAATATGAACATTTTTGGCTGCATGGGCTCCGCATCCCTAACTACCCCATTGTTCAACAGTCACCTGCATTTTTCATGCAGAGTAACCTCAAGAGGGAAAGGACAGAACTTGACAGATGACCTGATTATTTCAATATTTTCATTGCTCTCTACCAGCCATCCAGACTGTTCCCTTTTTCCAAAAGGAAGCTGAGGGCACCTGGGTGGCTGAGGTGGTTAAGCTGCTGCCTTCGGCTCAGGTCATGAGCCCGGAGTCCTGGGATCAAGTCCCGCATTGGGCTCCCTGCTCCGCGGAGAGCCTGCTTCTCCCTCTCCCTCTGCCTGCCACTCTGCCTGCCACTCTGCCTACCTGTGCTCTCTACCTCTTTCAAATAATTAAATAAAATCTTTAAAAAAAAAAAAGGAAGCTGAATGAACGCATGACTTTTAGAGTCTTATGATCTTGGGTTCAAGTGCTGGCTCCTTGACTTACAAAACTATGTGCCTCTTGACTGGTTATTTAATTTCGCTTTAGATTTACATGGTCACCAAGTAAGACCTGTGTATTCACGTAAAGGTAGGATATGATAAATAGATGAGAGAAATTGCTGTTGATGGGGGAATTAATGTCCATGAAGGAGTATATGAAAAGGCATTAGACATCCTGGACGGGCTGCTTGACTCACCAGAGTGAAGGTCTGACTTGGTAGAACAGATTCTCTTGTGCTAGCCTCATGCCTTATGTACATAATAAATATTCAAATATATTTGATCAGAGGAACGACTGAGTCCCAACAGGGATTCGGTGCAGGATACTGGAGTATCTGTTAGATTTGCTTCCTCATCTAGAACCAAAGGAGAACTTTCTTGCTGATGGAACCATAAATAAAAGTGAGTCTCAGACATCCTCTTAGATGCCAATTCATCATCACCTATGGCATTTGGGCACTCCAAGTGACATATGGCTTTCACAGTAGCAACAGACTATAATGCAAGAGGTAGACCATTTCAGTAAGACCTCATGAGCCTCTGAAGTTTATACTGATTAGAAATTCAGTTTGTGTCTTTTACAAGCTTCTAGTGGCTCCTGTCATTATGTAACTGAAGATGTCAGTGGGGACTAATGGTAAACACTTCTTTTCTCAGTGTCATTATATTCCTTCAAGTGACTGCATTGGGAACTGGATGCTTTATACTTTCTTACTGCTAGTCACCGGGTGTAACATTAATATGTCCTGTAAAATACCAAAGAATTATAAGGAGAACCAAGACAATAGGCATATGTATTATTTTGGGCAGTGGTGTTGACATTAATACAGCTGAAGTGAACTGAAAATTGTGTAAGGCATATACTTAACCACAGAATTTATCTTTTTACCACTCAGAGTCTATGTCATTTATATCACTTAAGATGAACTTGCCAATAAGAAATCTATTTTCCGGGTGCCTGGGTGGCTCAGTGGGTTAAAGCCTCTGCTTTCAGCTCAGGTCATGATCTCAGCATCCTGGGATCGAGGCCTGCATCGGGCTCTCTGCTCAGCAGGGAGCCTGCTTCCTCTTCTCTCTCTGCCTGCCTCTCTGCCTACTTGTAATCTCTCTCTCTGTGTCAAATAAATAAAAAATAAAAATCTAAAAAAAAATCTATTTTCCACTTGCATGTGGATTTGGAATAGCTAGCAATGGCTTGTTCTGCAAAATTGGTGCTTTAGGGTTTTTTTAGTTAGAAATAATTTTAGGAAATTCTTGTCATTCAGAAACTAGTATCTTTTTATGCAAAAACCAAACCATGTTTCTTGATCTTGGGCCATCCTTATAGAAATAATCTGTGGGCAAATTTCTTCTGCAACTTTCTCAGTGTAGACAGATTGAGTCTTAGGGTAATGTAAATTTTGCTGAAGACTCTTAAAGAAATTATCATTGTAACCTTAGCTTTCATTTCCATTGCATGCCATGCATTAGGAAGTTCTTTAGAGCTAATTTCTTGTTGGTTTTTAAAGCCTGCCACTGCATGTTGATGGTGAATGCCAAATTAGGATTCAGATAAGGAAATCTGAGTTATGAGCCTGCCTCCTCAACTCATCAGCTTCGTCCTCTTGACTAAACCTGTCCAGACCTCTAGGCTCGCACAGTGCCGAGAATGGACCAGGTGACTCTGAACTCAAACTACTTCTCTCCCTTTTTAGCTAGTGCAGAGATTTCAGCTGGTTGGTCTAAGAAAAATTTGTTTAGTTAATGTACCTAAAAATATAGTCTAGTTCTTCTGCCTTGCTTTTGTGTTTTTCCGTAATGTCTTCAGTTGCCACGAAGCATGAAGATGATAACAGATTCCCAAGGGGCAAATCATTTTCTTCCCTTGAGCAAAAAAATAAGATATCATGTGAGATGTATACATAGATTTTTATTCTTGCAAAATTCTACGTAGACTTATTGTTAAACCATGGTCTGAGACCATTAGAAAGAATAGTGATAACCAAAATATAGTGTGTATGTCCTAAAGACCAATTTCATCATCCTTGTTTAAAGTTTGGTGGGGTTACTAGGTGGTCAGTTAGATACTACTTCCTCTGTGTCATAGCTTGATTTTAGTAAGGGGTCATTTAAACCTAATTACTTCCCAAAAGCTCCACTCCAAATATCGTCACATTAGGAATTACAGCTTTAATATATGAATGTGATGGAGATACACATCTGTGAATCTTCAGTCCACAAACATTCCTAACACTTTATCTATAAAATGAATAACCTGGATTTCCCAAATTATAGATGTGATCTGGTAGATAACCTTTTAAGGTTTTATCAGTTTGGATTTCTCCATCACATTTTTTCCTATGTGGGATGGCGAAATTTTAGCTTCTAAAATGTAATTCTGACCATTGTCACAATTGTGTTTCCATCTAGAAAATTGGTTTTCCTTTTTTAAATGGTGAGCTCTTGCTTCCATGGGCAGGAACTGTATGTCCGCCAAGTCATATTCTTTGAATATAATCACCAAACTTTTCACTGACACCATCGTACAACTCAGAGCCTTCTAAAATGGAAATCCATTTTAAATGGCATGACATAGAAATGTGTTTTAATTTCCATTTTTGCGTCTCCTCCTGTAACATATAAAAAAGCATGTGTTTTGAAGGCCAAAGAGGAGATTGAGTAAACAGCTCACCTAGAGTCTGTGTAGTTCTGGATATTTACATGCGTATACCTATATAATACAAATGTACTTCCCAATTCCTCCTTACACTATTTTATTCTACTTACGTGATATTTGATCTTATTGCGTCTGTGTTTTTTCTTTCTTTTCTTTTTTTTTTTTTGCCAATTGTTTTACATTATCATTGCTGTTACCCTGATATGATGAAAACAAACGAAGACTGAGTTTCAGAACATCTGGCTCCAAATAAATGACTCTTGCCATTTGTTATGTTTTTCTTCCACTAGCTTTATTGAGTTATGACTGACAAATAAAAATGCATATATTTAAGATGCACAATGTGATGTTTTGATACATATATGCATTGTGAAATGATTACCACAGTTACACTGATTAACATATCCATTACCTCATTAGTTACCCCTTTGTGAATGTGTGGTGAGAACACTTGAGATCAATGTCAGCAAATTTTAAGTATACAGGACATTTTTATTAACTATAGTCCAATACTCTACTTTTGGTCTCTAGAATCTCTTTATAATATAACTAGAAGTTTATACCATCTGACCAATATCTGCCTTTTTTTGAGCCCCCAGCCCCTGTTAACCACCCCTCTATTTTCTGGACTTTCTTTTCAATTTTTTTTTTTTTTTTTAGAATTTGTATGTAATTGATGTTATGTAGTATTTGTCTTTCTTTGTCTGGTTTATTTTACTTAGTGTAATGTGCTCCAGGTTGTGTGTTGTTGCAACTCACAGGATTTCCTTTCTTTTATTTAATTTATTTTTTAAGATTTTATATGTTTAGTTGGGACAGAGAGAGTGTGTGAGAGCTGGGGAGAGAGGGGAGGCCAAGGGAGAGAGAAGAGGGAAAAGCAGACTCCTCACTAAGCAGGGAACCCGACAACTCAACAACTCGGGGCTCAGTCCCAGGACCCAGAGATCAAGACCTGAGCTGAAGACGGACACTTAACCGACTGAGCTACCCAGGCGCCCCAGGATTTCCTTTCTTTTAAAGGCTAATATGTCATTAGCTATGTATATGTATATAAATATATATGTATGTATATCACATTTTCTTTATCCATTCAGTTGTTTACATATTTGGCTACTCTAAATAAGGCTGCAGTGAACATGGGAATTGCAAATATCTGTTCAAGATACTGATTTTATTTCCTTTCTCTATATTGCAGAAATTGGGTTGCTCAAAAGGCAGTTCTATTTTTGATTTTCTGAGGAATCATGTTACTGTTTTCCATTCATTGTACCAATTTATATTCTGATCAACAAGTAACAAGAGTTGCCTTTTTTCCACATTCTTGCTAACACTTGTTATTTTTGGATTTTTTGGTAGTAGTCATCCCAGTAAGTGTGAGGTAATAGATCGTTGTGGTTTTGATTTGCTTTTCCATGACAATTAGTCATGTTGAACATCTTTTCATATACCTGTTGGCCATTTGTGTGTCTTTTTTGAAGAAAAGCTTATCCAGGTTCTTTTTGGCCTATTTTCTAATCCACTTATTTGGTTTTTTGGTATTGGGTTATTTAAGTTCCTTAGATATTTTGAATATTAGTCCCTTATAAGATAGAGGCTCTGCAAATATTTTCTCTCATGGCATATATTGCCTTTACATTTTGTTCATGTTTTCTTTGCTATGCAGAAACATTTTAGTCTGGGGATACCTGGGTGGCTCAGTAGGTTAAGTACCTGCCTTTGGCTCAGGTCATGATCTCAGGGTCCTGGGATCGAGTCCCACAACGGGCTCCCTGCTCAATAGGGTGTCTGCTTCTCCCTCTGTCCCTCCTCCCTTCTGCTCATGCTCTCTCTCTTGCTTTCTCTCTCTCAAATAAACAAATAATCTTAAAGAAATATTTCAGTTTGGTATAGTTCCACTTTTTGCTTCTGTTGCCTGTACTTTTAGTGTCAAAAAAAAAAAATTACTGCCAGAACTAATACTTGGGGCAAATTTCTGGCAGTGCTGGATATTCATTTTCTTATGCAAAATTGAGGGTTTGATTATATATAATTATGATTCCTGTGGTTTCTTTGGCATTCTTCAATAGGGACTATAATATGTAATTACATTTAGATTCATTAAATACTTATAGAAGAAATATGAACCATATCTTAATAATTAGATTATTGACAACTTGAAATTATTTAGCATTCTTTGAAATAGGTAACATGTTTCTCAAAGTTAGGATTCTTGTACATAGGTACTTAGGAAGAATCATTTTGGAACTCATTCTACATGGTACCTGCTGATAATAGAAAATATTTCAAATTCATAAGGATCAGGGTATGGGTATTGGTTAGAGGCAAACTACAAACAAAGTATGGGAGCTTTTCACTAGAAATGAGGCATTTCATTATATCAGCACTTTTTTGAACTTAAAGTTATTTAAGCACTTCCATGTTGTTTGGAGTTTATAATTTAAAAATCAGAAGTTTTTAAAGCCATTGTTTAAAATAATCTGTTCTGTATGTTAATTAGCTAGATTGTGGAAATGTTTTCACAGTGAGTCCACACACCAAATCATCGTGTGGTACACTTAAATATGTTCCAGTTTTGTCAATTATACTTAAGTAAAGCTGAAAATAAAGTAGCATAAGTAATCCATTCTTTCACAAAACAGAATAACCGCCCTGAGATTTCTTTTCTACCTAAAGGTTGGAAGACCATTAAGACGTAAATTGGTAGGATAACTTGGAGGTAAATTATTTCTTTATAAAAATGAAATGTAGTCTGGAAAGATAACAGACTTTTGGAAAGATTACAAATAGGATACTAACTCTACTTCTGTGTTTTTGACATAGGAAAATTTGAAATGAAATAGATATCTTGTCACTAGGCTCCAATGCTAGTTCCATATGTAACTTTGAATGTGATCTCGCCTATCTATTATTTTAAGTCAAGATTAGTCATACCCTTCTGGGAAACAATTGGGTGGTGACACTTTTTTTAAAACCCGTATGTAGGGGCTCCTGGATGACTCAGTTGTTAAGCGTCTGCCTTCCGCTCAGGTCATGATCTCAGGGTCCTGGGATCAAGCCCCACATCGGGCTCCCTGCTCAGCGGGAAGCCTGCTTCTCCCTCTCCCACTCCCCCTGCTTGTGTTCCCTCTCTCACTGTCTCTCTCTCCCTCTCTGTCGAATAAATAAATAAAATCTTAAAAAAAATAAAAAATAAAACCCATATATAAATCCCTTTAACAAATAATACTAAATGTCAGTATATTCCAATTGTTTTTATACAATTTCTTTAGGGAACTCTAGTGCTCACTTTATATGAATGAGATACAGCTTGTATACTCAATTATGACATCAATAAAATGCGTAGGCTTCATTTGATACTTTGGTAATTTTGGTTTTGGTTATCTTTGGGTTATAGCATGCTGTAGTACCAATTAACATAAACATTTTATAAACAGTTCTATCAGTTATTTTTCTTTCTGTTCCTAAGGCATACTAAACAGTTGAAAGGTCCAGATGTATTCAGTGGCATAATGGGTTGTAACATTTTCTGGGTAGCTAATGTGCTGGTGATCCACTTATATGCATGTGTTTTGTACTAAAATGTTAGCTGTTTTTCACTTTCTTCATGCATGATATATTAGAAGTTAACTGGGGGCAAAAGGATTGATTGATTGACTGATTGATTTAGAGATGTCTTCTTTCAATGTGTTTTATTTATTTTTTATTTTTTTATTATGTTAGTCACCATACAGTACATCATTAGTTTTTGATGTAGTGTTCCATGAGGAAGGATTTTAAAAAATATTAAAGTGAGGTATAACCTTGAAAAACGGAGTGGTAAATTGGTGTAATTAAACGTACACTGAGATGAAATGACATTTTGAGTTTCTATATTCTTAAATGTGGAAACTAGTCCATTCAAACTAGATAATCTGATTAACCTTGCCTAAATGCAGAGAACCATTTCAAAACTAGTAGTTTCAAAAAGAACTTGTTCTGCTATGTTGGATTGGCTATGTAAATCATCACTGTGTGATCTGGAAACATCATAGGTGTTTGGAATGAAGCTGGACTATGACTTCTTTCTCTGCCACTTCCTACCTGTGAGATCCTTAGCAAATTTCTGGCCTTACACATAAAATAAAAATAAATAACGCTCACTACTTAAGGATCTGTGGGATGGAGGAGAGCTGGCTAAGAAATATCGTTGTTAATTTTAATGTGCGTTATAAGCCTTAGTAGTTCTTGTCTCAAAACCCGATACCTCTGTATGTTGGCTAACTGAACATAATAATTAAAAAGAAAAAAAAAACCCAGATACCTCTAAAATACCATTCTATTTCCTTGTTTTGAGTACTGGGCTTATTTTAAGTGTAGTTAACTTTGCAACGGCATCACAAGTGGATTTCTTTCACAGTATTTTGACATTGCAATTTATCCTGAATAGTTTTCCCCCCTAAATTTTGACAGGGTTGATTTAACCTGTTCACACATGGATCATGGCACGTTCTGTGTTAAATGTATAAACAAGTCATGGTTGACTACCCTCTCCATTCCAGTGGATGTTACCAAAACAATAGCTTGACTGACATGGGCTTTTGTATCTTACTGAGTTTTACATATTTCCTTTTGGTGTTCGTTTTCACCAACAGTCGAGAATTTCTTGGCCCTACAAGTCTTCAGAAAAATGTCTTCTGCGGAGGCGTATGCTGCCCGCTGATGGAAGGGTTTTGATCACTAACTTCAAAATAGGCTTCTATCTGTGTATATAAAAATGTGAGAAATTGGAACACTCCTCCCTGGGTTTTTTTTTTAATTCATTAACTTTTAAATAGTTTATAGATAAACATTCTATAATTTTAAATAATTTATAGATAAACATTCTGTAAAGTTTAAGTTTCAAAAGGGCATTCCCTCAGCAGTGAGACTCTTCTGTCTCCCTGCCTCTCACTCCTTCTCCTGGGAGGCAGGAGCCGTGAATAGTTCCTTAAATTGATTCCCACGAATATTCCAGAAGCAAGTCTCTATGAATTCAATTGTGAAGACACCTTTTACCTGAACTTAGACAGCATCCTGCTGTGCCTAGGCCTCACTCTGGTCTTTGATATATTACTCTAAAATTGTTTTGTTTTTTTTTAAAGTGATTTTCTTATATGTCTCACGGAGTCCTGTCAGTTATTTTTCTTTCTGTTCCTAAGGCATACTCAGCTCCTGCATAATTTTTAAGTCAACTGCTTTTTCAGCAGTTTGTGTTTTGTCTTTCAGCCTTATCAGATTAGTGTGTGTTATGCCTTCTTAGCTCTTATATCTTATGAATTGGTGGAGAGCAATAATCTGTTGTCCTAAGCCAGATATCTCGTGCATGCCCTTTAAGATTCTAAGGGCATTTCTGTGTCTGCCCATCGGTAGTGTAGACTCTTTTTTTTTTTTTAAGATTTTATTTATTTATTTAACAGAGGGAGAGAGATCACAAGTAGGCTGAGAGGCAGACAGAGAGAGAGGAGGAAGCAGGCTCCCCACTGAGCAGGGAGCCCGATGCGGGCCTCGATCCCAGGACCCTGAGATCATGACCTGAGCCGAAGGCAGAGACTTTAACTCACTGAGCCACCCAGGCGCCCAGTAGTGTAGACTCTTAACTGCAGAATTCATACCCAGTCTTTTTTTCTGAGACCTCATTTGTTTGCCTAAGGCCCTGTAATGGGCTGAATGTTCATGTTCCCCCAGATTCTTGTGCGGAAGCCTTAAATCCCAAGGTGGGAGTATTAGGAGGTGGGGCCTTTGAGAGGCAGTTAGGTTTAGATGAGGTCACCAGTGTGGGGTCCTCAGGATGAGATCAGTACCCTTCTAAGAAGAAACCAGAGAGCCTGTTCTCTCTCTCCTCTCTGCCATGTGAGGTTACAAGCAGAAGGTAGAAGGCCATTTGCAAACCAGCAGTGGTGTCGGCTGGCCTTCTGAGCCTCCAGAAGTATGAGAGATAAATGATTTTTTGATGTATAAGTTCCTCAGGCTGTGGTATTTTGTCATAGCAGTGCAAACAGTCTAAGACAAACTGAGTAGTAGAGCCTCTTACCTGAGTGACGAGACCTTGCTTTCGTTTTTCAGTGAAACTTTCTACCTCTGGGCTTTTCCCATCATAGTAGTAGACTACATTCACAGAGTCTGATGGAAAGTTATCATCAAGATAAGTGATTGCCTTCTAGCGGACAGTCCTGTGGGACAAATGATTTGTCACATTGGCCCAGGCCCTATTTTGTCCAGGCCCTCTATCCTTTCCACCCATCTCCACTGTGGTTCACCATGTCTTTTGGAGAAGGCTACAGAATTATGGCAGTCATGTGAGTTTCATATGGGTATAAGGCAGATTTCTAACACGATCTGACACAAGCTTTAGTTTAAATGAATTTATTAGGGCCTTACATTGTTCTGTGGTTGTACATGGATCACCACTACCTGCTGGACAAATGAGTACAAGCTTTGTGTTCTGAGGAGGTGATTGCTTTTTGGCATATCAGTCATCTTTTAGGAGAGCTGGGGAATCCAGAGAAACATGCAGTTGGAGCCAGGCGATGTGCAGGGATGGCAAGGGCTGCAGATGCTTGTACATGACCCTAATCAGCTGGCTTTCCAAAAAAAATGTAGGTCTCCAGGTCCCACCCAGGGAAATTCTGGATCAAAGCCCAGACAAGATGTACTTTTTAGAACTCCTTAGGGGGTGACCCTGTTGTACGGGTAGTGGGGAATCACAGCCCCAGAGGGCAAGAGATGGCTCTGATCAAGGATATGAGACATTTGGGAAAGATCTTTCTAGGAAGAAAACAGAATACAATCATCTGGGATAAAAAATGCCTTTTTAAATGTTCTATATAAAAAAGAACATAGGGACACCTGGGTGGCTCAGTTGGTTAAGCAGCTGCCTTTGGCTCAGGACATGATCCCAGTGTCTTGGGGTCGAGTCCCACATTGGGCTCCTTGCTCAGTGGGGAGCCTGCTTCTCCCTCTGCTTGCCACTCTGCCTGCTTGTGTTCTTTCTCTCTCTCTCTCTCTTTCTGACAAATAAATAAATAAAATATTTAAAAAAAGGAACACCAAAAGCAAATGGTCACTCATTTAATTCTTTAAAAAAAAAGGAAGAAGAAGAAGAACATAAAGGACCAAATAGTCTCCCTCAGTCTCCCCATGTTCTCTACCACCTAATCAAGGGAACGAATTCAGAATAGGAAATACTGTTCAATATTTGATTGATTCATTGGTTTTTTAAAATTAATTTATTTATTTGACAGAGGGAGAGAGATCACAAATGGGCAGAGAGGTAAGCAGAGGGTGAGGGGGAAGCAGGCTCCCCACCAAGCAGAGAGCCCGATGCGGGCCTCGATCCCAGGACCCTGAGGTCATGACCTGAGCCAAAGGCAGAGGCTTTAACCCACTGAGCCACCCAGGCACCCCTGATTGATTCATTGTTGTACAGCATGGCATATAGGCTATAGCACTTTTCATTTTTGTAGGGAACAGGGTAATATAAAAGTGAGAATTACACGTTCTTCGGCAATGATAGGTCATACAACACCACAAACATTTTTCTTTTTTTTTAAGCTATTCTGATACTTTTTTGGCACACAGTTTTTAGACATCGACTGTCTTGATATACTAGGTTACGTTGTCACAACCATCTGAGTAGAAGTTTTGTGAAATGAGTTTAGCTAATTTTACGAAAACTGTGAAATGTTTTTGACACGCTGTCATCGCCGGCTCCTGACAAACACAACAATGGAATCACCAGCCACTTCTCAAAACTTTGATACTAGGTGCCCTGTCTGCTTTCTCAACTCCTGGAGTTTTTGTTGTTGTTGTTGTTTAATTTCTCCTTCTGGGTCAAGTGAGATTCATTTATTTCGCTCTTGTTTTGACAGCCCCATTCCATACATCCTTCTCATGCCTATCCTGCTTTTAGAGATTGTTTTTCTTTCTATTTATAAATGTCTATAAACATCTGTTAAGGGCACCTGGGTCGCTCAGTGGGTTAAGGGTGGACTCTTGATTTCAGCTCAGCTCGTGATCTCAGGGTCTTGAGATGGGTCCAGCTCTGCGCTCAGCGGGGAGCCTAGTTAAGGTTCGCTCTCCCCCTCTTCCCCTGCCTCTCCCCCCTCATAATCAATCAATAAATAAAATACATATTTGTCAGCTGTTCTAAGACTTTCTGTTATATATCCGTGAAATACTCTAATCAATTGTTTACCTTATCCACCATGAGCATTAACGCACTTTATTATTTAGAAAATGTGCTCTCTTCTAAGCTTGCAGATTTCATACCTGTAAAAACTCTTGAGGGGCGTACAGACTGTTAGGGAACCCAGGGCAACACGGTGAGGAGAGACACTTGGTAGGCAAGGGTTATGGCAAATTTTTTGCTTTAGTTTTTACAGTGATGGCTTTTTGGGAATCTTGGGTCTTGGAAACTGAGAAAGTGCAGTGAGACTAGAGAAGGCATGGGCGTGCTTTACAGGGTGTGTTCACTTGATAAGGATGTACAGTCTTGGGAGAGTTAATGACATACAACCCGTGGTCCTTGAACTCAGCAAGCTTATGAGTTGGACAAAGTGAGAAGCATCCTGCAGCCCAGCAGGAGATGTCCGTTGGAACAGAAGACTCTAAAAAAGATGGGGAAAACAGAACATCACCCCACAAAGGGAGGCAGAAGAATGCTGTGGGGTCCTCTGAAGTCCCAGCATGATCAGGGAAGGGTTCATGCAAGAGAAGGAAAGCTGGGCTTTGAAGTGCGGGAATGTACTAGATGGGAGGTAGAAAATAATAAATGCCAGGGGGAGTGTTGGGCAAAAAGAGACCTGGCTGGGAACAGGTGGGTGAAAGGTAAATGCAAAACTATTGGAGTTAAAATTAGGGATGTATTATGACTTTCATGAGACCTGTAACAGAAACTCTGGTTAAAGATAAAAATATAGTAGGGATTATTGGACCAGAAAGTGTAAACTTCCAGGTAGAGGATTCAGTTTAGATATGGCTTATGAGGATCTGAAAGTCTGACCAGGACCCGGTTTCTCTCTTGTTGTTTCCCCAGGGTTTGTTTTGTTTCTAGGTTACGAGTCTTATAACTTTCATCTAGAAGATGAGAGCACCTCTGTAGTCAGTTCCATAGAAGAGAAATAAATGTCTTCCTCCCAAAAGCTCCAACAAGCATCTCTAAATGGCTTACCTAGTGGTGTTTGAAGGCATGACTGTGGGTTGAGAGGATGAACAGTTTCTGCCAGTCAGTTTTATTCCTAGGCCTGGTTTTGCCACACCCACCTGAACTGCTGAAAGTGGAAAAGTGAGTTTATCAAGGGAAAATTAGGGTACTGTTGGTGGAAAAAAGGAAGTACAGATGCTGAAAAGGCAACCACTAGACATCTTGCATAGTTAAATATATTGGTCCAGATGTATAGCATAGTAACTGAGGAAACTCAAATGGTTTTCAGTAGAAACATGAAACATGACCCAGTACAAAGAGTAATGGAAAAGCATAGCATTCAAATAACCTACCACCAAGGCTTTATACTGGTAGATATTTTACCAGTGGAAACTCTTGAACATATGCATAGAGACATGTACACTTATCTTCATAGTAGCAAACTTTACAGTAGCAAATTTGAAAACCATCTAAATGTGAATGAATATAAGAGGAGATGAGTAATTTATTGTGTATTCACAAAATAATACCATAGGCAAAATGAATAACCTGTAGCAAAATCCAATGACATGGATAAATCTTAGTAAGAATTATTCAATGAAAAAATGAATTCCCAAAGATTATAAACATGATCCTCTTTTTGGAAATTTAAGAGCAACTTAGTTTTTAAAATCGGTAGTTTTTAAGAATAATGCCAGTGCAAAAAAAATTTATACACAAAGGAATGAGACAGAACATAAACAAATGAGGTAAATAGTTAATATAAATGGCTATGTCTCATGGTTTGGGGGAAAAAAAAACATCGGTGTGAGATAATTTGCTGGAGTGGGAATGTTGGGATGTTATTTAATAGGTGATAGTCATCACTGTTTTCTCTTAGAAGGTGGCATTTAACCAGAGAATGGATGGAAGTAAAGGAGGGAGCCATGTGGGTGACAGGGAATGAGAGCTCTTCTGCGCAGAAGAGTAGTAAACGCAAATGCAGTAGTTAATGCAATGGGAGCATGCTTGGTGTGTCCCAGCAACTTCAGAGAAGCCAGTGTGGCTGAAGAGCACTGGGTATGGGGAAGCATGATAGGATGTAAAGTCAGAACAGCTGGGGAGATTCAGATCATGTAGGGAAATCAGCGCCATTATAAGATGTGGTTATTAACCTCCATTAGGTAGGAAGGCTTTGAGGAAATGATTGATACAGTATTTAAAAGAGTTACTATGGCTTCTTTGTGAAGAAAAAATGGGAAGGCCAAACTTGGAATCAGAGAGATCAGAGATCAGTTAAAAGGCTTTGGAGTCATCCAAGAGAGGAGTGATGGTTCCTTGGGAAAGCATGATTGTTCTAGTTATCCATTCCTTTGGAACAAATTACCCCACACTTAGTGGCTTATAAAAAACAGCCATTTTATAATATGTCCCATTTCTGTGGGTCAAGCACATAAGCAGGGCCTGTAGCTGGCGAGTTCTGCTTCAAGAGGAGCAAGCAAGGGTCATGTCGAGGTATTTGGTTGGCCGCCTTTCTGGAAAATCCAAGATCACTTCTGATGCGCACCTTAGAAGGAAGATCAACAAGGCTGGGACCAGTGAATCCCCCTCTCCCTCCCTCCATGTAGTTTCAGAACTTTTCCACATGGCCTTTCCAGTATGTTATTCAGACTCCTTACATAGCAGATTACAACTCCAAGAACAAGTATCTTAAGAGACCAAAAGTGGTAGCTGCCAGTGTTTCTAGGCCTGCATCTGGAAAGTGGGGCAGCATCACTTCTGTCCTATTCTATGTGTCATCGTTGGCACAGGGCCCACCAGAATTCCAGGGTAGGGGATTTAAACTTTATCTCTTGGTGGGAGGACTCTCAAAGAATTTGTGGCCATATATAACCTGCCATTGTACAAAAATTGTAGATTGTGAGAAGTGGCTGAATTCTAGTTAAGTGTTAAGTGTGTAGCCTCTAGGTTTGGCTAATGGATTAGATGTGACTTTGAAAGAAAAAGAAGAATGAAGGTTGGCACCGTGACCTTTTATCTAGACACCTGGAGGGATGGAATTGCCATTTACTGAAGTAGGGAAAACTGTGGAAAACGAATACAGAAGTTCCATTTTGCACATGGTGAATTTGAGTTGCCAGGTAGACACCCAAGTGGACATATCAAGTAGGTTGTCAGATACATGACTCTGGAGTTCAGGAAAAAGGGCTGAGCAGAGGCTATTTGCATATAGATGGTATTTAAATTAATGGGCCTGGATGAGCTTCATTTAGGGAGAAGAGGAGAAATCTAATTACTGAGCCTAAGGGAAGTTTAAATATTAGCAATTACTGAAATGAGGAGGAACTAGTAAAGAAGCCAAGAAAGAGTGGGTCATGAAGTAGAAGAGCCAAGGGAAAATGATGTCTATGTAGCCTAGTAAAACTTTTTGAAGGATGAGGAGTGATCAAATTGGTACATGCTACTGATTACAGAGGTGAGGACTGAAACTAGAATATTATCTTAGAGTCTGGAATCCATTGGTGAACCTTCCAGGACCCATTTGTTAGAGTCATAGGAACCAAAACCTATTAGAGTGGCCCCAAGGAAAAAACATGAGGAAAGCAAGTAGAGAAAGCTAGCATGGACAAAATTCACTATCTTGTTTTCCTCTTGTCTGCCAGAATTGAAATGCCTCTATTCTCAATCTTGGCCTCTTTGTCTGAACAGAGACGAATGGAGGGCCCTGGGCATTTGTCTCAACTTAAGGACACTTGCTGGAGCTAATGTCTGTGACCTGAAGTCTGTGATTTAAAGAGTGTTGGCTAGACGTTCTCTTAGACCAATTTGGTAAAAGTTCAGTAGCACAGTGAGCTTGGAGGACATCATCCCCACACTCACTGGAGTGGAGGAATTCACTACTACTCCCTGGATGATATCGACAGCCACGATGTTAATGATGGTGCCATCACCTCTGCAAACCACTGCAAAAGAAATTATTCTCAATTCAAATGCACCCTTTGTTTTTAAGCTGAAAACAGCAGAACTTAGAGAAGCATATATAGGATTCAAGAAATAAAAACTGTTACCTGATGTGCAAAATATATTTATGTTTATGTCAAACTGACAGGTAAATAATGGGAAGAGAATCCTGAAACTATTTTTTTTAACAAAATTTTAGGTCCTCTCTTCTCTGTCAAGTTACAAAAGATAATTTTCATTCAATTTATTTTTATTTTGAAATTATTTCACCCAGGGAAGTACAATTAGGAATCTAAAGCTGTTTATACTCAATATCTACCAATTTATAAATTCTGTGAAACAAATTAGTTCATACATCAAAAGGTATGCTGAAACCATACTGCAAAGCAGGTGGTCTTTTTTCTGTCTTTTTCAAGTAATTATAAACATGGGATTAACATTGTAGGATTGTCAGTTTGAAAAATTCTGAAAGGACTGTTTAGATTTTAGACAGTTGTTTAGTAATCCAGAGCATAAGGAAAGCATGGCACAAACTTTGATTTAGGCAACCTTGAGATGTTCCACATTGAGAATTTCTTGTTTTGAAATCTCTCCAAAGCCCCTAAGGTCTTAGCATTCCATAGAGTAGAATCCAACGTATTGTACTCTCTATCGCCATCTCTGTCTATACACTGGTACTGCGGTTGTACGGCGACCACATTTGCTGGTAGAAAACATTTACTTTTCTGGCCAAGCGGCTGTATATTCACATAAAATTAAGAGAATTTGTGGAAGGAATGACCTAAGAGAAGTTTTGTTTTGTTTTATTATTCTACTTTTTCTAATTCTAGTCTTGTAAGTCACAACAGGTAGATAGACTAGGTGTCCTAGCTTTTGCCCCCTGCAAGTATTCAACCTGTCATCATCATCATCATCAATTATTATTATTAACATATATTATTTGTTTCAGGGGTACAGGTCTATGATTCATCAGTCTTACACAATTCACAGTGCTCACCATAGCACATCCCTTTCCCAGTGTCCATCACCCAGCCACCCTATCCCTACTCCCCACCCCCCAGCAACCCTCAGTTTGTTTCCTGAGATTAAGAGTCTCTTATGGCTGAGGGTTACTGGGGGGTGGGAGGGTAGGGATAGGGTGGATGAGTTATGGACATTGGGGAGGGTTTGTGCTATGGTGAGTGCTGTGAAAGGTGTAAGCCTGATGATTCACAGACCTGTACCCCTGGGGCAAATAATTAAAAAAAAAAAAAAGAGCCTCTTATGGTTTGTCTCCCTCTCTGGTTTCTTCTTGTTTCATTTTTCTCCTCTCTTCCCTTATGATCCTCTGTTTTGTTTCTCAAATTCCACAACCTGTCTTCATTTTTAAAACTCTGATAGAAACTCATCTCATGGAAAACTAATAGTTTTGATATAAATTAGACCTTTTGAAAATAACATTTTTTCTGTGTGTAAAAGCACCATAGATTTATTGTCAAAAGTTTAGCTAAGAGACTGAAATGTAAAAAAGAAAGTAAAATAGGGTATACCTTAGAGATATTGCAGGTTCGGTTCCAGACCACCCGAGTGAAGCAAGTCAAAAGAACTTTGCCATTTCCCACTGCATATAAAAATTATACTTATACTGTATCTATAAAGTATCTGTAATCTGTAGATAATACTGTGATCTGTAGACAGTACTAATCTGTATATAATACAGTACAGATAATACTGTATCTATAAGTGTACAGTAGTGTTATGTCTAAATATACAATGTGGATACCTTAATTAGAAGATACTTTGTTGCTAAAAATAATGCTAACCATCATCTGAGCTTTTAGCAAGTCAAGATCACTGATCACAGGTCACCTTAACAAATATAATAATAATCAAAACATGTGAAATATTTTGATATTACCAACATATGACCCAGAGGCACAGAGTAAGCACTGTTGGAAAAATGGCACTTGCTGCACACAGGGTTTCCCCAAACCTTCAATCTGTGAAAAACACCAGATCTGCAAAGTGTGGTAGAGTAAAGCATAGTGAAACTAGGTATGCCTTGAGACCCAATTCCAGGGTGAAAAGTTGATGCTTTCAAATAGAAATCCTTGAATTCCCCAAATAGTCATTTCTTCTATGGAAACAGCCTTAATTGTTAAAGTTGTTGTGGCAAGGAAACTTGTTAGTTTTGTCAATTCTCAGATTTTGGAATTCAGTGTACTTTTTTAATGAAGTGTATCTTTTCAAGTTAAAGCACAGTGATATTCATAACTATTTTGAACTTGGATATATATCATGAAAACCAGTATTTTACTGTTTTTTTTAATAAATTAAGAATCCAGTACAGTTAGAAAAATGTGAAACCACTTCACTCAAGAAACATTTTTTGAGCAGCTAAATATGCCAGTTACTGTTACAATAGTAATATACATAATATTACAATAGTAATATACATATAGTATTGATGCCATGAGTAAAAGATCTCAAGCTCCTTATTCTCTGAGAAGCAAGTAAAGTCATGGAATTAGGCATGTGGTTAGATTATAAGCATTAATTGTTAGTTTGTAGCTAATAAACCTGTTCCCCAACCTCTTTTAAAAAGCAACAGAGTTATCCGTAATACTTGCTACTTTGTGCTTAACGAATGTACTTTGTGCATTAACAAAGGTAAAGTTAGTACTCAAAATGTCTGCAGCTGTGGGGAAATGATGTGCTGTTTGTTTGTTTGCTTGTTTTCTAGTAAATAATGCCATGTCAATTGAATATATAGGCTAGAAATAATAAATGAATTTTGAACCTTCCTATGATTAAAAAAAATCAATGTTGGCATCATTCTAGCTCAAAAAATAAAAGACAAAACTCTGTAACTTTTGAGAAAAGAATAGAACATCTTCATACCTTTGTAGTAAGTGAAGAATTTTTAAAGAGATACAGAAAGTTATAACTGTAATAGAAGAATATCAGTAAATTGGGCTAAATGAAATTGAGCTACTGTTTATTTTTTAAAAATCACAAAGAGGGTGCCTGGGTAGCTCAGTGGTTAAGCCTCTGCCTTCGGCTCGGGTCATGATCTCAGGGTCCTGGGATCGAGGCCTGAATCGGGCTCTCTGCTCAGCAGGGAGCCTGCTTCCCCCTCCGCCTGCCTTCTGCCTACTTGTGATCGCTCTCTCTCTCTCTATCAAATAAATAAATAAAATCTTTTTTAAAAATCACAAAGAGAGGGAAATGAGAAAGCACAGGCAAAGAGGAGAGATGTAGTGGGTATATTTGAGGATTTATTTTGCAGAACATACAGCTAGTTGCAGCAAATCAGTAGGAATAAAAAAGACAACACTGTGGGTGGGGGGGAGAAGCACAAATGATGTGAATGTCCATTTTACAAGAATTTATCTAACAGACAAAAAAAAAATGGGGCTCCTGTGTGACGCAGTTGGTTAAGCATCTGCCTTCAGCTTAGGTTCCAATCCCAGGGTCCTGGGATGGAGCCCCGCATCTGGCTCCCTGCTCAGCAGAGAGTCTGTTTCTCCCAGTACCTCTGTCATTCCCTCCACTCCCACCACCACTTGTGCTCTCTCCCTCTCTGTTTCTCTAAAATATATAAATAAAATCTTTTAAAAATAAAGTAAAAAATAAAAGACCAAAATACATATGAAAAGTTACCCAGTTTCATTAGTCAGAGAAAAGTACAAATCAAAGCCACTTTATGATATTTCTAAAAGTGCAGCACAATGATTAAAATGAAAAAAAAAAAAAACCCACAATGTAGGACGCTGGTGAGCACATGAAACTACTGGAACTCTCATATATTGTTGGTAGAAGAATAAATTGGCACAACTGCTTTGAAAACTGTGCCTGGAATCTACTAAAGCTGAACATATTAAATACATTAAAATAGAGAAATTCCATTTCTAGGGATATACCAAAATAAAATAGTTCATATATTTACTGAAAGACATGCAAAATAATGTTATAGCAGGAATATTTAAAATAGTCCCAAAGTAGCAGTAACCCAATTGCGCATCAGTAATAAAATGGACAAGTGTGATATATTCATATGATGAAATACTACATAGCAGAAAGAATGAAGTTTATGCAACAGTATGGATTGATCTTATGAATTCATAACATTTCACTTCCTGGGTTGAACAGAAGAAGCCTGACATGAAAGATGATTCAGTTATAAAAAATTCAAAAGAGGTGAAATGAATCTGTGGAATTAGAAATAAGAACAGGGATGCCTGGGTGGCTCAATTGGTTAGGCATCTGCCTTCGGCTCAGGTCATCATCCCAGAGTCCTGGGATCAGGTCCTGCATTGGGCTCTGTACTGAGCAGGGAGCCTGCTTCTCCCTCTCTCCTTGCTTGTGCAGCCGCTCGCTCTCTCTTTGACAAATAATAAATAAAATCTTTAAACAAATGATTATTTTTCTGGGGAGTTAGTGAGAGAGGGGTAAGGGGAACTTCTGGAGTGCTGTTCAAAGTGTTTCTTGAGCTGTCTGCTGATGTCATTCATGTGTTCTCTGTGAATTCCAAATGCTGAGACAGGTATGCTGTATGTATGATACACTACAATGAAATGTATTCCTAAGGATTAAAAAAATAAATACAGGGGAAAATATTTGAAGCTAAGAAATTGCTTAGGATTGACTCCTCCAAGACAAAAAGCTTAACTTCTTTTCTTTTTTTTTTGAAAAAATCACTTCTGATTGTAAGAAAATGCCCACCTATCTCTATGACCCTTGACTAGTTACTATCCCAAATTGAACTATAATTCCTTAACCATGCTGCTATTTTGTTCTTGTATTTTTGCCTGGAAAATCAGAAACTTCTTGCTAAATTTCAAAAACGGTGACCGTAGCTGGATATTGATAATTTTTTTCAATGCCTTTGAACTTGAACTGAAATATTGGCTTTTCTTGCATCTTGAGTCTTCCAGCTTTTGGATTGGAGCCTATGCCATTGGCACTCCTGGTTCTCAGGTCCTTGGACTGGGAATGGAACAACCATGTTGGATTTCCTGATCACCAACTCACTAACAGATCTTGGGATTTACTGGCTTCCATCACCTCCTACACTAATCCCTTATAATCTGTCTCTTGATTTCTCTTTCTATGCATCCATTTGTTCTGTTGACTAATAGAACAACCATTTTTTTAAAAAATATTTCATTTATTTATTTGATAGAGAGAGAGAAAGCAGCAGAGGGAGAGGGAGAAGGAAGCTCCCCACTGAGCAGGGAGCCAGATGTGGGACTCAATCCCAGGACCCTGGGATCATGACCTGAGCCGAAGGCAGAGGCTTTAACCCACTGAGCCACCCAGGCAGCCCCAGAAAGCATTTTTTTTTAAAGATTTTTTATTTATTTATTTGACACAGAGAGAGAGATTACAAGTAGGCAGAGAGGCAGGCAGAGAGACAGGGAGAGGAGGAAGCAGGCTCCCTGCCGAGCAGAGAGCCCGATGCGGGCCTCGATCCCAGGACACTGAGATCATGACCTGAGCCGAAAGCAGAGGCTTTAACCCACTGAGCCACCCAGGCGCCCCCCAGAAAGCATTTTTAAAAGATTTGGTTTTCTCATGCTGAGAGATTCTTTTTTTAAATTTTTTTTTAAGCATGGGTGAATTCCAGGAAATGGTTCAGAATGGGTGAATAATTGCATATCGCTGTAAGGTCACACTAATATGATTCGTGTATAACTATATATAGCAATGTGTATGGACAGAGGTAATATGTGTTCCAAGAATGTACTTTGAAATTTTAACAAAAAAATCCAAACCGGAGCATTTTTATATTTTCATCTCAAATGTCCTGTTTAAAGCCCTGCAGTGTTCATATAGACAAGGTAGTAATTTATGAAATCTCAGTAAAAGACTGTAAACTCTGAAAAATGTAGAAGTTTGAGGGACACTGTTTTATTAAGCACTAGAGGATGATGTTAGCCCATCCATCCTCCCCATGGATAGTAATTTGATTACCACGTGAATTCAGTTTGGGCGAAATACAGTAGGAGCAAAGGAATAACACCAATTCAAGCTAATTTTTATTTGTGTGGGTTTCTTCTTTTTTGAAACACTGACATCCTCCTGATATTTTTGGGAAACCCCATTTCATGATCATTGCTTCGTGGGATTTTTGCAAATCTTGCACAAGTCAGTGCAACATTAAAGAACACACAGATGTTTGCTTTGGTTAGGTAATGTTTGCTGTGCCTTCTGCCTCTGTTAACAATCCTGAACTTCCTGAAGCGAGGCAAAGAAGGACACAGGAGGGGGGATGGTGGGCCATAAAGTACAAAGTATCAGCTCTCATTTATTGACTAATGACTTTGTGGCAGGCACAATGCTGAGAGCTGTTTTTCTATTCTTCTTATTTTCCAGCAATCAGAGATAGAGATGGTATTATTATACTAATTCTTATAAACATACAAACTTAAGGCGTTACTAACATAGAGAAGTTCCCCTTTTGGAAAGTGGCTGGGATGTAACTCAAACCCAGTTCTTTTGGAATCTGGAGACCAGACTTGTTTTTATTTTTTAAAGATTGATTGATTGATTGATTGATTGATGGGGGAGGGGCAGAGTCAAAGGGAGAGAGAAAATCTCAAGAGGACTCCCCACTGAACACAGAGCCCCATGTGGGGCTCAGTCTTACAACCCTGAGATCATGACCTGAGCCGAAGGCAGATGCCTAACCAACTGAGCCACCTAGCCGTCCGTGGAGACCAGACTCTCCATTAGTGGGCTGATTTGTAAATGAAGAGAAGAATAAGGGGGAACGGGGAAGACAGGATAAGAAGAAAATGATAAACTTAATTGTAAAATATTTCGTTATAGAATATATGTCTTCCATTATAAAATATTTGGTAAAATAACAGAAAATGTGAAAGTGAAAAGTCAGCTAGAGGCCCACACCCAAGGAACCTCTTGTATGGCCAGCCAATTTTTTATGCTGAGCGTCTTTTGTTTGCTCATGGTGCTGTGATATATGGGCTTTAGTTATCTTATTTTCTTACTAAACATTATGCTTTCAGTATTTTCTGAGGTGCTATCAATCTTTGTAAACAATTTAATGCTGTATAATACCACATTAAGAAAATGAGCTATAATTTAATTAACTGTATTTCCATCTGGGGACATTCAGTTGTTCGCTGTGATACATAATACAAGTATGAACATCAGTATTCATAGACCTTTTTCCCAATTTAGGATTAATCACCTACCTCTGAATATCTATTTTGTACGAAACTTTTTAAATAGTTCATTTTGACAGAATATTTATTTTTGAGATGGTGTATTATAGTAACCCTTTTCAGCCTGACATTGTAAGTTTCCTTGCAATAAATTGTGTATCATTTTTTAATTTTAGTGTAATTGATGTACAATATTATATTAGCTTCAAGCATACAACATAATGATTCCATGTTTGTATATATTGCTGACTGATCACCACAATAAGTCTCGTTAACATCCATCACCATATAGAGTTGCAGAATTTTTTTCTTGTAATGAGAATTTTTAGATTCTCCTCTCTTGGCAACTTTTAAATATGCAGTACAGTATTATTAATTATTGCCACTGTGGGGTATAGCATTGATTTTTAAGATAAAGCACCTCAATGTTATTTTCCCTAAAATCTTAGAATACTGATGAGCTTCTTTTCTACAACTATAATACCTGTTATTTTTTAATTCTTCCTTAGCCTTTCTAAGAAAGCCTTTTAGCAATACAGATCAGAAATATTCAAATGGATATTTACTTTTTTCACAGAGCGAGCACTGTGTTCATCAACTTTTTTTTTTTTTGAGATTTTATTTATTTATTTGACAGAGAGAGCACAAGCATGAGGAATGGCAGGCAGGGGGAGAGGGAGAAGCAGGCTCCCTCTGAGCAGAGAGCCCAATGCAGGACTTGATCCTAGGACTCGGAGATCGTGACCTGAGCCAAAGGCAGCTGCTTAACCAGCTGAGCCACCCAGACATCCCTGTTCATCAGCTTTTTATTTTAATTCATGCCTTATCACCTTCAGGCTACGTAGACTTCCATCATAGTGTTTATTATTTTAAATCTCAATCTGGACCTAGTTGTCAGAATCATTTACTAACATCAATTCTTCTGAGTCCAGAGAGATTACCAAAGCTTTATTTGGAGAGGTGGGGGGTTGGGGAGAAGGTGACTTAGACCTCTTTAAACTAAGAGAAAGGGCTTCAGCTTTCTTGGGAAAGAGACTATTCACTGAAATTATGTTTTAGCAGATGAAGTTCTGGTTATAGCTTGGCTTCCTGAATTTGCATGTATTTTGTCAAAATTAATAAATCCCACATGAAATTTTGGAGGACGATTATTTTCTACTTTTATGTCTGTGTTTTACATTGTAGGCAGCCCTTGAATTTGAATATGATTATTGTCAGTAAGTAATTTAAAGGTTTAATGTGCTGATCTTCTCCAACTACAGATCATCACATACAGTGAGTATTGTGTTATTGACTGCAGAACAAGGCTAGGATGAGACAAAGAACCTGCTCAAAATATCCTGAATACCATTAAGAGAAGACAGAAGTATCATAACAGTTATGTGTATACCTGGACCTATTAAGTGCTTTTATTTTTAATCAATTCTCATAGCAACATCAGGAGCTAGAGGCCACTTTTAGCCTCGTTTATAGATGGGGAAACTGAAGCATATATGAAAAAATAAATAATGGTGCACAGGGGAGATGGAGTTACTTTGACTTCAGGAATAGGTTATTTGGCAAATTGGAGGGCGATCTTCCAGGTGGGGTGTTCTGTGAAGGCTGGTTGAATATCTATGGACGTGCTTATTGGTGGGTAATTGGGCCAAGAAGGGCTGAAGATGAGCCCTGGGTTTAATGACAGGTGGGAGGGAATTCTAAGAATGAAAATTGAGTAGACAAAATTTGGTTTCAGAGGAGTATTTTTATGAGTCACGTAATTTTAATGGAATCAGGGGTTTATAGAGATAAACTTAAATTCAAAGAAATCCATCAGGACCTCATTGTGAGAAAGTATGGGATAGAGGTGTCTGGGGTTCACAGTGTTGTGCATTTTCTGTGAAAGAGAATTTACATTTCACTTGAAATGAAAAGAAAGAAGTTTTAAAACAACAGTAACAGGGGCACCTGGTTGGTTCAGTTGGTTAGGCGTCTGACTCTTGGGTTCAGCTCAGGTCATGATCTCAGTGTCCTTGGGTCGAGCCTGGTGTCGGGCTCCCCACTCAGCATAGACTCTGCTGGAGATTCTCTCTGTCCCTCTCCCTCTGCTTCGCCTCCCACCCCTCACTCATGGACTATCTCTCTAAAATAAGTAAATTAAAAAAAAAACCCAACAATAATAGCAAAAGTGTGCTCTTCAAACCTTGTTGGAGAAATATATTTAAAAACATAGGGAAAGATTATGGAGGGCTTTAAAAACAATCTGGAATCTTCTATCAGTTAGGGGATTTCATATTTTCTGAATGATTTTCTTATTTCTTCCACAGTGGTACAATTTTTGTTACAGGCATATGAAATTCAGAATGGTTATTTGCAGATTGCCTTTCAATAAAAATAAAAAAAAATTGCCAAAGAGTAGGAGGTCTTAGACTCCCTTAAATCTGGTTGCATATTGATATTCCAAAGACTAGGCAGCCTGCCAAGTCTATTTTGATTATTCATTACAGCATAACAAATCATTCCAAAATTTGGTGGCTTAAGACAACAATGCTCATCTATTATCTGCCATGGTCTCAGTGGATCTCAGCTAGGAGACTCCAACACTGGAGGTTGGGCATATCTTCTCATTCACTCACAGAGCTGGTGGTGGGCCTGGGTGGTAGGCCCCCATGGGGCCTCTTCATGTAGCCTGGGACCCCTCACAACATAGTGGCTGGGTTCCAGGAGCAAGTGTCTCAAGATAGAAGGTGAGCCAGTCTGAGGTCATTTGCTTTTTGTTTATTATCTAGTCTCAGAAGTCATGCAGCCTGTTCCTTCTGCATGTTATTGATTGAGGCAGGTGTAAAGGTCCACCCAGACTTTAGGAGGAGGGAACATAGACCTCACCTCATTTCACTGGAGAATGGCCATCACATTTTAATAGAAAGTGTGTGGGAAGGGGTGTCTGTGTGCGTGTGTGTGTGTGTGTGTGTGTGTGTGTTTGTAACAGCCATTACAGAAAATGCAATCTGCCATTCCATCTGAGGGTTCTAAAAATTCCCAGAGCCTGGCAAACCAGGTAGGAAGCAATGAGTCACATTTGTCTCCTGGAGGTATTTTATTAAAATGCCAAGGGTTAGGGCAACTCACAAGGGGAGACTTTATTCTCTCTCTTTAGCGTCTACATTTTGGTGAGCATTTGTACGGAGAAACTGGGAATTTTTTTCTTTGTGGACTTTGGAAACAGATCTAAAAATAAAACAGCGGGGTCCAGGATGTAATAACTGTGTCAAGAATGGCATTACAATTGTTTGTAAATCTCATGAGATTTGGTCATGTTGTTCTGCCAAGGCTAAGATTAGTTGCCAGGCACAAAGAAAACCCTGGACATTGGTTGATGTTTGGAATTACGTTGTTTGTTGTTTGACTGGAAACTGCCTCCTACGTGCTGGGCACCCTCATTCTCGGCCCTCTGCTAGTTGCCAGTGTTCGGCCAGGGTCTCGGACACACTGACACAGCACTTGGAATCATGTACACATCTGACCCAGGAGGTGTCAGGTATACTAGGGCTTCGTTGGAAGTTTCAGAGATTGTCATGACTCTTTTTTATTGGCCCTGTATAACACATTCAATATCTGTTGTGGGTTAGCTGTTGTTTGCTACCATGAAAGTGCTGAGATATACAAGGTGTTCCCTCTTCAGAAGCATATCTGAAGGGAAGAAGGCATGCAAATAGGCCATCTCACTACATGATGTGAAGTGCCCTCACTCAAGGTCAGAGAAAGGGAGGTCTTCTAGGCAGAAGGAAAAGTCCTTGAACAGAGACATAATGCCTCAAGGAACTCATTATAAATCATAGAACAAAGTGGGATGTGATGGGAGTTGAGACTAGCGGGAGTAAGTAGCATCCGGCACATAGAGAAAGAGTTTATTCTTAAGGGGCATTACCTAAACTACATACGAGCAGTGCCTTTACTTTTTTGAGTTCCGACTTAGAGTCTGCGTCAGCAGTTTTTGCAGGACGATATCAAAAATTATAAAATTCAAGAATCAGAAAGGATCTTAGAGGTCGTGTAGTAGCCGTGTAATTCTAATTAAACACAGGGTAATAAGTTGGGCTGTGAAATGTATCGTCATTGATTAATAGAAGAATTAATTGCTAAAATTTTTCTTATTCCTATTCTTGAATTTTAAAAAGTATTTTATGAATGCTATTTGGAATTTGCTTTACTACATTGATACTGCTTTTCTATTCAACATGCAGTGTCTGATTTGATGCTCAAGCAGTTTTTTTTTAGACAGGCACAGAATAAATTATCTGCATTTTATAACAGGGTAAAATGTATTTTGGATGAGTTGTGAATAGCCCATGATCAAAATTTAGCAATTTATACAACCAGGAGTAATAGTTCTGATTCTGACTTCAAATCCCATGTTTAAAAGAAGGTAGTTTCTTCTAAAACAGCAGCCATCTGTGTTCATTAAGAGCCTACATTTTAGGGCCACGTGAGTGGCTCAGTCGGTTAAGCGTCTGCCTTCAGCTCAGATCATGATCCCAGGGTCCTAGGATGGAGCCCAACATTGGGCTCCCTGCTCAGTGGGGAGCCTGCTTCTTGCTCTGCCCCTCACCCTGCTCATGCCGTCTCTCTCTCGCTCTGTCTCTCTCAAATAAATAGATACAATCCAAAAAATAAAAAAAAAAGTTAAAAAGAGTCCTTTTTAGAAGATCCTCTGAAATCTACTTTCATGTTATCTTATTTAATCTTATTTAATCTTTAATGATCCTGTGAGATAGGGAGTGTGGTAGAGAAACTAAGATTCAGAGACATGAGGTCATTTCCATCACCATCGAGACAGAGTGGGGCTGAAACATGCCTCATTGGAATCCAAGTCCCTGGACTTTATTGGCCCCCTGTTGTCAGTCTCTCAAAAGTATTCTGTAAAATAAAACAGTAATGTATTTTACCCCCTGCATGGGAAATAAAAGGTTCAGTTGTTAAAACAGTTTAAAAATCCATGGACTTCACAAGACAGACCTGTCAATTTTACTTCTGGGCTTGAGGGAAATACCTTTTCTCCTTGAGGTGAGCCTAATTTTTTACTACTCAAATTTTAAGTCAATAAAATGAGCAGCCTACATCACTATACAATAATGTAAGAAAATGTTGCTAATTTGAGAGAATGAAGGAATACGGTTTTTCTCTTTGGTTAAAAATAAAGCCTGGGGCACCTGAATGGCTCAGTCGGTTAAGCAGCTGCCTTTGGCTCAGGTCATGATCCCAGAGTCCTGGGATCGAGTCCCGAATCGGGCTGCCTGCTCGGTGGAGGGCCTGCTTCTCCCTCTCCCACTACCTGCCTCTCTGCCTACTTGTGTTCCCTCTCTCTCTCTCTCTCTCTGTCAAATAAATAAATAAAATCTTTAAAAAAATAAAATAAAGCCTAATTTGTGTTTTTCTCCCCTAATATTCACATCCCATTGAGAATGTCAGCTGTAGCATTCAAGGCGAGTCAAGGTAGTGTTTCCAGCTGAGCTTATGTGTTTGAGGGACTTGTTAACACTTTACCTTCTGTTCTGGGATCCCTATTATCTTAGAGTTTATTCTTTACCTGGAGAAATAAAATACAAAAATAGATTTTAACTTGATATGTACAGGGGCACCTGGGTGGCTCAGTGGGTTAAGCCTCTGCCTTTGGCTCGGGTCATAATCTCAGGGTCCTGGGATTGAGCCCTGCATCTGGCTCTCTGCTCAGCAGCGAGCCTGCTTCCCCCACTCTCTGCCTGCCTCTCTGCCTACTTGTGATCTCTCTCTCTCTCTGTCAAATAAATAAATAAAATATTTTAAAAAATTGGTATGTACCAATCATCACAATTTTGAAATGTATGCGTAACAACTCTCAATCTGGGATTAAGATACGCATCCTTCATTCTCCTTTCTTTTCTTTCTTTTAAAAAAATCATAGGAGAAAAGTCCCAGTAAACTTCTTTGGTTAGAATCTTGGCTCTACCATGATCTAGCAATGTGAACTTAAATTACTTAGCCTCTCTGGGCTTCAGTTTTATCTTCAGTAAAATAAGGGTAATAAGAAAACCCTTTATGTGATTATTTTAAGGATTAAATGAGTAAGCTTTTTATTTTAGTAAAGAATAAAAATTAAACTCATTAGCCTGATTTTTAAGGTTTTTTTACTATCTAATTTAAAGACACTATGAAACATATTATCTGCCTTAAAAAAAATCTGTGTTCCATTTAAACTGGAACAAGGCTAATTTTCTGAGTGTTTCTTACTGGCTGCTACTTGAATACCTTTGCAAAAGCCACTGTGTTTAACAAGAACTTTGACCTACTTTCCCCTTTCTAGAATCTAATAGTATTTGTTGTAACCTAGCCCAGTCCAAGGATAGTACTCATAAATTTTCAAGGTAGAGAAATGTCCAAGCCAGTGCAGGCTTTGTTGCCATTTCCCACAGGCTTAATCTGAGTCTGTGGATTTAGAGCGATGCTCTTTAGACTAACTTGTCAAAAGGCCACAACCCAAAAGGGATTGCTTCAGAATTTGCCTGCCCAGAAAGTGGCTTAGAACTGAGAACAGTTTTGGCTTTGTTTTCTATTGAAAATGGAGGACTTTAGGAGAAGGAAAGGAAAAGTGAATTGGGGTAAATCGGAAGGGGAGACGAACCATGAGAGACTGTAGACTCTGAGAAACAAACTGAGGGTTATGGAGGGGCGAGGGGAGGGGGGATGGGTGAGCCTGGTGGTGGTTATTAAGGAGGGCATGTATTGCATGGAGCACTGGGTATGGTGCATAAACAATGAATCTTGGATCACTGAAAAAATAAATTAAAATAAACAATAAATTTAAAAAATCTTTTCTGTGATTCATAGTTGATTTACTTAATGTTTTTAGATCTAGAATCCTCAGTATTTTTTAAACATTTCACTGAGATATGATTGGCATACAGAAAGACACACATATTTAATATATACAACTTACTGAGTTCAGAGATACGTATCTGTGAGACCGTCCACAGTCAATGCCATAAACATTTTTGTCTCCTCCAGAAGTTTTCTCCTGCCCTCTTTTTATATTATTTTTTTAAAGACTTTATTAATTTGAGAGACAGGGAAGTGCACAGGGAGAGGGAGCAGCAGACTCCCCACTGAGCAGGGAGCCTGATGCTGGACTCCATCCCAGGATGCTGGGATGGTGACCTGAGCTGAAGGCAGATACTTGACCAACTGAGTCAACCAGCCACCCCTTACATTATTATTTTTGTGTGAGAAGAGCACTTAATATAATATCTACACTCGCAGCAAATTTTTAAGAGATACCTGCACTCCCAGTGCTCATTTCAGCTTGTGTTTTGTTCCCGATCTAAGACATGATTTTCAGAAACCACTGTAAGAACGCTTCCATCTCAACAGAAGATAAACAAAAGATAAGTGATGATTTAAGGTTTTCTATCACCAAGACGTCATTTCCCAACCTCTTCTCAGCTCAATCCCTCCAGATACAGCTCGGATTCTCGATATCTTTTCTTTCACTCTCTGCCTCTGAGAGCCCATGGCGATCTTGTGGTCTTTCTGTGTCTAGAACCCATTTGTGCACTTGACTTCTCTCCCTGAGAAATAGCCATTGGAAAGGGCTTTGCCTTGTCTACCTGTTTTCTACAGCATTTAGTCAGCACAAGTTTTCTTATTTTATTTTATTTTTTTAAGAGAGAGAGAGATACAGCAAGAGTGAGAGTGGCAGAAGGAGAGGAAGAGAGAGAATCTCAAGCAGACTTCACAGAGCCAGAGCCCAGTGCAGGGCTCAATCCCAGGACCCTGAGATCATGACCTGAGCCAAAATCTAGAGTCAGATGCTTAACCAACTGCACTACCCAGGCACCCTGTCAGTACAAGTTTCTTACTAAAGACTTTATTTTAGGGGTGCCTGGGTGGCTCAATGGGTTAAGCCTCTGCCTTTGGCTCACGTCATGATCCCGGGGTCCTGGGATCAAGCCCCACATCAGGCCCTCTGCTCAGTGAAGAGCCTGCTTTCCCCCTCTCTCTGCCTGCCTCTCTGCCTACTTGTGATCTCTCTCTCTCTGTCAAATAAAATAAAAATTAAAAAAAATAAAGATAAAGACTTTATTTTATACTTATTCTGTAGTTATTGATAATATTTTTGTGTTCATGTTGTAGTGACTGATTTCATGTTAAAGTTTTGGAAAGTGTTACTTTATTCAGAAAGCTGACGACTTGTGAGAGGTAGCGACCTATCTAGAATTCTTAGCAGTTGAGATTGATGCTGGGCCTGTCTGTCCCTCGGGGATTCTGAGGTCAGACAGACCCAGGTTTCTGTCACTGTGAGGCTGCTGGATGTGTGACCTCCCAGAGTTCCAGTTTCTGTAGCAGTGGAATGGAGAAGAAAATATTTGTAAATGGTTTAGTGAAAGTCAAAAGACACCTTGACTGTGAATTCAAGTGCCTGGCTCACCATGAGCATTCAATAAAGATGAGGCATTCTTCTTACTACTGTGAATAAATATGAATAAATATCAATGTATATTCATGATTTTTCATCACTGTTCTGATCCATAGTAGTGCACCACGAAGAAAGCTCTGATCTTCATCTGTTACCTATTTTGTGTTCTTTAGATTTAATCTAATAGTATTCCAAACTTTTCTCAGTAATAGTACTGTAGATTTTCTTTTTATGGAACATCCTTGATTTGCAGGGAATATATACATGTGTCCCACATATTCCCCTTTCTTCACCTGTCACAATCTTTTTATTAAAGACTGTATAAATGTTTTGATAAATGGATACAACCCTGGCTTGATTTATAACAAATGGGCAATAGAGCTTCATTTTATAGTATTCTTAGAACTGTCTGCACATTATAAATTATCTGCACATTATACAGTAAAATGTAGGTTGATTTTTATTTAGTTAATTTAATAAATACAATAACTGTTTTGAGGGGTTCAATCAAGTACTTCGTGTATTCATTTTTTCTTTCTTTCTTTTTTTTTTTTTAATTATTGGTATAATACCTTCCTTTTGTACCATAATCACATGGATGGTCTAAGTAGCTTGGGTATATAAGTCGTGTTGGTTGCTTTTTTTTTTAAGATTTTATTTATTTATATGACAGAGAGAGATTACAAGTAGGCAGAGAGAGGAGGAAGCAGGCTCCCTGCTGAGCAGAGAGCCCAATGTGGGCCTCGATCCCAGGACCCTGAGATCATGACCTGAGCTGAAGGCAGAGGCTTTAACCCACTGAGCCACCCAGGCGCCTGTGTTGGTTGCTTTCAATTTTCAGGATTATAGAAATTGCTAAATAATATCAGGGTGAAAGTAATCTTAAATAGTAAACTCGTAGAGATTCATAGTGTTGTAAATATAATTGCATAAAAGCATTTGGAATTTCTTATCTTGAATCTTTAAAAGAAGAAATAAAATGTGAGTTTTAGAATGGTGTATTTCCTAAGAGATATGGTCAAACAGCTTTGCAAAAGTACCTTGAGTTTCCATTTGATGTGTAAAAGAGAAATACCCTAAGATTAATATCTGAGTCTCGATTTGTTATGCAATATCATAGCTTAAATCTTTATATGGTATTTTGGACATCTATCACTTTCATCATCAAGGTGTCTGAGAAGACAAACTAGCATCATCAAGGCATTATACTGTGTTAGTTTTGTCATACATAATGATGATGTCATATTCCTCTTCCATAAATTTTGGTAACATGCTTACCTCGGTTGAAGTTTATATGCTGCTTCTCCAATGCTCTCTTTCAAACATAAATTTTAGGTGAAAATAGTCTACTTATTAATGTGAAAAATATATCTGTAGGCCTGGGGAATGAGATTCAGAATAACTCTTAGAGCGGTGTTCTCTGCATTGAATGCTTAGTAAATACTCTTGAGTGAACTGACAGTTGATGTGGCTAAGTTGTAAAATGCGATATTCAGGACCAGCCAATTGTTTTTGCTTTGTTGGATACATATTGCATCAACTGATATATTACATTTATATGAAGTATATGAATCAGAATAAAGAAGAATTTTTTTTTATTGTGACGTTAAGAAGACAGGCTTTTTTATTGAATGATGAAACCATAACCTTTTGCAGTGGTTTATTTCAAAAGCATTTTGACATAAAACTATTCTATGCATTTTTTCTTTTCTTTTTATTGCTGCCCACTGTCTACGGGACTCATCCTTAGAGGACCATAATTTATTTTTTCAATGGTACAGTAAATTTCTGTATCTTGGCTAATAACTAGTTTTAGATTTTCATAATATTGGTTATTACTTTATAAGATACATGAAAATATTTTGTTAAGCACTTTTTCTGTTTGAGATCCCCATCACAGGGCTAAAAATTGGCAGCTATTGTGGAAAATTTAAGCCATTTCTCATCACAGTTAGGATGGCTTTGTTCCCAAGTGTCAGCCAAAACTTGGGTTTGCATCCTTAGAACTGGCCATTGAAATATAGAAAAGTCGAGGCACCTGGGTCGCTCAGTAGGTTAGGCATCCGACTTTTGATTTTGACCCAGGTCATGATTTTGGGGTCATGGGATGGAGTCCTGCTTCCCACCCTGTGTCAGGCTCCATGCTTGGGATTCTCTCTCCTCCCTCTGCTCCTCCCCCCCCATGTCTCTCTCTCTGTGTGTCTCCCATCTGTCTCTATCTCCATCTTTCTCTAAAATAAATAAATCTTAAATAAAATAAAAATAAAATGAAGACTTCTGTCACTGATTTGAGAAGCTAGCTATATTTTTTCTTATCATATTAAAATAAATACAAACCTGTGAAATTTAAGTTTTTTTTCATTTATTGGCATGAAGTCTTTATTAACCACCAATGTGATCCTCTTAGGAAACATTGTACACCATTCCACCTTCTTTACCAAAGTTTATGTATTATTGGCTCGTATTTAGTCAAACAAACATCCAGAGCTATGTTAAATAATTTCAAAAATGTAGGAAATGGGAGTCACAAAGATGGCAGAGGAGTAGGGGACCCTATTTCAACTGGCCCCCTGAACTTAGCTGGATATCTGTCAGACCATTCTGAACACCCATGAAATCAGCTTGAGATGGAAGAAGATGTATCCGGATTTCTACAAACAGAATATCTCAGGCGGTTGGTCTTGAGGAATGAAGCAGGGAGCCCTGATTCTGCTGGCAGATATCAGAAGATAAATGAAAAAGGGTAGGGGGCAAAAGCCTCCCGTTCTGGGGTCTGGGCACAGACTCACAGACTGATAACAGCAGGGAAAGGACTTTAGGGCAGCCCCGAGACTGAAACCTGGAGCTGTGGGGGTGTGCATGCAAACTGGGGGCGGCTGGTGGTTTTAGAAGCACAAAGAGCAGAGATGTGCCTGGACCTGGAAGTGAGGGCTGGGAGTGCTACTGTGGGGTGCACAACCCAGGATGTGGTTTTTAGCAGCACAGACAGAAACAGAGAGAGTGTGGCCTGAAAAGCTCACTGAAGAACAGACTGGGATCTCTCTGTTCTGAGACAGGTTTGAATACAGTCACTTCTACTCTGACCTTTGGAAGAGACACAGAAAGCCATCAGGGAAAGCCACCAGAGAACAAAAGCCTCAAAAAACAAAAAAATCCTGTTTTCACTGAGCCCACCCTCCACCCCGACAGGGGGCAGGGCAACTCTGCCCAGACAGGGTTGCCTGAGTAACAGCACCGTAGGCCCCTCCTGACAGAAGACAAGGTGGAAGAAAAAGAGGCCTAGAACCCTAAAGTTCCTATAAAACAGGTGCATCTCGCTTGGATTGTGGTCAATAGTTTGGACTCGGTACATTCCCTCAACCACCCCTCAACGGAATAACTCAGAAGAGGAACCCCCAACTTAGGAAAGACTCAGAGACTGTGACCTCTGCCACAGAATTAATGGATATGGGCATAATCAAGATGTCATAATAGACTTCAGGGTAACAGTTATGCAGACAATAGCTAGGATGGAGAAAACTATTAATGGCAACACAGATTCTCTAAGGGCAGAAATGAGAGCTGGTCTGGCAGAACTTAAAAATGCTATCAATGAGATCCAATCGAATCTAGATATTCTACAACTAGGATAAACGATGCAGAAGAATGAATTAGTAATCTAGAAGACAAACTGATAGAAAAGAAGGATCAGGAGGAGGCCTGGAACAAACAACTTAAAATCCATGAAAACAGAATTAGAGAAATAAAGGATGCCATGAAACATTCCAATGTCAGAATTATTGGGATTCTTGAGGGAGCGGAGAGAGAGGACTAGAAGATATATTTGAGCAAATCATAGCTGAAAATTTCCCTAATCTGGGGAGCAAAATAAGCATTCGCATCCTAGAGGCAGAGAGGACCCCTCCCAAGATCAAGGAAAACAGAAAAATGCCCCAGCATATAATAGTAAAACTTGCAAATCTTAGAACCAAGGAAACCATCTTAAGGGCAGTTAGGGGGAAGAGATTCTTTACATATAGAGGGAGGAATATCAGAATAATGTCAGACCTGTCCACAGAGAACTGGCAAGCCAGAAAGGGCTGGCCATACATATTCAGGGTACTAAATGAGAAGAACATGCAACCAAGAATACTTTATCCAGCAAGGCTCTCATTCAGAATGGATGGAGAGATAAGGAGCTTCCATGTCAGGCAGAAACCGAAAGAATATGTGACCACTAAGCTGGCCCTGCAAGAAATATTAAGGGGGGGTTCTATAAAAGGAGAAAGACCCCCAAGAGTGATATATACAGAAACAATCTATAGAAACAAGGACTTCACAGGCAACATGATAACAATAAAATCATATATTTCAATAATCACTCTCAATGTGAACAGCCTAAATGCTCCCATAAAATGGCACAGGGTTGCAGATTGGATAAAAAGACAGGACACATCCATATGCTGTCTATAAGAGACTCATTTTGAACCTAAAGATACATCCAGACTGAAAGTGAAGGGATGGAGAACCATCTTTCATGCCAAAGGAACTCAAAAGAAAGCGGGGTAGCAATTCTCATATCAGACTAATTAGATTTTAAGTTAAAGACTGTAGTTAGAGATACAGAAGGACACAGTATCATTTTTAAAGGGTCTATCCAGCAAGAAGATCTATCAATTAAAAATATCTATGCCCCCAACATGGGAGTAGCCAACTATATAAGCCAACTGTTATCCACAATAAAGAGACATATTGATAATAATATGGTAATAGTAGGAGACCTCAACACTACACTCTCAGCAGTAGACAGTTCATCTAAGCAGAAAATCAACAAAGAAACAAGAGCTTTGAATGACACACTGGACCAGATGGACCTCAGAGATATATACAGAACATTCAAAAACAACAGAATACTCGTTCTTCTCGGGCGCACATGGAACTTTCTCCCGAATAGACCACATACTGGGTCACAAATCAGGTCTCAACCAATACCAAAGACTGAGATTATTCATTGCATGTTCTCAGACCACAATGCTTTGAAACTGGAACTCAATCACAACAAGTTTGGAAGTAATTCAAACACTTGGAAGCTAAAGACCATCCTGCTCAAGAATGTTTGGGTCAACCAGGAAATCAAAGAAGAACTTCAACGATTCATGGAAACCAATGAGAATGAAAACATATCGGTCCAAAACCTATGGGATACATCAAAGGCAGTCCTAAGGGGAAAATACATAGCCATCCAAACCTCACTCAAAAAAAAATAGAAAAATCCCAAATACACAAGCTATCTTTACACCTTAAAGAACTGGAGAATCAACAACAAATTAAGTGTAACCCACGCGCAAGGAGGGAAATAATTAAGATTAGAGCAGAGATCAATGGATTAGAAACCAGAAATACAGTAGAACACATCAACGAAACTAGAAGCTTGTTCTTTGAAAGAATTAATAAGATCAATAAACCACTGGCCAGACTTACCCAAAAGAAAAGAGAAAGGACACAAATTAATAAAATTATGAATGAAAGGGGAGATATCATGACTAACACCAATCAGAAATTATTATCAACAGCTATATACCAGTAAATTAAACAACCTCGAAGAAATGGATGCACTCCTGGAAATCTATAAACTACCAAGACTAAGACAGGAAGAAACTGGCAACCTTCGACATTGGCCACAACCTGAGTAGACCAATAAACAGATTGAAGCAGTAATCAAAAACCTCCCCCCCCCAAAACAAAACAAAACAAAACAAAACAAAACCAACGACAACAACAAAAACAAAAAAAGAAGAGGCCAGAACCTGATGGATTCCCTGGGGATTTCTACCAAGCATTCAAGGAAGAAATGATACCTATTCTCCTGAAGCTGTTTCAAAAGATAGAAACAGAAGGAAAACTTCCAGACCCATTCCATGAGGCCAGCATTACCTTGATCCCCAAACCAAGCAAACACTCCTTCAAAAAGGAGAATTTCAGACCAATATCCCTGATAAATATGGATGCCAAAATTCTCAATAAGATCCTAGCTAATAGAGTCCAGCAGGACATTAAAAGGATTGTCTCCAACAACCAAGTGGGATTTATCCCTGGGATGCAAGGGTGGTTTAAAATTTGCAAATCAATGTGATAGAACACATTAGTAAGAGGAGAGAGAAGAACCATATGGTCCTCTGAATTGATGCAGAAAAAGAATTTGACAAAATACAGCATCCTTTCCTGATTAAAACTCTTCAGAGTATAGGGATAGAGGGAACATTCCCCAATTTCATAAAGTATATCTGTGAAAAACCCACAGCAAATATCATTCTCAATGGGGAAAAACTGAGAGCCTTTCCCTTAAGATCAGGAACACGACAGGGACACCCTCTCTTGCCAGTGTTGTTCAACATTGTACGAGAAGTCCTAGCAACAGCAATCAGACAACAAAAAGAAATAAACAGTATTCAAGTTGGCAAAGAAGAAGTCAAACTCTCTCTATTCGCAGATGACATAATAGTTCATGTGAAAAACCCAAAAGACTCCACCCCCAAATTACTAGAACTCATACAGCAATTCAGTAATGTGGCAGGATAAATAAATCAATGCACAGAAATCAGTTTCTTTCTTATACACTAATAATGTAACTTTAGAAAGAGAAATTAGAGAAGCAGTTCCATTTACAATAGCACCAAGAACCATATGATACCTTGGAATAAACCTAACCAAAGAGGTAAAAGATCTTTACTCTAAGAACTACAGAACACTCATGAGTGAAATTGAAGAAGACACAGAAAGATGGGAAGACATTCCATGCTCATGAATCAGAAGAATAAACATTGTTAAAATGTCTATGCTACCCAGAGCAATTTATACTTTCAATGCCATCCCAATCAAAATACCAACAATATTTTTCAGAGTACTGGAACAAACAATCCTAAAATGTGTATGGAACCAGGAAAGACCCTGAATCACTGAAGAAATGTTGAAAAAGAAAAACAAAGCTGGGGGCATCACGCTGCCTGATTTCAAGCTTTATTACAAAGCTGTGGTCACCAAGACAGCATGGTACTGGCACAAAGACAGACACACAGATCAGTGGAACAGAATAAAGAGCCCAAAAATACACCTTCAACTCTATGGTGAACTAATCTTCGACAAAGCAGGAAAGAAGATCCAATGGAAAAAAGACTGTCTCTTCAGCAAATGGTGCTGGGAAAATTGAATAGCCACATGCAGAAGAATGATGTTGGACCATTCTCACACCATACAAGAAGATAAACTCAAAATGGATGAAAGACCTCAATGTGAGACAGGAATCCATCAAAATCCTAAAGGAAAACGAAGGCAGCAACCTCTTCGACATCAGCCACAGCAACTTCTTTCAAGACAAGTCTCCAAAGGCAAGGGAGACAAAAGTAAAAATGAGCTTTTGGAACTTCAAGATAAAAAGCATCTGCACAGCAAAGGAAACTGTCAAAAAAACAAAGAGGCAACCTACGGAATGGGAGAAGATATTTGCAAATGACACTACAGACAAAGGGCTGATATCTAAGATCTGGAAAGAACTTTTAAACTTAACACGTAAAAATCAAATAAGTCAAAAAATGGGCAGAAAACATAAACAGATACTTCTCAAAAGAAGACAAACAAATGGCTAACAGACACATGAAAAAATGTTCATCATCATTAGCCATCAGGGAAATTAAATTCAAAACCATCCTGAGATACCTCCTTATACCAGTTTGAATGGCAAAAATTGACAGGGCAAGAAACAAAAAATGTTGGAGAGGTTGTAGAGAAAGGGGAACCCCTTACACTGTTGGTGGGAATGCAAGTTGGTATAGCTTTTTTGGAAAACAGTGTGGAGCTTCCTCAAAAAATTAAAAATAGAGCTACCCTATGACCCAGCAATTGTACTACTGGGTGTTTCCTGCAAAGGTATAGATGTAGTGAGAAAAGGGCCATATGCACCCCAATGTTCATAGCAGCCATGTCCACAAGAGCCAAATTGTGGAAAGAGCCAAGATGCCCTTCGACAGATGAATGGATAAAGAAGATGTGGTCCATATATACAATGGAATATTACTCAGCTATCAGAAAGAATGAATACCCAACTTTTGGATCAACATGGATGGGACTGGAGGAGATTATGTTAAGTGAAATAAGTCAGGCAGAGAAAGTCAATTATCATACAGTTTCACTTACTTGTGGAACATAAGGAATAGCATGGAGGACAATAGGAGAAGGAAAAGAAAAATGAAGGTGGAGAATCAGAGGGGGAAATGAACCATGGGTGACTGTGGACTCTGGGAAACAAACTGAGGGCTTCGTGTGGGGGTGGGTGAGGAAATGGGTTAGCCTAGTGATATGTATTAAGGAGGGCATGTATTGCATGGAACACTGGGTGTTACATGCAAACAATGAATCATGGAACAGTACATCAAAAATTAATGATGGACTGTATGGTGACTAACATAACATAATAAAAAAATAAATTCCAGTTGGTTAACATCCAAAAAAAATATGTAGGAAATTATTTGAGTCTCTAATCAGAAAGAAAGATCCTTTTTTCCATTAGATTTGTGAATATAGAAATTTCAGGTATCAGGGGCACCCAGGTAGCCAATTGGTTAAGCGTCTGCCTTCAGCTCATGTCATGATCCCAGGATCCTGGGATTGAGCCCCATGTTGGGCTCCCTGCTGAGTGGGAAGTCTTCTTCTCCCTCTCCTTCCCATTCATTCTCTTTTCTCGCTATCTCTCTCTCTCTCTCTCTCAAATAAATAAATAAAATCTTTAAAAAAATAAAGAAATTTCAGATATTAGTAAGTTACATTTTATTGCTCCCTCTTCAGTACCTGTAAATAGTGATGCTTGGTTCATTTGTTTCAAGAAGGTCTTTGAAGCAGCATAATATACCCATGACATATAGCACCTTTGTTCAGGTAACCAGTTGTGAAAAGTATATCTTAGCTTATTCACTTTTCAAACACACACATCTCTTTTCACCTCTAAACAAAAAGTGAAAATTCTCTGTGGGGTTTTTTGAGGGTTTTTTTTGACATGCTAATATTCCAGATGCAATGATGTCATGTGACATGCAATCATTGTTGTGTCTTGTTAGCCCCAAAAGGAAGAAACTAAAACTTCTTATTCTTTTCACTTTTCAAAGTAGATCTGTAGTTTCTTTAAGATCTCTTATTCTATAATGGAATATTAGTTGGGGATTTACAGAGTTTTGTGGGCTCTGGTGAGCTGGGGACAAGAGCTATGCTGGGATTCCGGCTGCTGCTGTACAGAGACCCTTTCTCTGTGCTTCCCCTGAGTCTCTTACATGCTCATTGTCTGTTTTAGTTTCAAAGTCCCTTTTATTTTTATTTTTTTTAAAGTTTTATTTATTTATTTGTCAGAGAAGAAAGAGTGCACTAGTAGGGGGAGCAGCAGGCATAGGGAGAAGCAGGATCCCTGCCAAACAGGGAACCCAACACGGGACTCGATCCCAGGGTCCTGAGATCATGACCTGAACCGAAGGCAGACGCCCAACTGACCGAGCCACCCAGGTGTCCCTCAAAGTCTCTTTTAATAGTCTGCTTCACAGGGATAGTGATGTTTTACTCATGCTTTCCACTTCCTGAGGCACGTTAAAGATTTCCACTAACCTCTTTCAGTCCTACCAGCGGGGAATTTTATTGTGGTGCTTGTTTTTTCTTCTATTTATCTTATTTTCCTGAAGTTTGTTACCCATATACATATTTTTTTCTTATATTCTGGGAAATTCAATTTATAGGAAACAAGGAAAAGTATTGTTAAGATTTTATTTATTTATTTGAGAGAGAGAGAGAGAAGAGCCTTGCCCGAGGTGGGGTGAGGTAGGGGCAGAGGGAGAGAGAATCCCACGCAGACTCTGTGCTGAGCACAGAGCCCCTACCTGGGACTTGATCTCAGGACCCTGAGATCATGACCTCAGCCACAGTCAAAAGTCAGAGGCTTATCTGGCTGAGCCACCTAGAATCCTCAGCAAATCTTTTAAATTTGACACATCCTCAGCCATTATGATGATCCTTTCCTAATCCCTCTTCCTGTGAAAATATACAAACAAACAAACAAACAGAAATAAGCCTTGTACTTAGAGACCTACTGGTTAATGTCTTTCCATCACTCATTTTTTCCTTCAACTCATCCTTCAGGTGGGTAGCTTATCTTGGAGCTGTTCTGGCTGTGACACTCAGCTGCAGGCCTGTTTTGCTTGAAGCCCTTCCCTTATGTTTTCTTGAAATAGGTCCAGTGGTTTCACTTTGAACCTAAATGGGTAAGAAGTCATGCCTAGAGACTTTTGGAAGGAAAAGGATGGAGTAAGAGTTAACCTTCCCTCTGTAATCTCCTTGTTCTCTTACCCTCATCCCCTGGGAAGGAACCTATGCTTTAATTAAAAATAGGGTTCTCAGTATGCAAAACAGATTTCTTAGACTAGGTCCCTGGCCCCCGGCTTGCCAATGACATTCTTCCTCTGAGCCCTTCTCATGCAGAAATGTTGAAACCAGCACTCGTATTCAGAATTGGTGATGATCACATTAGCATTTAAATTAGGGGGCAGAAATGAAGACTAGTGGATGTAAAGCTGTCCAACAAGTGGGAAAAAACAAAAAAAATCAAAACTGTAGACTTGTCTTTAAGGTTTTGTTTACTGCTGAACAGTTCAAATTTTTTAAGTACGTTAGTAGTTAGAAAAAAAATGTCTGGAGTACTAATTCATGATTTTATGTACTGAAAAAAAAAACATTTTAAGCTATTAATTATGGGAATGTTTCTATCAGGCCAGATTTTACTAACCTATTTCCAATTATAAAGCTGCATTTCTTTAAGAAGTAGGGTTGTTCCATAAGAGACTTCTAATCTCATAAAACAAACTGAGGGTTACTGGGGGGTGGGAGGGTAGGGATAGGGTGGATGGGTTATGGACATTGGGGAGGGTTTGTGCTTTGGTGAATGCTGTGAAAGATGTAAGCCTGATGATTCACAGACCTGTACCCCTTGGGCAAATAATAAAAATAAAATTAAAAAAAAAAAAAGTAGGGTTGTTTTTTGTTTGTTTGATTTTGTTTTGTTTTGTTTTGTTTTACAGAAGTAAGGGTTCCTGGGTTAATGGGGCTCCTGAGTGGCTCAGTCTGTTGAGCCCTTGACTCCTGATTTCAGCTCAGATTGTGATCTCAGGGTCATGCGATCGAGCCCTGTAGTGGGCTCTACATGCTGAGTGGGAAATCTTCTGGAAATGATCTCTCTTCCTTTTCCCTTGGCCCCTTCACCCCCCTCCGAAAAAACTGTATATTGTGATCATTATTATGCCTTCGTAAAACTCTAGATGGCATTTCATCAGTTTTTTACTTTTAATTCTGGCTCTGATCCAAGGTTCTGTTGTTATGTTTGACCCATAGAAATCTAAATGAGATTAACCCATTTTTGGTGGAGTTTCAGATTGTAAACTGAGATCTTCATGCTCATTGTACTCCTGGAATCAGAAAGTCGTTAAAAGGAAGATCTCTCCCATTGGTCTCGGTATTCTGAGAAGCAGAGTAATCCTTGAAAATCCTCATGTTCAGAAAAGAGCTGACTCTTTATCCTGGGAAGATCATGTCTTCCAAAAATATGTGGTTTCCTTTTATAAGAAGGGATATTCTTCATCAAGTCACATCACTTGGCTTCTTTTCAAATTATTCGGGGATGTTTGTCAAATCATGTGGAAACAGGATAATCTCAGGATGAAGTGCCATTTATTCAGGCTTTCAGACAATGAAAAGTTTCAAGATTAAAATAACAGTAATAACAGGCATGAAAGGAAGACTGAAAGTAATATATATTTTATCAAATTATTCCCCTTTTTTTTTCCGGTGGGAAAAGCAGTTCCTTACCGTTTAATATATAGATTTGTGGTGAAAGATGTTTTTTCCATCACTGCCCATGTCTCTCCTAGCCAGCTGAATAAATTCTCTGGTATTCCGAGGCTAACTAGTTCAAAAATTCACCTGCCTGGAACTGTTCTTTTTCAGTGCTACACTCTTGTATAAACTCTGACTATCTGACATGGCAATATGAGTTTTTACTTTTCAGGTCAATATTAATTATGGTTAAAATACACTTTAAAGCTATAAAAGAAAGCTTCCATATATACATTATTTAATTTGATTCTTTTGAAAATATGCTATGTTGTGTTCTTTTTTTTAATATTTTATTTACTTATTTGACACAGACAGAGAGATCACAGTAGGCAGATTGGCAGGCGGGGGGGGGGAATCAAACTCCCTGCTGAGCAGAGAGCCCATTCGGGGCTCGATCCCAGGACCCTGAGATCATGACCTGAGCCAAAGACAGAGGCTTTAACTCACTGAGGCACCCAGGTGCCCACTATTTTGTGTTCTAAGGTGCGAGTGGATGCAGTTGTTTTACTACATTACTTAATGAGGCATGTATATATATTACTCATGTGATACTTTCACACAACTTTAAAGTCCTTTTTAGTATGGGTATTGATGCCTGTGTTCTTTGAAATGGAGCACTCCGGTGACATGATCATATTTTGGTCCTGAAAATTCACATTTCCATTTTCTTGAAATGAGGGATCAGTGATGAGTTCACTCTCTTTTCCACAATTGAAATTCTCATTGGCCAAGGACGTGAGCATTGAGTGTACTTTCTAAAGATGATGGACAAAAACATCCACTTAGTAGTTCAGCAGAAATTAAAGGATGTATAAAGAATTTATACATGGATCTTGGATATAGTACATCTGGCCCAAGTCTAAATATTATGAAAGAAACCTAGTAATTAAGCTTGAATTTGAAAATAAGGATCAGATCTTGTGTAATTGCAGATTTTCTGAATAATCATAGAATGCACAGTTAGAGCTAGTATTGGTGTACTATAAATGAGATATGTTCGATTTTATAGTCAGATTTCATCATTGTCTTTCTGGTAGCACGTAAGTTGAAATTAGTTTCAATTTAAAGTTTGTAAATTTTTTTGTTATTGTTGTTATTTTCCTCTTTCTCTTGAATCTTGAAATGTAAATCTGCGATCTTCAGTTGCCCTTCGGAAGGCCATGCTCTGTATTTTTTCAATAATTTGATAAGCCTTTTATTACTAAATTTCATTACTTAAATCCCCTGAAGATGTTTCTGTATCATTTACATGAAAGCTATTTAAACCATCCATTTTACCTTCCATTTGGGACAAAATAACTAATGCTTTATCGAAAATCTTAATGTTTTAGTTCATTCCTATGACTGCTCTACATGTATGATCTATCACAGAATTAAATTCCTTATTTATTTATTTATCTATTTATCAGATTTTATTTATTTGTCAGAGAGAGAGAGAGAAAGAGCACGCACAACAGGGGGAGCCACAGGCAGAGGGAGAAGCAGGCTGAGCAGGGAGCTGAGCAGGGAGCCCCATGTGGGACTCAATCCCAGGACCCTGGGATCATGACCCAAGCCAAAGGCAGGTGCTAAACCAACTGATCCACCCAGGCATCCCCAAATCCAGTTTTTAAAATGTATTTATATTGTAGGCTTTTCTGGGTTTGTTGGTGCAATTTCAACAGCATAGTGATATGCTGATTCTTGATAAATACTTTTTCTTTAAGACAGTCATGCATCATGTCGGTGATGGCCACTAAAAGTGAGACTGAACCCCGCAGTTCAATTCTTTATATCCAGACACACGAGTCATTTAAGAAATCTGGACTAAGAATCCAATAGCGCTCTGCTGCTTAGCCTAAGAGCTGAGCATTAATTAAGTTTGTGTAGCCATAAACAAATCTTTGATTCTCAGATGCTAGTGTTGTAAAGATGAGTAAGAGGTTATCACTTCCCTACAGGAACTTTCCACATAGCCAGTTGGATACTGATTAGAATTTGAATTGGGCTTTTCTTTGCAATGCATCCTAGCACACATGGATTCAGTTGATGGATATTTGTAGCTCCTGGGTATGGGTGTATGTTTGATTCCTAGATAAATGTGATCGCCTAATACAGAGACGTCTTTTTCTTCCATTAGCAGACCATGACCCTGTGCCTCTGACACATTTTACAAATGTATGTTGTTGATCATAAGAAGACAAGATAATGTGGCAAGCTCAGTGTGAAACCTGTCCTGATTTTGGAAAAACCTATTNTTTTTTTTTTTTTTTTTTTTTGCATCTTCTTGTTGGAAGGATAAGCAAATATTCAGGACAGAGTTATTAAAACAGATTGTGGATGTTGATTAGTTCTGCAAAGGCCAAAAATGTAAATGCACATTTGTCAAGAATTTATGTTTGATGCTTTCCCCTCACAAAATCAGATTATCTTCTGTAATTTCCCAGTAGCTGAATCCAAGCATAGAGTTCAGGCAGTGTCTTTCTAGAATGGGTAGTAATACTCTGGTTAATTGAAATGTGATTTTGTGACTTCCTTCAAACATTGCCCAGATAATTTTGAAACCTTTTCCATTTTGGTTTTAGCCTAGTCTGAGACTCTGTCTGAAATACATGGCAGGGAGAGGGCACGTTGGAGGGGGTTGGTGGTGAAGGAAGGAATTGTTGAGCTTGTAGTTGGCAGAAAAGTTGTATTGCTGAATAAGATCACAAGTTGTGGCTGGAATGGTTTGGTAACAGTTTTTTCCACTGTGGAAAGCCAGACAATCTCTGCCAAACAGAAGAACACAATCTATACTGTCAGAATGGAAGGAATGGAAAAAGTGGTAGCCACTATGAATCCGGGGCATTTTGGCAGTGAACTTGGAGTTCAGCACTTGGGCGTTGCTGTGAGGAGGGACAGAAAGGGCACCCAAACACCTCAGGGTGGTCAGCTACTGGATGGCCCGGAGATGAATATCTGACACGGAGATTAATGAGAAGGCTATAATGTTCAGATCCAAATTCTTTCTTTAAGGTATTCTGAGAACTTCTGTCAGTGGAGACCCTGACATGCCTTGTTCCTGCTTTGCTTTTTTAATTTAATAACAGAAATGAGAGTAAACACTAATGGGCTTGAAAAAGTATTTTTCCTTTCCATTTATTAGCTCATATAATTCCTTCATTGACTCTATGAAGCTAGTACAATTGTTTGTTTGTTTGTTTGCTCATTTATTTTTACCTCCCTTTCAGAGATAAGAAAGGAGAGGCATGTTACTATCTTGCCCGGGGCTTTAGTGTTCAACAGAAAAATCTACATCCCCTTCCTCAACCCTTTATTTTAGTGTCTTTTTTATGTGAAAGATTTTTGGGAGGAGGAGGGGAATACAGAGGTACATAAATTCCATCAGATAGATTAATATAGACAGCCTCATTTTTACCATTTCTTTGCTTTTCCACTCCAGAATTGTAAGTTTATGAATCTCTGATTTTTGTCATAATTCTTAGGAGTATTCAATGTACATTTAGTGTTAATGTGATTCAAAATTTTGACTACTGTTCCTATTAAATTTATTAGAAGTGTGAGCCATAAAATTGTTTAATACTGACTAACAAAGATTGCCTGCATAACACTATCCACTAAATTAATTTTTTTAATTAGGATTTTTTTTGCATTCAAATTTTATAATTCATTATTAACAGAGATGTTTCCTGTAATGCACATGTATGTAATAAAAGTGTGGTCAGGGATTCTGCATGTTTTACTCCCAATAACCTCAAGGGCCCCTGGCACATAACTGGTGCTCAGTGAGTATTTCATGAATGAGTATTCATCATGAAGATGAATGATGAAGTTAACTGCCTTGAGCTTATTCACATGTATGACTTTGCATTTCCTCTACTATTAAATAAATATTCAAGGTTATTGTTGATAAAAAAAATCAGGAATAGAATGGGAAGCAGCAGTATGCTGAGAAAATCATGCCCTTTCTCAATTCGTTGCCCCATGCTGGTTTTTCTGAGCACCTGAAGGAGGGCTCCTTCCGTTTTCTCTTCATTCCCAGTACTGACAAAGCATGGGGCTCTGTAGGTAGTGACAGAGTGCGTGAATGATTGGGCAGACAGAATGATGTAGCTTGTGTTCTCTTGTGATCACCTAGTATAAATAAGGTACAAGTATAGCAACCTCAGTGTTTGGGGAACATGCTACTGAAGTCTTACGGCTGGAGTGAGAACCACATACTTGTGGAGCAGTGATCTAGCTTCTCTGGATTGCTTGTGACCTTATGGACTGTCTTTATTTAGACCTCGAGGCTGTGGGCTCTATGTTCACTACTCTCTGGGACTTAGAGTTTTTATAGTAGCATGGCCAAGAGATCACTTAGCCTTTGCTTGAATTTCCTCTGTCACTCAGGTTTAGTGTCGTCTTGTGTTAACATGCTCAACAGTAGGTTTGTCTGAGGTTGGTTCAGTCACATAGCCAGCCTTGTTTTCCTAAGAAAAGGCATCCTTAAAGATATGTGAGGATTGCTCTCTGGTTTCCAGAGGCTACTCTACACCACTGCACTACTGGGAGGATTCATGTCAGTGTCTGGGGCTTGATTGACTGCCCCTGCTCTTCCTGATCACTGGCACTAGAGCTGATCTTTATTTGTGCATGTTAATGACTCATTGGGCAGCAGGACTAAAACAGTATTGATGGATGAATAAGTGTTCGTGGCAGGAAGCTTTCCAGTGACTCGCTATATAGCATTGTGTTCTTAGAAAGAACGGGTAGGTTACTCCTTGAAAAGATCTTGCGCATTTGATTGTTTGATCTCTACTCCAGATCCTGTGTTTCCAGCCAAGTGATGCAGTCCTTCACATGCATTTCCTCCATCCCCATGCTTCCTATGGTACCTCCTCCTCTCTTCCAGGCATGTGTCTATCTCCATCACTCCAGTCTATTCCTTCGTAGGCTGACTAATGCCTTCCCCTCCATTCATCACCTCCTGTACCTGTTCAGTTCAGTGTGTTTTGGAAAGTTTGAAGTCTATACACTAGTTGTGAAAGTTCTCTAATTTTTTTAACAAAAGCTCCAACACCTACCCTCACCTCTCCACATGATGATAAGGGAAACAGTGCTATAGGTCGACAGTGACAACAGGACACCAGGAAGTGCCTGAGAGGATCAGCCCAACCTTGACATGATGGGTGCAGGGATTTGCATTTCTAAGAAACATGCAAGTTCAGTATATCATTTGTTATTTGAAATATGTACAAAAGTTGTGATTGACAAGTAGATATTTTTTATTTAGTAGATATTTTTTTATTTAGTAGATATTTTTATTTATTTATTTATTTGACAGAGGGAGAGACAGCAAGAGAGGGAACACAAGCAGGGGGAGTGGGAGAGGGAGAAGCAGGCTTCCTGCTGAGCAGAGAGCCCGGTGTGGGGCTCAATCCCTGGACCCTGGGATCATGACCTGAGCCAAAGGCAGAGGCTTAATGACAGCCACCCAGGCACCCCAACAAGTAAATATTTGAATATTAAAGTTATGAAATGATGACCTTGAATAAAAATTAGCAATCACAACACTAGTTATCACCATGTAAGTTATCATAATTTCCATCTATGTTTTATGTTTACATTCCATAGAGGAATATATGTATAATAATACTATGAAATTAAGCAATGTTTGCTTTGTAGGGCTCCAAAGGTTTTTTAAGGAACACTTACAGTGTGTTTGTAACTGTAGGATTTAACTTCCAAGATGTCAGGGTTAATGAGTTTGTGTTAGCATACCTACAGTTTCTGTGAGCAAAACCAGCTTACATTTCCCTAATTTCTCTTTATATATAGTGACTATAGACAATTAGTCAATTTGGCCATTAAAAGAACAAAAAGATTACCTAAAATATATGATTATGTAGAATCAAATATTGAATTATGCTCATTTTTTGCCTTAAAGGTTGATTTGTGTTATGTAGAACTCATTCATAATTCCGGGATAGTCGGCTATACCATATGTGACCATAAGAAGGATCATTACCTTTAACAGCTGTGAATTTTTAATGAAGTGAAAACACATACAGTCAAGGTCAACAATGTTTTGTGTTGCAAATTTTTATTTTCCCACCATCAAAGGCTACCGGTACTTTTCTATATAGGAAAGAATATGAGTTTATTCCTTATTAACCCCTGATGCTTCTGGAATAATAATTTAATTTTGATATTTCTATCTATGTAGGACTCTACTCATTTCTGTTAAATTTGAATGCCAAATTTTTACACACTAGATAAAATTTGAAAGATGCCATGGTCAATTAACTATTGAATTGGAGGAGCAAATTTATTATATCTAAAACCAAAAATAAAAGATGTCTGGGTAATGTCATATATTGGGGATATTTGTCATGTTTCAAATGACTATTTTTCTTTAATCAGTTACATCCTTTCATCATGCCTTGGGGAATACACTATTTGAAATGAATTCCTCTGAATAGTGTTGATGTTGTGGTTGGGAATCTCTTACAGAAACTTTCTCTATTAGTGTACAATGAATTCAATAATGTAATTAGTAAAGGAATTTTTTTTCAATTTTGGAGCTGTAACAGTCATACTGGTTTTTAATAGTTAGGACCCGTGCCATTAATTATCTTCATTTTAAGGTGCCCTACTTGTAAAACAAGAGGGAATGTTACTGTTTTTTTTTTAAACTCTTTTTTTTTTTTTAGAGATTTTATTTATTTATTTGACACACAGAGAGAGATTAGAAGTATGCAGAGAGGCAGGCAGAGAGACAGGGAGAGGAGGAAGCAGCCTCCCTGCCAAGCAGAGAGCCTGATGCGGGCCTCGATCCCAGGATGCTGAGATCATGACCTGAGCCAAAAGCAGAGGCTTTAACCCACTGAGCCACCCAGGCACCCGGGAATGTTACTGTTATTTGGGATTTAGCTATACCTATCATGTCAATCAAATTCCACTTTAGAAGTAAGTAAACTAGGAGTTATCGATGCTATGTAAATATAAAACTTTGACCGAATTGAAAGTCAGGGTATGTTGTTGACTAAATCAGGAAAAAAGAGGTTTAAAAAAACCTGTCTATATATATATTTTGATAGGCAAGACCCATGAAGAAATATTTAGAATTGCTTTTTTATTTCACTTTCCTTTTTTATAAATAATGTGATTTTATACGATAAAGCTACATGACATATCCGAGATCAGATTCCATGGTGAAGATAATGTAAGACTAGACATGAAGATTTCTTACATTTAAATTCTAGGTCTAATATTTTTTTTTTTTTAAGATTTTATTTATTTGACACACAGAGAGAGAGATTACAAGTAGGCAGAGAGGCAGGCAGAGGAGGAAGCAGGCTCCCTGCTGAGCAGAGAGCCCGACGCGGGCCTCGATCCCAGGACGCTGAGATCATGTCTAGGTCTAATATTAACTCATGATTAATATTTTGTGAGTCATTTATTCAATATGGAGTTCCTAAGGCCTTCAGCTGACCTAGTGGACCAGAGAATTTGGGACCTAATTTCCATGTATTCTGTTTGACATGACTTTTACAGAAAAAGTAGAGCACTGTAGGCTCAATATTCTGTGTCGGAATAAAGTCTTGATAGTCTATAACCAGACAATGTATTTGTTCTCCAGTGAAGTATTTTTACACTTTAGATTTCTGTTGCATTTATCAGACAGTGATACAACCTCTTAAACTCATTCATAGTTTTCTAAAAAAAAAAAAATTTAAGGGCAATATTTAACTGTGTTATCTGCATTTAGTTTATTAAAACAGAGAATTCACTGTTGAAATAGTGTAAAGTTGACTAGTAAAAATAGTGGTATGGAATTTGAAGTGTCTTTTCATAATGCTTATGACTATAAATTTTAAAATACTTCTTCAAAAGTATTTGCCACACTGAACGAAAGAGAAAATGCAACATAATGCTATTGAGTTTAACCACGTTGGTAGTTCCCGGGGGAGAGGGGGGTGGGTAGACTCTTAGGTCAATTGAATAGAGGTTGTCCCTCAAAATGATTGTTATTATACTTGCACACTGATAAAAATTACCTATCCAAATTAAAGAGATGTGGGAAAATTTGGGAGGCTGATGAATCTCAGCAATAGGAAACTTCTCGGTGTGTCATTTAGATATAATACAGCAGTCCTTTGATATCTTCATTATATTTTTGTCAAACTTGAAAAAGAAGAGTGTGACCTAATAGAGTAGATTAGTTAATTCATGCATTCACTCAACAGTTAGTGAAAATGTGCTTTGAACAGGGAGCTGTGGTAGAAATAAGAGATGTGAAGATTACTAAGACAGAGTTCTGCCCTTGATAGGTTCAGATTGTAGTAGAAAAATTAAATAAATAAAATAAAATAAAATAAAATAAAAATCAAGGTAAGATAAGCAAGTTGGAAGTACATCAGAGAGAGGATACAAAGTCATAAATTGAGTTCAGGGAATGAGGATGAATAGTGGCAGTAGAGAGAAACTAAAATGCATGTGGCTCAAAAACTGAAATCAATATTGTTTCATAGCCATCAACATTTCTAAACATGGAATTCACAGCCATAGCCAAGTCTCCTCTTTGAGTTAATGACATGAAGAGTATGAGAAATCTCAAGCAGAACTTCTGCAGGATTGTGCAGTTCCATAACAAAACAGTGGATGAAATTTTTCTTGAGTCTGTTCATCACGAAGAATGACCTCAAATGTGGTAACAGTGGGGAATTGTGGGGCGTGGTGGCAGCCAAGCCCCCTGTTGCAGGGGAGAAATGGGGAGGTCAACTTCATGGTTATGTTGCCATTCTCCACAGATGTGTGCAGTGATTGATACCGTGCAGGAAACCGTGCTTATGAGTGGAGCTTGCTTGGTTTTGTTGTGAAATCACAACACTGTAGAAATTCTTCTAGAGAAGTGTTGTTTACATTCAGCCTTATCAGGAAGCCAGTTCCTCTCTGACGCAGGTCAGTGGACTTGGAGATAAACGCAAAGCCATAGGTAATAAAAAGCCAGAGTCCACTAGTCTTGGTTATCATTGTGGTATCTGTCAAGGTCCCATTGTGGAACCGATTCATTTACAATTCCCCTCTGACTAGCCAACCCTCCATAGTGCTTTTTACTGAATTCCTGGCTTCCTCAGCCTCTAGATGTTGGTGGGTCAAATATTCAGTCTGAGAGTTCTCTTCTTGCTTCCCTCCTCCTCCCCACCCCCGTGCTGACCTCAGCTAGTCCGTCAGAGCTCATCAACAGATGTGATGTGAGTAGATGTGATGTGAGCGCTTCTCAGACTCACAGACAGCTGTGGCCTGACCTCTTCCCAGAGCCCATGCTTTATCTCCATTGGGTGTTTTGTAGGCATCTCAAAGCAAACATGTCTAAAGCAGAACTTCAGAATCCATACCCAGCCCCTCCACTCTCTTTCTCCCCTCAGTTTGCCCTATGTCAGTGAATCACCCCATAATCTCACCAGCTCCCTGGCTCAGAACTCTTGGGATCATTCTTGTTTCCCCGTTGTACTCACCTTGCATGCCCAGTCCTCTAGAAAGGTTTGTCAAATCTGTCTTCAGAATATATCTTGAATCTTCCTCTTCACCATCTTCACTATCCTCATCCTTTCATTAGATGGTCCTTACATGAATTCCTAACCAGACCCTGCTTCCTCCCTCGCCATCCCATAACCTGTTTTCCTCAGAGCCCCCAAAGTAGGGGTTGAAAGAGAAGGGAGTGAATGTCATCCCAAACTGTGTCTCCTCATTGTCACAGGGGCTCCTTCAGTCCATTGTGGCCTTTGCTGACCCCAGAACTCACCTGTCACCCAGATTCCCCCACCTGCCACTCTATCTTGTATAAGATATTCTTTGGGTCCCTTTGACTTCCCAAATTCATTTCTGCTTCCAGGTTTTTGCTCTTGGTGGCTGGTGCCTTCTCCTCTTACAGTCTCTGTTGCTGTGTTACCTTCCTCAGAAGCAGTTTTGCTGACCACCCAGCCTGGGCTGTCGCTGTCCATATGTGTCTCTGTCACTCCCTATCACATGCTTGGCCTCTTGGCACACAATTCTCTCATGGTACCCTTTGTACTTTTCCTCATGGCACTTACCATTCTGTGATTTCTCGTTTATGTGTTTGTTTTCTTATTTGTTGACTGTCTCCTCCCTGCCAAATGTGAGTTCTTTAAAGGAATGGACCTGTTCTTTTCACTCCTGAATCCTGAACACCTGGAAAAGGAATGGCCCAATAAGTATGTATGGAGTGAAAGAAAGAGTCTACAGATCAATTTTTTCTTCTTTTTTCTACTTTCCAAATCTTTAAAGAGGTCATCAAGAAATAAAGAATCTTCAGAGAGCTCAAGAAATGCCTTACTCATGACTTTGATATCGTCTTCAGTGAACAGATCATGAAAAGTGTACATTTTTTAGAAGTCGGCTCTCCACATTTTAGTAACTTTTTGCAATCTTTACATCACGTGCTTTTTGCATGATTTTCTTTCTGCTCCTTAAAAGCCTGTATGTCAAAATAGAATTCAATTTGTAGAAACTTAAGGTTAGCACTTTGAAAAGCAAGCAGTAGGGAGAAAACAATAAAAAATACATACTGTTCACTCACAAACACAACACATTTTGTATGTTGGAATTAGAGATTAATGTATGAATAATCCTTCCAAAGGAAAAAATGAAAGGTAAGACAGAATAGTGCTCTGACTGCAGATCTGGGTTTTTTTTTCCCAAGTATTTACAGAATATAACACCATTTGGAAATGTGCTGTCGCTGCAGTTATTTTAGGAGAGGGAAGAAGAAAAAAAAGTGTTCCAATCATCAGACTCCTTAGTAACATGAAAAAGAGACATACACAAATGGAAGGGTTCTATTGTAACAAATATATCAAGACTTGACATAAATTATGGTGAATAAATCCTCTCACCATTCCTAGATTTTCCTTGGTAGTTCTATGTAATAATTACCTACTCCCTACTTGATTCCTACTAAAAGTGGTTCTGTATGTGTAAGTGATAAGATGGCTGACGACACAGTGGAAGGCAGTTTAGTTTAATTATTGGAATATGAATTCTGGACTTAAAATGCGAGTGTTTTGAAACACAGCTTCATGTCTTTTAAGTATGTGCCTCAGACACGTTACTCAGTTTCTTCTTTTGTGAAACAACAATCAATAAATGCATGCTTGCCTTTTAAGGTTGTGTTGAATATTAAATGAGATAATCCATGTAGAACACTTAAAGTCCAGAGCATGAGAAACCCCTAACAATGTTAGCGAATATTACTCTAGTCTCATCTTGACAGTTACTCGTGTTATTGTGTATTATTAGCTGTCATCTTTCCTGTGATGTAGGCTTCAAAGACTGCATTAGGGGCCACCTGGGTGCCTCAGTCCGTAAGCCTCTACCTTCAGCTTAGGTCATGATCCCAGGGTCCTGGGTTTGAGCCCCTCATGGTGCTCCCTGATCAGCGGGGATCTTGCCTCTCCTTCTCCCTCTGCCATTCCCCCCACTTGTACTCTCTGGCTCTTGCTATCTCTCTGTCAAATAAATAAATAAATAAAATCTTAAAAAAAAGAGATTGCATTAGTTTAAGTTTTCATTAGAAAAATAAGAAATAATTGCATTAATCTGTTATAGATTGGTTAGCTGTCTAGAACAGTGTTTCCCAGTATAGGTCGGAGATCTTCCATTGGGGAGAAGCAGACAGCATTATTTTAACATTCTGAGGGGTGCTCCTTTAAGTAAATTTAATCAGGTTTCTATACACTGCGACTTTTCCGAGCCTTTAAATGTTAATGTAGGGCTACATTCCGTTTTTCTGGAGGTTTTCAATCTTTACAAGTGTTTACTTACTGCTTACATAATTAAAAAATTAGAAGTGTTCGTATGCACCATGATCTTCCAAGAAAGACATAAATTAGGCAAGATTTTTCAAAATTGGGAATGTTTTTCCCCTCAGAGGGTCTGCTGCTTTCTCAGTTCATGGATAGTGAAAAAGTTATTGGTCAGAGAGAGAATGTTCTTATGGTGAAGTTTGGGATCCTTTCTGGCTCACGACGAATCTCATCTACGAACTTGAAAAGCTTGGCTTTTTCAGTATTACATTTTATATAAAGTGGATAACAGAATTTAAGATGAAACTGAAAGTAGAGTGTAATTCAGACCTTTATTTCACTCATCTTTGAAAGAAGCCTTTTCCTGTGGCTTAAAGTAAATCAAATAGTATGATTAAAGGAAATTGGTCTGTGTGCAGAACAAAAAACTGATTAGGCTTCTACTTGTCTTCTGGGAATATGTCTTCAGTTGGAGGTTTCTGTTTTCCAGTAAAATAGATAGCTTTGCAACTGCACCATGGAGCTCTCTTGTCTGGTCTGTACTGACTAGCTGTGTGGCACTGGTCATATTACTCAGCGTCTCTGTGCCTCTGCTGTCTCATCTGAAATTGGAGATAATAGACACTCCTTCATAGGGTGTAATGAAAATTAAATGAGTTACTGTTTTTAAAGGATTAAGAATTATTCCTGGCCCATTCCTGGCACTATTATAAATAAATCAGTTAACCTAAGGAAACTACATCCTTGCTTTTCTATTTATTTTATATTCTTTTTCTTCTGTGGTGTGTCTAGTGTCATACTCAAAAGGACATGTTAGCAGAAGAATGTTCATGATAGAAATTCAATTCTGCTACTTTGTCTCTGGATCCAGGGATGGTTCTATCCCTCCCTCATTCCTCCCTCCTTCCTTCCCTCCTTTCCTCCCTCCTTCCTTCCCTTCCTGACTTCCTTCCTTCCTTCCTTCCTTCTTTCCTTCCTTTCTTCCTTCCTTCCTTCTTTCCTTCCTTTCTTCCTTCCTTCCTTCTTTCCTTCCTTCCTTCCTTCCTTCCTTCCTTCCTTCCTTCCTTCCCTCCCTCCCTCCCTCCCTCTCTCCCTCCTGGATTTGCATTTCCCTGATGATTAGTAATGTGCTGCATCTCCTCATGCGTGTGTTGGTCAACTGTACATCTATCTTTGAAAAAATGTCTATGATCCTCAGCCCATTTTTTAACCAGATTGTTTGGGGATTTTTTGTCGTTGAATTGCCTAAGTTCTTTATATATTTGGGATATCAACCCCTTCTCAGATATCATTTGCAAGTATCTTCTCCCATTCAGTAGGTTGCTTTTTGTTTTGCTGACGGTTTCCTTTGCTGTGCAAAAGCTTTTTATTTTGACGTAATCCGAATAGTTTATTTGGCTAGCAGTTATTAGAGATCCTTCCCCAGCCCATGACTCTGGGATGGCCAGACAGGAAAAGAGGTATTTTGCTGCCTTTCATATAAAAACATATGATGTTTGTGCTTCACAGTGTACTGTATTAAGGCAAGAGGAACGGCTGCATCTCTTAGTGGGCAAATAGATTCAGATATATTCTAAACATCTTGTTTTAATAGCACTACTAAACTCAAAATATTTCCATAATGATTTACTACTATAATTATAATAGTTAACATCTAGTGAACACTGCACAAAGTGTGTTCATCATCTAACCCTCACCATAAGCTAATAAAACAGACACTGTCAGGGCACCTGGGTGGCTCGGTCAGTAACATGTCCAACTCTTGGTTTCAGCTCAGGTCATGAACTCAGGGTAGTGGGATCGAGCCCCATGTTGGCTCCCTGCTCAGCATGGAATCTGCTTGTCTCCCTCTCTCTCTGCCCTTCCGCCCACTCCCACTCTCTCACTCTCTAAAATAAATGAACCTTTAAAAGAGAGAGAGATCTGTCATTATGCCCATTTTACAGTGAAGAAAACCAAAGAAGCTATTGACTTGTCTAGCTTAGAATTAGTATGATGTTAAGCTGGCTTACAAACCTAAGTAATACAGCTGCAGAATCTGTACTACTCACCGCTTAACAATTCTGTTTCTCTTCACCTCACAACCTTAGAAGAATCAAACAGCATTTGAAAAGTCTAAATTAATGGCTTGTATATCTCAACACCAATTTTCCCAAGGCTGAGTAAATGCTACAGATATATATACACATGTGTGTGTGTGTGTGTGTGTGTGTGTATTACAGGTATAATTCACTATATACCCATGAAACTGGATCATGATGTCCATAACAGCATTATTCATAATAGGCAAAAAAATGGAAACAGTCTAAATATCCATCAACTGATGATTGGACGAACAAAATATGACATAACCATGCAAGAAACAATGCAAGAGAATATTATTTACCAATAAAAAGTAACCAAGTCCTCATACATGCTACAACAATCACGAACCTCAAAAACATTATGCCAAGTAAAAGAAGTCAGATATTAAAGACCACATAGTATATAATTCCATTTATATGAAATATCGATAAAAAAAACAAATCCGTAGAGTTGGAAAGTAGATCACTAGTGGCCTGGAACTAGCGCTTGTTATAGAGGTTGACTGCAAATAGGCAGGAGAAGTCTTTTTGAGGGGAGATTCTCATCCGAAAGCTAGATCCTGTTGAAGGTTGCACAAATCTGTAAATTTACTGAAAATCATTTCCTAGGAAAGAATTGTACACTTAATGGGTGAATTTTCTCATATGCAAATTATTCCTCAGTAAAACTGTTTAATTTTTAAAAATAAATAAATAAACCTAATCATAGCCCAGAGACTGAGTATTCTGGTCCATAGTTTAGTGATAAAGATGAAGCAGACTGCAAATCAAGTTCAAAAATTGATAACATTATAATTTTCACATTTGTCTGCCCTCTCTCCATAATTTGTAGAGTAAAAGATTAAAAAGCCATTTTTTTACATTTAGCGTCAAAATAAGTTGGCAATAAAATAGAAAGTTTTGTTTCTTTAGAATTCAGACATACACAGTTTCCCTTTGATATGATGAATTGTGTATCTGACTTTGGGAGTAAATTAGGTTTCTGTACCTCATTTAAAGCTTGCCTCTTAAGTAAAAATCTTGAAACGGAAGTTGCACTAGGGTATTCAATTCCTGTGGAGAGGAATCTCTACAAAGTGTAGAAGGAACTTGCTGTCTTTACCATGGATGGGTCATTAATATACTTCTTCAGTCAGTGGTCCTATTTTATTATGTTCTGTCCATTGATTTTTTTACTCATTTCTACTTTGTGAGGTATGCAGGGCATTTGATTTTCATTTTCCCTGTTTTGCACATTAGACAATAGAGGCATTTAGGGATTTAATTAGGTCTAGAACTCAGTTGCCCTGAATCCTAGTCATGTATAATCCATAAATGATCCCAGTACTCTGTACTCATTGTTTGAAATAATAGGTATTTATTAAGTGCGCACTGATGAATTTGGGAGAGCCAAGGTGGATATGGTGGCTAGCTTCTTAAGCAATTTCATGACTGTCATCTTAAAAGATTCTCTTGACATCTTGTCATCGTAAGTTGGAACTGCTAGCAGATTGAAACGATGACTCGGTACCGATGCATTATAATAGCCTTCGCTGTGCGTTACCAGGCATCTTACCCGGGCAAATGGAGAAAAGTATGATCCCACACAAACTATACCCACTTAAAGATAATTTTCCTAAGTGCATCATTTTTCATTCCTGGGCTTCAAGCTTTGTGAAAAAAGTTAGGGACGTATTATAGATTATTTCGCTATTGTGCTGGGCCTTCATGCATCTGAACGGAAGAACGACCCTCTGCTGACAAAAGGTGGAATTGGGCTCTGACATGCCTCCAAGTGATTCTTCCCCCAGGACCAGCCTGAGTCGGCACGTTCCCTGACTCTTAAAAGCCTCAGAGCTCGGTCCCTTTCTCATAGACTCAACAGTGTACTGCTAGAGACGGATTTGTCAAAAGCCCTCAAATCCATTCTCTCCCTCTTTAGTCCCTGTCCAAAGGAAATAAAAGACCCGTTAGTGTGTTTTCTTGTTTCTTTTTAAATGACATCTCCTGACCTATTCTTAGTAGCAATTACATTCCTGGATTGTCTTCTCTGTCTGTTGTCCTTATGCTGCTGGGTGTTTTCCTCCTCTTAACAGCGACACGGACCCCATAACCATTTCTTCAATTGTTCTGTTATCTTGTGAATTTATGTTCCTTCCTTGAAAAGATGGATGGTTCCCTGGGAGGCGGAACGTCAAGCCTGGATGCTCTGTTGTGTATTTGTGGCCCTCCTGTTTTCACCTCACGGTTTTTGTATTCAGAAACGGTTGTGCTGACAGCAAAGAAACAAAGATGGGTATCTTTTTTTTTTTTTTCCCCAAAAGCGGTATGTATGGGAGCTACGTAAACGTTTTTCTGGTTACGTGTACTTTGTTGTTAAGACAGTTTCTTAGATAGAAGTAAGTCTGAGTGGGGTGGACCTTTGCAGACACTTGTTAGAGCTCGCTGCGCACGTGGTGAGTAATAGATTCTGTTTCTGTTGTGCGTTTTTTGGCAACACCCGCCAGGCACTGGGCTTTTTAAAGTCCAGGAAACATGTATGCTTATTGGAACTCTTTCCCACCCTCCCCCGCAAGGCTGTAAAGGGGAAAAGATACAAAAGGTAGGACAGAGGGGTTAGACTTCTGTAGGCTAAAGCAGATTTTTATTTCTTATTTTGTTGTAGGAAATTGTATCTATGTCCTTGCCATCCAAAATTAAGCATCTTAAAGGTGGGGATCTCTTCATTCATTGAATGAATACCCGTGTTCATTGTTGAATACCCTTAAATTTTTTGAAATACATATTTTTCTGCTTTTTTAGAGACTGTATTCAATTTTTAACAGGCCTGCCTGGTTTCTCCAAGTGCCTATTTCTAAAATGCAGATTAAATGTGCACACACAGTATTCCTATATGCCTCTTGACCAGTAAAGGGATCTTAGACTGTTTTAATTCTTCTCACTACCTTACTATCCAATATTTAGACTTGTCTTGGCTTAAATGCCTTAAAGCAGGCATTTCATAATTACTATTTTATGCTGGCAAATTTTTATTTAGACTTACTGATATGTTTCCCCATTTCTTTGCTCACCATTACTTCACACTCATTGCTGGCTCAGTTTCCATATTCCCAAAGTACATCCTTTAGTTTTTTAGATAAGAGGAACTAGTAGAAGCCTCTCTTTGTTTTTGCTTTGGAAAATACCTATTTGATCCTCCATTTTAGATTTACTGGGCAGATGATTCAAAGCAAAGAGTCATTTCAACTCACCCTTTTAATAATATCAGTCCGTGATCTTCTGGTGTCACCTGTAGCATCAAGTCGTCTGAATTGGGTTGTTGGCTTAACTACTATTATGTAGAATTTCCTCTTTCCATTTTGGTTGCTTTCAAGAGCTTCTCTATTCCTTGGTCATTGGTCATTCCATTATGACAGCCCTAAGATGTGGATTTTTCTTTTTCAATCACACTAACATCTCATTTTTGCCCTCATGTACAAGGATTCATGTTTTTTTTATCAATTCTGGAAAATTGTCAGCCGTTCTTTCTTTAAATACTAACGTATTCCCATTTTCCTTTTTTTTTTTTTTCATTTGCTCATCCCTTCCTCCCTCCCTCCCTCTCTCTCTCAGAACCTCTGTCAAAAGCTGTTCTTTGGGGCACCTGGATGACTCTGTTGGTTAAGTGTCCCCACTCTTGGTTTTGGCTCAGGTCATGATCTCGCAGTCATGAGACTGAGTCCCACTTCAGGCCCCATGCTCGGCTCAGAGTGGACTTCAGTTTCTCTCTGCCCCTGCCCCTCTTCCCACTCGCTTTCACGCCTGCTAGATCTCTCTGTAAAGTAAATTTTAAAAATGTATCATCTTCTTACTGTATCATCTGTATCTCCTAGGCACTTTTTAATATTTTCACAGTCTTTATATTATTCCACTCTACTTCCTTCTCTGTTTTCTAGTTCACTGGTTTCCCCTTCAGCTATGTCTAATTTGATGTTTAGCTCGCTTATATGTTTAGTTACATTTATACCCAGTGTCTTTTCGATGTTTATTTTTTAATTTATGTCTTTAGTCACTTTCAACATATTTATTTCATGCTTATTGTCTTTTATAATTATTATTTTAGGCTCTTAGGTTTCTATTTCTGTTGCTTGCTCTCTTTACCGGGACCCAGTCATAGTGGATTGCTTCCTTATATGTTTTGTCATTTTTTATTATAAAGTTAGCTAAATCTTCACAGTATCCTAAGATCTGACTTGCCTCCACATCTTCCAGAGACTTCTATGCTATCACTAGCTCACTGCTAGATACACTTTTATAATTTCCTGGCTTGGGATTGCTATGGTGTGTAGATTCTGAACGTTTGAATCCCAAATCCAGGTAAAATTTTTTTGAAGTTACTAAAAAAAAAAAAAAAAGAAAAAAAAAATGAAAAAAATCCAAACCTGCACTCTGTGTTCCCTGAACCCACAGTGCAGAACTATGTCCTTGTGTTCTACATTAAGTAGATGTATTTATTTGATTCCTTGGCTCCACCTTCACAGAAGGTACAGCTCTTTCAGAGCTCTGTTCCGATGCCTCTGTTGCTACCTTATTAGCTGTGGTCCACGTTAAGGGTCAAGCCCCAAACCCCTCGATTACCCACACAGACAGCCCCCCTCTTTTTCAGCACAAGTTTGGTTTCTCTACTAGTTTGCTGGCTTCCATATCTGTTCCTGCCACCTGGACGGTCCCTTTCCTTTTTGAGCAAGTCTAAATATGCATTTTAGAGATGTTTCAGGCTTTCTGGTCTCTAGTCTAGTACAGTGTAGGACACAGAAGTCTCCCATATCCCTTTGTTGTATGTGGTCTCTCTAAATGTTCAAGACTCACACACCAATAAACAGATTTTTAATGTTTGGTTGGACATTTATCATAAAGAAGCCAATGACCATAGAATAAGCTGATAGTGAAGATTTATTTAAAATGTAAAACTTCAGAGGGAATTCACTGGACTCAAAATAAACACAAGCTCCTCTTTCTGCATCACCATAGAGCTGGTATTTTAAAGTTCATGATTCTGGGGCATATTAAGAGCCCTAATTTTATATGTACATGCATAATATAAACCTGGATTACTCCTTTTCTGCTGAGCATGAAAAGAAATAGATTGGAAGGAAAATAATTTACCATTTGAGTGTTGCTTTTCCTTGATTTTTTTTCTTATTAGATGAATCTACTTCCTCTGCCTTTATGTTTTCCTTTTTTTTTTTTTTGCTGCTTTCAGCTCACTCTCTCCCACTCATTTTAAAAAAAAGATCTCTCTTAAAAGGAACCCTGATTTAGCAGTTTTGTTGTTGGTTTGCTTTGAAATGCATACGAAGTAACACATAAAGGCAAAGAAATATTAATATTAAGGTACCGTAATATTATTATATCATCCTCCTTATTAGAAGCGTTAGCCAGATTCATTAATTCTTCTTGATCTCCTCCTCCAGTGTTGGCAGGCATCAGAGCCACCTTTTTTAAAACAGAGAAATGGTATCACAGATAGGTTGTTTCACCAAGGTCATTCATGAAATTATTAGTAATTAAGATATTTTCAAACATATATATATCCAAAAGTTCTCCAAACATTATATTTGACCCAGTGTTTTTTAGGATAATTTATGACATGTATAGAAGCTAGAAGAATTTTGATATTAGTAATCAATAAGATAATAACACTGTGAACCAGGCACTGTTTCAAGATTTTCCATTAATTTATTCATTTAAATCTAACAGTCCATGAAATTCTATTCTAATCCCATTCAAAGGCCAGGCTCTCTGAGAAGTTAAGCTCCTTCTCAAAGTTTTGTAGACAGGATGCAGTAAAGCTGGGATTTATAACCAGGTCATCAGTGTGGCTCCACAGTCTAGCTGTCAACTATTACTCTGCACTCACAAACACACACACACACACACGTATACACACATAACAACACACATGATTTCTCACACGCACATTTCAACACACGCAGCCTGTGGTGTGATAATTACCTTAGAAATATCTCTATCTCTGTCTTTCTATCTGTTTATCTGATTAAGAAGAAAAGAGGCAAAGCCTTTCACTATTCAGTTTATAATATGACCCTAATTAAATGAATTATCTGATCACTGGCAAATATTCCAGTCCTATTGAAAGATGTTATTTTAGAGGCCAATATTTCATAGGACTGAAGCCAAAATCTTGTCTGTGCAGTTAACTTCGGGGAGCTCTGAAATCATTAGAACTCTTAGTTTGTTATTATTGAAAAACAACAGATTTTATTTTGAATTCCAGTATCTAGTGACTTAATTCAGCATGTGTGCCTTCTACTAACTCAGAATGACATTTATGATTAGTAAATAACTTATATTTTGGTGCTTAGTTGTGTTATACCTAGTGATGACCTATTAACTAGTATTTGATATTTAATAAAGATTTTTAGATTCAATTAATGTATTTTTGTTGTTTTAATATTATTTGAAGCTTTTCGCTACTATAGTTTGTTTAAATCATACAATTGTTTGGAAAGAAATAAACCTTAGTTATAATCAGTTTTATACAAGAAGATTATAAAAATGGAAATACAGTCTAATGATCAGGAAGAACATTTTGTTTCCTTGCATGATCTATCAGTGTAGATTGTATTCTGTTCTCTAGTTTGACCGACTGACCTAGCTTCATAAAAAATTCTATGGAAATGCTTTGCATAGCCTCAAATCCAATGCCCCAAAATGATGGTTGCTTTTCTGATCTTCCTTCCTCACCTAAAAATAGTCCCATTGCCATTTTAAATCAACGTTAAAAAATTAAAATTTGCGACATATAGAAATGACAAGGACTTTTACATGGATGGCATTAACATACTTGACACCATATGGAAAGAAAACACGAGACAGGCACCCATACAGGTTTCATGACGATAGTCATTCTCATGCTGCACCAAGACCTTGTAATTCACCGTCAGCACAATCAGTCACAATTTCGAAGGCAGTATACTCTTAGGAAAGATTGTGTCTTACTTCTACACTAACCGTTCATACACGGATAATGAACTGGGATTACAATTAGAATGGTTACACGTGCCTGTAAATGGAGTATTACGTGGGGGCTAGAGGTGGAACATGGATTTCCCTGCTCTTTTCTTCATAGGATAACTTTTGGCCAACTCTCATCTTCATTAAAAAGTAGACAGACAGTACAGTCAAATGACCTTACTACTCTCAAAAAAAAATTAAAATCAAGACAAAACGGAACAAAACCCAGCTCGTCTCTGCTCCTGTGTCCAAGTGTCTCACCCACAGAACCACAGTGAGGCTGTAACCTTAGAGGTTGAACTTGCCTCTTGCTTCAGCAGGTTTCACTTTGCCATTCGGCGAACTGGCAGTCTGTGAACTGGCTGTCAGTGATTTGGCTGAGTTCTGCAGAGCCTGGAGGTAGGGAGCGAGAGAAGTAGCCAGCCTTTGCCTAAAATTTGTAGCCATTGCCATTGTAAGGCAAGAGGAGCAGAGTAAGGAAGGGTGGAGATGGAAAAGGAGAAGGAACATAGCAACAAGCAAGCAACAAGGCTGTCGGCGAGGAGTTAAACAAAACTGCACCCAGGCGCCTGGGTGGCTCAGTGGGTTAAAGCCTCTGCCTTCGGCTCAGGTCATGATCTCAGGGTCCTGGGAACTAGCCCCAAATCCGGCTCTCTGCTCAGCGGGGAGCCTGTTTCCTCCTCTCTCTCTGCCTGCCTCTCTGCCTACTTGTAATCTCTCTGTCAAGAAAAAAAAAATAATAATCTTAAATTTAAAAAAAAATTAAAAAAAAAACTGCACCCAGCCTGAAATGAGGCTGAGCAGATTATGACCTAAGTCTTCTCTACACACAAAGAAAAAAGAAAAAAAGAAAAAAAAACACAAAAATTATGTTTCTTGATATATTCATCCAGCAAGTGTTTATTAAGAACTATGTGCCAGGTAAGGTGTAACAAATGGTTGGAGAGTCAACCATTAAAAAATCACAGTACCTGGTCCAATGGAGCTAACAGATTAATGGCTGACACAGGTAAAATAAATAATTGTCATGCAGTTGAATAAGCAGCAACAGAGTCTGTAAGTACTTTGTAGTAAAAAAAAAAAATGCGTAGGTCAGGGAAACAAATGTTTTTTCCTCCTCTTTTTCTTTCACTAAGCTCTAGTTTCCCTAATCTCTAGTTTCCACTTCTGGGCAGGAGGAAAGATAAGCGTCTCAGAATAAGCATCCACTGCAATAATGTACCTAACGTGTTGCCTTTAAGTCCAGGCATACAGTAAGCATTCCCTAAATGCTGGCTATTATCTGCACTTGACTCCAACATGTAGAACGTTGGTCCTCTGAGAAACTCTGAGGTGTGTAACAGGGCTGTCACAGGAAAAAAAAAGGCAAAAGGAAATGCCCAAGTATGCTAATAAGTACAAAGAGCTTAGAAAATGTCAAGCACCAATAATATAGCAAATACAGTTTAATTTTATTCATATTCTTAATAAAAGTATCCGATGGGAGTTTAAGATGTGTAGGGCAGATAGATGGCGCATGTTAATGCAAACAGAGTAGGGAAAAGTGCTCCCCACTATGTCTGACAGCAAGCCATTGCCTTTACACATAAGTCCACAGAAAATTGAATCACATTTATATTTTCATTTAGTATTGCCTCTTGGGTCAAAACGTTTCATAAACTATTGAGCTGAGGGCCCAGGCCTACCTCATTTTTTATGATGTGGAGTCATATTCTTCATCTGACCTGGCATTTGGAAAAGCATTCCAGTCCCTTTCTTTGAGTAATGAGTGATGCCTGTTTTCTCACACTGAACATTGTCATTGAGGGTATTCCAAACAGTGAAATAACATCGCTGACTTATATACTTCAGTTGGTTTGTGTTGTGAGCTCGTAAACCATACAGGAATTTAAATAACTTGAAATGAGACCTTTGATAGAAAGCCTTCTTACATGACTTTCATTTACAGTTAAAAGATTCATCTCAACAACCTATTCATCTAAAGCCAGCTGCTGACTGAAATAAAATATTTATTCCCGTGGCTCTCTTCCGACTAGGTGCCCTGCCAACATTTGTACGTCTTGTCATCTCTGGAAGGTGTTCGGTATTTTCAACTTTTCTGACAGCTGTACCATTTCTCTCCTCTTTAAAATTGTAGATTACTTGGCTGTGTTTATGGCCTCACTAGGTAGACAAGATGTGGCTTCTTTTTCACTAAAGGAAAGATTCATGAAATTGAATACTTTCTTCTTTGTCTTTTATGTCATCGTAAGTATCAGCCTGTATGTTACAGCATCATAGGAAGCCCATTCTAATGGAGCTTAGAATTTAAGCCAGTAACTGTGTAATGGTTTAAAAAGGTGGACACACACACAGGTACACACACAGAAAGAGAGAGGGAGGAGGAAGAGAGAGGGAGACAGGGAGACCGAGAAAATATAAATGAAAAATATTTTAGTCAAAATGCAACTTTAATTGTCCCAACTGCTATTTTTGACCAGCTACTATGAGCAAAAATCATGACAGATGATATGGAAATAATGGGAAAAAAAAAACACATCTAGCCCATCCTAAGGGTGTTTGCAATCTAGTAACGTAATATGTCGGTATTTGCTGCAAATAACTGGCTTCAACAGAAGGGAACATTCTCAAGTCAACTTAATAAGGGGTTTAGGGGTAGGTATGTCTGTGGGTACCGCAGGATTGGTGAGATCAGTGACCCAAAGGTATCATCAAGAACTGAGGTTCTTTTATTGTTCCATTGTCTCATCCTTGGTTTTGGTATTATGCTCACTCTGATGACTAATTATCTGCAGTACTTCCAGACATTACATCTTGAATATCAATGAATATCAATGACCAGAAGAAGAAAAAAAGAAAACCATACTATGTAATCTTGTGGCTATCTTTCTTAAGACAGAGGGGAAAATTTTTTTTTTCCTAAAAACAGCTCAGTAGGCCCTCCAGTGCAGGGACTGTGATTGATTTAAACTGGTCATTGGAGTGGAATATGTCTTCAGGAGTTACATTCCCCCAAATAGGAAGCTAAGTTGAGATCGCAAGTCAGTATTATACAGACCAGAGAGTGATACATATTACAGAAATATTACTGGGGTGTTACTGATATGGAGAAATGACATAGTGTTTTTCGCTGGAAGAAGAACGAGCATGATTCCATTGTGGTTGTGCAGGATAGATAAAGAGAGTGGCAAAAAATTTCAGTCACATTATTTAAAGATGTTACTACTAACTCTTCCACCATAGCATCTATCATGATTGCAGCCAATTATGTTAAGATTATTTGTTGATTTTCTGTCATTGCTTCCATACTGGAACTTTGTAAGGACAGAAAAAATGACCATGTTATTCATCAACATGTTCATCTCTGTTAAATGGATCAAAGAATGAGTGCATAGCCTTGGGGAACGTGGAGAATTTTCAGCTGGCGAGAGGAGGGCATTCCAGATACAGGGAGCATCATTAGCAAAGTCCTAAGTCAGGAAAGTCGAGCCACCTGCCCGAAGCTTAGCATGAGTGTAGTAGAAGAGTGAGGAACTATATGGCGATGGTGGGATGGTAGGCAGAGGTTGCAATGTGTGAATTCGTCTTAGCGGTCATTAAGGAGAAGAGAATGTTTTTAGAGCTGGTCGGTGATATGGTAAGAGCTCTGCTTTTGCAAGAGAAACTTGGTGATGATATGTTCGATTGACCACAGGGGAACAGAATGGGTACAGCACCGGCCAGAGGCTGTGTCAGTGATGGAGAAGCTACCGAGATCCTGATTTGTGGTGAGCAGAGGAACAAAATTGCGATAAATGCATGTCTAGCAATATTAAAGATGGGAATTGAGATGGCTTATTAAAATGTAAGTAAGAGAGGGATGCCTGGGTAGCTCTATGGCTTAAGCGTCTCTGCCTTCAGCTCAGGTCATGATCTCAGGGTCCTGGGATCAAGCCCCACATCAGGCTCCCTGCTCAGTAGGGAGTGTGCTTCTCCCTCTGTCCTCACCCATCTGTACTCTCTCTCTCTCTCTTTTTCTCTCAAATAAATAAATAAAATCTTTAGAAAAAGATAAATAGAATGTAAGTAAGGGAAGAGTGAAATACAATGGGAAGACCAAGAGAAACATGACACTGCAACTATAGATATCAAAAGAAGGCATTACATTTTTGTTTGTTTGTTTTCTTTGCTTTTGTTTGCAGGGATATGGGGTGCAGAAATAGAATACATGGTAAGACCAGGCAGCCTTCTTCTAGGCAGAGGACTTGGTTGCAGATCCCTCAGGCTGCTGTATAGATGTTCGATGCCTGACATTGAACAGAAAGACAGTAAGAGTAATACAATTTGTATGAAATGCTTCCTGAAACAATGAAGTTACAAGTAATGCACAGGAACCTCAGGAGAAGTTTAAAATAAAAAAATTAGAAGAGAACTGTGGCAGAAAAGGCATAGGATGAGACATTTGAGAGAAATATTGACTGCATTGACAAGCTTTGCCCCACAAGTGTTCACTTATTGGCTGGTATGTGTCTTGGGTTTCACCATGTATTTGTAGAACCAGAAATAACTTTGTGATGTCTTCCAGTCTTTCCTCTTGCTTTCAAGTAGATGACAATTAAATATTTCAGATACATGAAAATCTTCTTAATTTTGGAGGATATTTACCCCCAAAAAGAAATTTCTAGAAACTGAGTTACTTTATATTTGGGTGATGAATATCAGTGTCTGCCAAGAAATTTTTCTTTGTGTAATCATGCCTTTTTTTTTTTTTGGTCTGTGGCTTGATAGATTGCATTTGACCAATTCCTTTGACTGCTGCTAAGTCTTAACTTATTGAAGTCTATTATAATATCAACCCTTCATCTCGTTTCTTTAATAACTCCAGTCTCTAATAATTCCAGTCTCATAAGTATAATTTTTAAAACCTGTAATTGCTTTTGGATGACCTCTGAACCTTCTGTAACAGCTTATATAATCCTTTTAAATTCTGTACAGTCTAGAATAGGCCTTTGTAAAATTATCTGAATGCCATACTTCATGTTAAAGTTATTTCCTAAAATACTTCACAAAAAAATGACTATTTACAGGTAATAGGAGGAAATTACCAGGTTATATGCTTCTCTTTGTGGGGGAGCAGTATTGAGATCCTGATTTAAGGGCTACCAGAGAAATGAAACAGCAGTAAATGCATATTTAGCTGTCCCACAGAGGTAGAAGTGAGAGGACTTATTACATTATTAGATACAGCATTTTGGAGAGGAATGGCTTACAAGTCACCGAAATGGGAAGATCGGGTAAAATACGAGATGTTTTAGGAGCACTGATAAATATATTTATTCAGGTTCTTTATATGTTGGTCTTCTCTGAGCTTTGTATGCTAATATTCAATGTGTATATACAGGCAGGGTTTAGAAGACGCTCATCTATATAATATTCATTGGGCGTTTATGAATCTTGGCTTTCTTTGGTCACACTGGTGATCCACTGCTGGACCTAAGTGTTTAACACCATAAAAACAGCTAATGTGTATGGAACATCTGTGGTAACTTCCCATTTATTATCTCATCTTACTCTTCAAAACCATTCTCCAACATTAGGTATTACTTTTTTTTTTATTAAACAGTGATTCAAGTCTCAGAGATAGTAAGTATGTCCCTAGTGTAAATGGTAATGTCAAGATGATGGGCGCCTGGGTGGCTCAGTGGGTTAAAGCCTCTGCTTTTGGCTCAGGTCATGATCTCAGCGTCCTGGGATCCAGGCCCGCATCGGGCTCTCTGCTCAGCAGGGAGCCTGCTTCCTCCTCTCCCTGTCTCTCTGCCTACCTCTCTGCCTACTTGTAATCTCTCTCTCTGTGTCAAATAAATAAATAAAATCCGTAATGTCAAGATGAAACCCATTTCTATTGCGTATAGGCTCTATCACCTTCTCCTACATTTAAAACTTATTAAAATCACATATACGTTTCAGAGTTGGTTGAACTCACCTAAGCACTTTCTCCTTGCAAGAGTGTTGTTTGTTTGGAATCACATTGCTGTTCTATTTTTCTAGTTTTTTAATTGAAATTCTATTTCAAAAGAATTTAAATCTTTATTATCTTTAAGTGAATCAGTGTTATATACATGGCTGGAAGTTTCTCCAAAACGAGTGCCTTTGAAGAGAACCAATGCTAAGATTTCTTTTGGAGTAGGGAATAGAATTGGCAAAGGGGAGAGTTACACATGGGATGGTCAGTGGTATGCTAGTAAATGTTAACAACCAGCACTCTGAGATGCGGAGGCAGAGCCCAAGTTTCTAACATTTTATTTTCATGGTGTAAATACAGCCCCCGTGGCTTCTTTCAAGCTACCAGCCTGATGTCACTGAGTGTGGAATTGGGAAATGGTGCACAGAAGCACACTGTATATAGAATTTCTTGCATACACAATAGATGTAAATGAGCTCAAGAACATGTGTAACAGTAAAATGTTAGGAAGTGATGAGGTTTGAATATTCATGAACTTTGTTCGTAATATGATTATATTGTTAGTTTATATATTTGATTTTTAGTAATGACTTTAACAATAGATTCACAAATTCCAGAAAATTCAACAAATGGCTCTTATAAGCCATTAATAAACTGGCGTTAGCACACCCTTAGGATGCATTTAAAGATCTATTTTGAGCCATGTAGAAAATAAACTATCTGGGGAAAATTTTAGCTCTATCTCAATACAGTTATCTCCCACTCTTTTGAAGTTTAGTGTATTAGTTTTAATAATGGAATTTCAAAGGTATGAGTTTTTCTGGGAAGATTGCAATACATTTCTTGCTAATTTACATTGATCACATGTATTTGTGGGGTATGACTTAGAGCAGACCATGTGATTCAAAGTTAGCATGAAGATAAACGTCATTTTGCCTCAAGGAGAGATGAAGAGACTTTTTCTCTTTTTTGAAAGATTTTGAAGATCATTGTCACTCTATTGCTACTGACCAAGAGCCAGTACCTTATTTTGAAACTTCACTCAAAAAGAGTAGAAACTTGGTTTAAGAATAACGTGAACAGGGACACCTGGGTGGCTCAGTAGAGTCTGCTTTTGGCTCAGGTCATGATCTCAGGTCCTGGGATCCAGCCCTGTATCAGGCTCCCTGCTCAGTGGCGAGTGTGTTTCTCCCTCTCCATCTGCCCCTCCCCCACCAGCTCCTACTCCCTCTCAAATAAATAAATAATGAATTCTTTAGATTGAAAAAAAAAAAAAAGAATAACATGAACAGATGTAACTCTAGCCTATGGTTATTTGGCAGGGAGTTTAGATTACTGAATGTCATTGTAAGACTGAAGATAGGTTACATAATTTATAATATCATGTATGGAAAATATGCTGTGTTATTTTTTGTAATGTTAATAATATATTTCTATATTGAACTAAGAAAATATTTAAGACATTTAGGCACATTTCTCACTAGACTTACAAATTTCATCTTATGAGGTAAAAATGTTGGTGATAACTTATTTGTTGATTATAAGCTTAATAAGGCACTTGTTAATAAATTATGTGATCTACCTTAATCTTCTATGAATAAATACCCTCAGCACTCTTCTGTATTTGGAGTATCAACCCTTAATACTATGTGGTGTATATTTTTGGAAATTTTCTTTAGAAACTCTTTAACTAAGCCTACACATGTAAAGAGAAAGAAAAGTGAACAAATCATCCAAAATTCAGCTAACCCAGATTTCCAAATGATTTTTATACAATGCTTTCTAGTTTTTCAGTTGGCCTCTTTAGAATCAGTCTAAGACTCTTTCCATAGATGTGCATTAACAGAAAGATCAAGTTATTTAACAGTCAATTTAAATGGTTTTGTGGGGAAAAAAAAAACATTTACCATGGAACCAGTGTTTTCTGGGTTGCTACTCTGTGTGGATATCATAAATTGGATCCACTGAAAATGTTGCTTTCATGCAAGATTCTATATTACAATAGTTAAGACTTGTACTTTGGAATCCTATAAACTTGTTATCTCCTAGTATGTATTACTTGCTTCCAAAGAATATTGTATGAAAGGAAGAGGGAAAAAAAAGGGGTTGGGGGTAACTTTATAGTGAAGAAACCTGACAAGCACTACTTGAAGCCAGGTGCTTTAGCTCAACATCAAAGGTGATAAGTCAGTACTGATAGAACATAACCTCAATGTCATGTGATGAGAATGGCACTTGACCTCTGTGGTCTTCTTCCCAAAAATACATTTCCTCCATCTAACAATGAGAAAAACATCAGGTAAGTTCCAATTGAGTGACCTTTCAACAAAATGCCTGACCAGTAATCCCCAAAACTGGCAAGGTCATGAAGAACAAGGGAAGTCTGAGAAACTAGCAGCCAAGAGAACCTAAGGGAGACATGATGACGATATATAATGGATCTTAGATGGGACCCTGGGACAGAAAAAGGATATGAAGGGACAAATGAGGAAATCTCAGTACAATGTAAGCTTTAGTTAATAATTATGTATTAATATCAGTTCATTAATTTGGACAAATGTACCTACCACATGAATATGACATTCTGGTAATAGGGAAAACTGAGTGTGAGGAAAACTCTTTGTACTATTGTTACAAAAATTCAGTCAGTCTAATAATATTCCTTTAAAAAAAGTTATTTAAAATAAAACTGCATATCCAACAGCGTAGACATATCTCATCACTTAGTATTCAGCCGAAGACGTAAGACACAGAGTGCATATAAGATAAGATTTCATTTTTATTAAGTTCAAGGAGAGAACTCATCTCCGCTATTAGGAGTCGTGAAGATGGTTTCACTTGGGAGAAGAGAGTGACTGGAAGGAACCCTGAGGCATCTCCCAGAGTTTGGGCAGGATTAGATCCTTGGTCTCCCTGTGGGTCACACGGGTATGTTCACCTTGGAAACAATTCATCGAGCTTTTGTTAGAATTTTTATGCTGGTCTCTCTATATATGTGTTATACTGCAATAAAAATTTAAAAAAACAATGGGCTTATGTAGTTTTGCCCAGTAGCTTTTGGAATACTTAGATTATCAAGGTTTCTTTTAGCCTTAAATGAAACTGAAATACATTTTATGGGAATGATTTAAAAGAAAATCAAAAGTAAAAAACATGTAGTGTTGACCCATAAACGGTCCATGGAAGTACTCGTTTGTGAAATTCCAAACTGAGTCTGGCATAGGTCAGGTGTCTCTCTTGTACCCATGCAGGGCTCTCACAGACTTTTACTGTTGTCCTTACTGTCATTGTATTGCGATACGGTCATGGAGAGCGGAAACATTATCTTACTTACCTTTGGCTCTTCAGCAAATGACATATGTTCTCACAGATAGTATGTAGTCAGCAGTGGTGACTGGTACTCATGAGCTAAAGAACGAATACATGTATACTCCAGTAAGTTCATACTGAGCATCGTTTACTTTTTTGAGATGTGTTCATGTATAATGTTTCTGATAATTCTCCTCATCCCTTTCTTCTCTCTTTCTGAAATCCACCTTCCTAGAAAAGGACTATAGGGTGTTTCAGGTTGATCGTATCAATATTTTTATCTTTCTCTTTTCCATTTTCAGTCATTTTGTCCTGCTTTCTGGGGCTTTATCTTCTGTCCCTTTTACTAGAGTTTTAAATGGGGTAATAAAATGTTAACTATGTGGGAGTTTTTTCTCATTTTTTATTGCATATTTTCATAGGACAATATTCTTTTTTAGTAGTTGCAGTATATTCTCTGCCTCTCTCTGAGGATATTTATATGTGAGGTTTACTTTTTCTCTGCACTGTATTCTTTCTAAATCCTTTTTCTCTGTTTTTCCCCTCCTGGGCCAGTGAGGGTAGGAAAAGGTTAAGGAGATTTTCTTCAGCTCTAAAATTTTTCTGAACTTTTCTACAGCAACTACTATGTGTCGAACAATGTGTTAGGAATTGGCGGCGGGGGGAGGGGTGGATAAAAAGACTATTTTGGTCCTCTAATAAGTCCATTGTCTGGTTTTCCATGCAAAGGGGTAGAGGTAGGAGCCGACTATTTCAGACAGATGAGCCATCTTATACTAATACATAGAAGTAAGAAATAGCATGTCATGCTCTGGGAAGTGCCAATTAGACATAGCGGCCATATAGAGGCAATCGTAGGAGTAATAAAAGATAAAGTTAAAAGGATAGGTAGCGAGACCAGATCACATAACGTGTTTTGTATTCATTCAAATTAAGATTAAACTCGAGGGATTAATTTTCAAAATAGCGGGGTTTTAAATGAGTTGAAAGTCTCCTTTTCTCTCCTATGAAGTAGGTAGTGCAGCACACCTGCTACTCTGTGATCCAAGATGACGGTTCCAGCCACCATGTCAGCATTCTAGGGAGCTTACCCCAGAGCAAAATCAAAATCTCCTCCCTTAAGGATGTTTCCTGGAAGTAGTACACTTTACCTTCTATCGGCTAACCCTTCATTGTACATCACATCTACTAGTTACACAGGAGCCTAGGAAATGCAGACTTTGGGGAGAGGGTAGCCCTGTGCCATGCTAACATTCTTTTAGTTAGGTATTCTTTTGCTGAGGAAGAAAAGGGAATTTGTTTTGGAGACAATGCACAGTCTTGTTTAAGAGTCTAGATTTTATCTGTACTGTGGGGAAGGGGCCACCAAAGAGGTTTAAGCCAAGAAGTGCCCATTTCAGAATGGTCGCTCTGGCTATGACATCAAGGATAAAGTGACATGAAAGTAGCAACTGTCTGAGCAATTAATTAGGCAACCAGGAGAAGCACCTAAGTATGAAAGTCTAACATGTCCCAGGTGTCCAGAGGTGCTGGAGAGAGAACATCAGTGCCAGTGACATTAAATGACAGCATTGATTTTGGGTTTTTATCCACTGGGTTGTACATTTGATTTATAATTATCTGTGGAGTGCAGTCACCCTAAATCGAGGCCTGAGTCAGATGAGCAATACTCTTGACATCAGATACACTTCCAAAATCTTAGAGGAATTTTGTCCTGTTGGTAGAGGAACTTTGTTTCTCTAAGGATGTATACTATGATTTTTTTTAATGGCACATACACATGGTAAACATTTAAATACAAAAAGATGTACTAACAAAGTATAGTTTTCTTTACATCCCCAAATTTGAGAACATGATAAGTCCTACTGTCTCACAGGTATTGTTTATTCTTCTAGAAAACCTTCCTGTGTACACACACATACATGTACATACCCCTTCTTTTTTTAAAACAGGTGAGTATTATTTGCAGAGGATTTCCAACATAAGTTCTCCAACTTACAGAATTTAACTTTAACTTTAAGGTATGCAGATTTAGCATAGCAAAGGATATTAGGAGGCAGATATAACTATGCAATCCGTTCACTGTCCACGGGTTCAAGAACAGGGCCATATGTATCCTTGTCTAGTGACAAGAATCAAGTCCCCCCAGTGTTGTAGAATATAAGAATCCCTTTGAATTATTGTTCTAGTATTTATAAATGTACATATTTGCATTATTATTCCCATTTTATACAAATATATACTTTCAAAGCATGAAATTTAATTGCAAGCTAATTACTTCATCTAGTGCTAAAATGGTGAATCTGTCCAAAAGCTAGAAGAAAAGGTCACTGCATTAGAATTGTGGACATAGAATGTATTAGTCTCCAACTTAGAATATTCCTAAAGGCTCTTCAGAAGAACTGTGATCTCACTGTATGCACTGTCCCATATTTTTGCTCTTGTTTAAAAATACAGGTTCTTAATCTTTCCATGTCAGGCATATCAGCACTTGCAAACCTTTCTACATTAGTTTTTTATAGAGCTGTGCTACATGTACTCTAGTACCCTATCCATGAACATTCTATCTTGTTGGTATTTTCATTTTGTTTTGTTTTAGTTGGTGAGGGTTTTTTTTCTTTCTTGTCTTTTATGCACAGTGTTTTAACAAATGATACTTAGATTCGCATTCTTATATTCCTGACAAGAGTGTATCCCTGTTGACACATATGTAGCTGTCTTACAAAGAGTACTTTAGTGAACATGAGAAAGAAAATATGTATATAAATATATACGCATGGATAATGTGAATCTAGGTATAGAGTTGAGGGCCAAACAGTATGTTTATTTTTCATTTTGATTAATTTAAAATTACCCAGTTACCCACTGGAACTAACCTGCCAATATGCTCCCCACAAAAATTGTTATGACGCCCCAGGTACGTAACATAAATGCATGAGGAAGCCTGTGTGTAAGTTGTTTGTACTGAGACCAAGCAACGTCTTTATGCTTTCTTAAAACATTGTCCACTAAGGGTGCCGGGGGGCTCAGTCCATTAAGTGTCTGCCTTCGGCTCAGGTCACGATCTCAGGGCCCTGGGATCTAACCCCACATCAGGCTCCCTGCTCAGTGGGGAGTCTGTTTCTCTTTTTCACTCTCCCTCTCTCGTCTCCCCTCCGTCTCTCTCAAATAAATAAATGAAATCTTTAAAATAATAAAAAAAGATAAAACATTGTCCACCAAACTATCTCAGTCAAATAGCCCATTTAGGTTACATGCTTGCCAAGGCCATCTTGTAAAAAAGTTTTCAGTTTTGCTATTTTCTCATTGAGAGATGTTTTAATGATAAAGTTGAGCAATATTTATATTTATAAGCAATATGCCTGTCTTTCTTTGGGAACTTTGGCATTCCCTTTGTGAGCCATGGCAATAAAGATGATGAGGGAACAGGTATTGAAGAGCCACTATCAGAAAAAAAAAATGTCCTGAAAAATATACCAAGATATATTGAGCCATCCATCAGTGGAGCCTGAACATAGACAAAAAACTGATAGAAGGACAGAAAAATTTCAAAAACTTCATAAAGCAAAAGACATAGGCTTCTCATTGTTCACATTTTCCCTTATTTTTCACTAATAGACAATCCACCAGCATTTCCTCATAACTTGCTCATTTATTGCTCATTTTAACTCTGGCCTGTGGCAATGATGAGTGCTTAATAACGTGATACTTAATGACATAAATGTTCAGTTTGTAATATTGATTGTATATGTTGGCCTGTTGACAGTAAGTCTGTAAAATTGAATTGTACACATAATCAGAGGACGAGAAATTTATTTTTGATGGATGGTTTTTCTGGGGTTCAGGAGTTGAACTTTTTAAAGAAGATTTTTATGGTACTTAATAATAGTTTAGTGTGTAAAGAAAGTATGGAAAGAGGTGGACACATATAGAAACTTTCATATAAATAAGCCCCCCCAAAAAATGAGAGGAAGGAAGGGTAGAAGTAGCAGTTTAGAAATACTTGAGGATCCAATTTAATGCTTCATTTTCCCCCCTAACACTTCTTAATTTAATTTATAATCTGAAAACTCAGGGAAATGATCTGTGGGATTATCCATTAGAATACCCTAGAATCAAACACAATGCAGTAAAACCATGCAATTACATGCCCCATAATAATGCAAATTTGGATGATAGTGATTGAAGGTTGGTTTTCATCCTCAGCCCAATCCATATATTTAAATGAAGGTGATCAAATGAGGAGAAGGCTGGAGATGGAAAGAAGAATGAGACCCTCACTTGGGGAGCCAGGCAAGTCGAGGAAAGTCCTCATGGTCTTAGTATTTATCCTTCCCAACTCTGTGGATGGGGGTGACAGACATGCCAGCTAATTAGGAGATTCACTCTCCTGGAAGTCCCAAGTCTTGGAGTCCAGCCTCTGCCTACCTCTACCATTAAGACAGGGGGACAGCTGCCACCAGGGGGCGCCAATTTTTAAGTGGCACTTTACAGATTTTGACTGTACATCCAGACCAGTAGCATCCCAACTCTGCTAACTCCTGAGACTTGCTCCGTTTGTGTTGTTATCCTTACAGTATCATTACCAACTTCTACACGAATGAATCTCTTGGACCCTACTTACCACATCATTACAATTTTATTGTACTTTAATTTCTGCTGACTGGAAATCTGCTATTATACTACCTCAACATCATAGAAGAAGTCAACTGAGGAAACTTAATTGTATAGCTAATTTAAAGTTATGTGTTTGCTTGTCTTTGGCTCAATTGTCTGTTCACTTATAGCGCCTCTTAATAGATGTAAAGTTGAAGGGTGGTAGCAATTATGTGAAAAAAATTGTGGGTTTTTTTCCCATAATCTCTCATCACATTGAGCTCCAAAGAAAGTAGAAAGAGTTTCTAATGGTAGTAATGATTCTGGAAAAAAAAAAAAGTTTAAGTACATATCAAACATACCAGAATAAGGGAAAAATAGCTGTGAGTACAGAAGTCAACATCTAAAATTCAGTAATTAACTGTGACTACAAATATGCTCTAAAATGGACATAGGTTGACATTCATATATACCGTGCTGAAGTAGCTGTTTACCATTTTTAAAAATAACCACTTAGGTAATGTTTGTGTCTAATACCAATAAATAGAATGAATTTAAATAGTCACTCACTTGTTGACATATCATACATATGTGATATTTTTGTACTTGATGTTTCAATATTAAACTTTTGGGGAATTTATTTCATCAAGTCTTTATTATAAGTTTACCATATGTTTGTGAAGAAAACACATCTAAACACTTTTAGTAGAGATATTTGAGGTTAATTATAGAAGGACTTAATATTTTTATTCCCCAGGGCTTTAGAATGAGAAAGGTCTACATTTACCTTGGTAGTAGCCAAATGATTTTTTTTTAACATAAGAGCCTGTATTACTACTTGAATAAAGTTTGCCTATCAGGCTATTTTACGTATAAGGAAATATCTCTGCACCATCATCGAATCAATTGTATTCATTCATTTTCGTTTTCTAAGTGCTTCCTAGGGTTCAGTTACTCTATGACTCACAGAGCTGTAAGGGTACATTAGAAATGGTCCCTGTATTAGACCGGTGTATATTTTACCGTTTGAGGGAGATAAATACTTAGCACTCCTCTTGCCAACCCAGGCTTTAAACCGATTGAGAAATTCAGCATAAGCAGTTTGGAACTAAAATATCACCTCAGTTACTGATAAAAGGCTGCTTGAAGAATGAGACTTGGGTGCAGTGGTGTGCTAGAGCCAACTCAGAGGGGCTGTGAGAGCTCATTGTTACACACTTTCCAAGCTCCATGCTCAGCGACACCATGTCAGTAGCTTACAATGAGCTGTGGTGGAAGTATGTACAACTTGAAAATTAGTTAATGACATATAGCAAGGACTTTTTTCCTCCTGGAGATCTGGTCGTTCAACATTTAAGTGTACCACTCTCTGAAAGCATCAATTAGTCTAAGTACCGAATCCCAGGGTTACCCGCTCCGCCCCATACAGTGGAGGCCAGGAGATGTCTTCCTTGCACTTGGAGGTGAACGAGTATGTTCTCTGCATGTAACTAACTCGCTAGAGGAAGCAAAAAGGAACAACTTTATTTTTGGTCTTTCTAACTCTTCCATTCATTGCACATTCCCAAGGGCGGAAGAAGTAAGGAAATGGACTTCGCTAGGAAGGAAACATTACAGGTGTTAATGTTCCTTCACCCTTACTAAATTGCCCCCAATCCTCTGCTTTTTGCGCTATTGTCTATTAGATTTAGCCATTAAGAATTAACTATTAAGGAATAATGTTGTGCTCTGTGGGGAGGAAATTTGCATTTCATTAGAAGAGTTTTCTTCCCACCTCTCTGAGCATGCTACCTCAATACCAAGGATTGTTTCTTTGAGTGCTCTCCTGGAAATACTGGTCATCCATTACCTTTTGTTTCCAAAAATGTCTACCTGTGGACCCCCATATGAAAATGAAGTATTAATAGATTTAAATTCCCAATGTTCTCTCTGTAGTTTCAACTATAGAATCTCCTGGCACATTTTTGTTTTCTGGAACAATATGTGATTTCAGAATGGAAGGCTTTCCTCATGCCACGCTGACAAGTCAATGGCTGTGTAATTTTCTGGTATAATATATCCCAACGTAGTTTATCAACTTTAGCCACACCTAGGCTTATCGGATTTGGGTATTTCTGCAGCGGTTGTAACAATTTTCCATGGGTGGTTGAAGACATGCTCTGAAGTTCTGTTCTCCATAGAGCCCACAACCCATGCAAAGCCCAGACAGTGCCAGGTTAAAGATGAAGGAAAGCAGAAATACCCTTGTCCACCACTGCACTGTCTTCCGAAAGTACTGGAATTGTTCAGATGAGTACAATAATTAAATAAATTTCAAAAACTTTCTGTACTCAATCTGAAGATGTATTTGCTGGTCTCTTTCTCATCACACAATACATCCAACCACATCGTCAGGCAGAAGCTTTGCAATTTGGTTAACAGATTATTCGATGTTAAGGAGATGACCGATTTCACATCCAGTGCATCTTCACAGGCTCTTGAGCTGGTCAATGAAGGAAGTGAGATAACACGCCTGTCTGCCTGTCACTACATCCATGTTGTCACACACATTCCCAAGTCAAATTCTACTTACTCTTGTCTTAGATTGTCTCCTTAGCAATCTCAAATGTAAAACCTGATCATGGATGAGTCCTCCATTACTAAACTCACCTTCAAATGATGAAGCTCTACACAAGCACAGTATAAATATGTCCATTGTTTTAGGCAAAACAAACATTTTAGAGTAAACGCATCAACTTTCTTCTGACCCCCAGACATATTTATTATAGTTATTTTTTAATTTGAAGCCATATATCTTTATGAACAGTTTTTGTTGTTTGCAACACATTTTAAATAATCTGATGTTAGCAGCAGCATATTTTGTAACTCTCTTTCATTGACAGGCATCATTGCTAAAGAAGCTTGGCATGATGCTCTTTCTATTTGTTTGTTTTCTTAACATAGAATGTACGATTTGATAACTTTACATAGTATGTATTAAAAATGTTCAGAGCTGCTACATGGTAAGGCAAATTAAAACACTTTGCAAGCTTTGCATTTGAAAACATTTTTAATTTTGAATCTTTTGAAGCACTTGGGAGACTACAGAAAATAATAAAACACGCACATAGTACCAGTGAAACAGATTTAATAGGTATTCTGGTTTGCTCTATCTGCCTAGGAATTTGCTTTTCCCTGTTTAAACTGCACAGGAACCACTTCTGAGTCCCTTGCTCCCAACCCAACCTCCTTCTTCCTCTTGAAGTTGGTGCCTATCTCCCTAAAGTTGCGTGCTTTTGAACTTTTCCTACATGCGTCGAGACAATACATAGTCTGACATGTGTTTTTAAAATTCACGTAAGTGGTATAATTTATGAATTTGGTTTAAATTCTAATTTTGTTGCTTGATGACTAGGAAATATGAAAAGCAAAAGTGGGGGCACCTGGGTGTCTCAGTCAGTTCAACATCCGTCTTCAGCTTGGGGTGTGATCCCAGAGTCCTGGGATCGAGCCCTGTGTCAGGCTCCCTGCTCAGCGGGGAGTCAGGTCCTGCCTCTCCCTCTGCCCGTCCCCCAACTTGTGCTCTCTCAAATAAATAAATAAAATCTTTAGAAGTAAATAAATAAAAAGCAAAAGGGTACTTGAAATCCTTTTCCATGTTTAATGAGACCCTGTGTTGTCAAGTATACTGTCAAGTAATTTTTGCTTGTTTTTATTTGTATGTTTGCTTTTAAAGAAGTGTTCAAGAGATCCTGTAGTCTTTGTGTTCTTAGCTGCTTGAGATTCTCTGTCTACTGTCTCTCTCCCTGACGGAAAACTTTTTAAATGCTCTGGTAGTGTATTTTCTCCTTCAGGATGTATGGACCTGGTTGCCAAGTATTGATCTAATCCTTTCCTCGCGGCTTTTCCTGCCGTCTTCTGGGTTGGTGAAGTTTGATATTTCGGTACTTGAGGGTTGAGACTGTTTGGTCTGTTGTCCTCATACCACACAGCAGTTTGGCTGGAGAGGAGGTTCGTGGGTGACACTTTGTTCCTCTCAGAACTTTATACACATTGCTGTTCCCTCTTCCATCGCTTGATATTGCTCTGGGAAACGTCTGATACCGGCTTGATCTTTCTCGCTTGAACTTAACTTGCCCCTTCTGCCCAGCTGCCTATCCTTGAAGCGCCCGTTATTTCTTAGTGGCAATGGTTCACCGACAAGTATTACTCACGCATATTGTGTAGTTTAAGCAAACACAGTCACTGGTTCCTTCCCGTCAGAGAAATTCCCCCTTTTGAATATATTGGTTTTCTTCTGTTTTATAATAATGGAGCCTATTTACTAGGAAAACCAACATTTCCTAGGATGGATTTCCACTTTGTATTTTCTCTATTACTATTGTTTCCTCTCTAATTTCTACAGTCGATACTGATTTCAGAGCTCATCAAGTGAGATGCTTGCTTTGGACGCTGTGTTTGAGAGCACCCTGTTCTGCCTCCTCTTGTTGTCCTTTGGGACCAACATCCGTGCCCAGCTCACGTCTGTATTTCCCGTCTAGATCACACCCCAGTACCCTGGATCTTGGCATTCCCAGCTGTCAGCTCCAAAATGTTCAAGGACTTGTGGTAGCTTCCTGTGATGATCTTTCCTTCTGAGAGCAGCCAAATCCCTGGTATATTGGGACCCAAGGAATGCCCCACAGTGACTGTTTTCAAAGACTATACAGAGACAGAGCTTGGAAATATGGGCTGGCGTATCTACCTACGTGCTTTTGAGGCCCCTCATGGTGTAAGGAAGACTGGGGTGGGAAAAGGAGAATGATTGGCCATGGTTGGAGTTTGGGGGCCAGAAGCTTGTCCTTCTTCACTGCCACGCCCTGGTGCAGAATGCGGAGTAGTCCAAAAATTCTGTGTTTAAACCTGGACTTCCAAGTCTTTTTATCATGGTCAGTAATTAAGTTTCAGTAACATCTCTTCTCTGTCTTTCTGTTTCCATTTAATTTATGAGTTTGGTCCCAGTGGTATCTCAGAACTCTATTTCTCTGGCTCTTCAACTTCTCTTCTCTTGTATTCTGTATGTACTTACACTGCTATGTCTTCACATCATGTAGCTATGGATCTGTAGATGCCGACAGAGATCATGCTCCAGATAATGGCATAGGTTTATCTTATAAAGTATTTCTTTAGCATAAAACGTTCAGGGCACGTTTTCTTCTATTTCTTCCAAAAGGAATTCATTACCTTTTTCTGTGCGTGTTCCGTGTATCTTCTCTTCCCCTGCCCTTGCCACGTTTGTGTTTACAGAGTCTCCTGCCAATTTTTTTTCACCTTGCTTAGCTTGAACAGCTCTGCTTAGAACTTGCCTTGGGCTTCAAGCAGGGTGGGGGACTCCTCCCCGCGCCCCACCCCGCCCTGTGTTCCCGCCATGTCTCAGTCTAACTTATTTTCTCAGGCAAGCCCCCGGGGTGGAGGGTGAGCTTCTTTCATGTCCTCGCCACATTCCCATAGCTTGAAGGCCTGGGGGAGATGCAGCAGAGGCAGGGGTGGAGAGGAATCATGAATTACTTCTCTCCTCTTGTAGCATAGGTAATGTTATGTTCCAGTTCATTTTCCCACCACGTTCAGGATTATCATGGGCCTGTGGGGAAGGTGTTTCTGTGTCATATGGATGCTTCAGTTCAGCATGGTCCCGGTGCTTCTGCTCCTGCTCCTGCCCCCTCAGCCCCTTTGCTCACTTCCCTTGTTCTACCATCCTCTCTTTCATAGTCCTCCCCATTCTTTTTTTTTTTTTAAGATTTTATTTATTTATTTGACAGAGAGAGATCACAAGTAGGCAGGGAGGCAGGCAGAGAGAGAGGAGGAAGCAGGCTCCCTGCCGAGCAGAGAGCCCCATGTGGGCCGGATCCCAGGACCCTGAGATCATGACCTGAGCGTAAGGCAGAGACTTAATCCCCTGAGCCACCCAGGCTCCCCATTCTTTGTAGTCCTCCCCCAGTCCCCATCCACATCATGCCTTCGGATTTGTTGTTATTTGTGAAAATGTGAGGACTTTTGTTACTTCGCTTTGTTACTTCATCCCAAGGCGTGAAGGCAAGACTGAGGATCTGTATCCAGCCAAGCTAAAACCCTTTTTCTTTCGCTGATGGCCTTTCAAATCTAAGACTGTGAATGGCACCGCTTTCATTCTCTGATTTCTGCTCTTCAGTGCTTTTGCTGTTCGTTGTTTTATTTGTGATTGCGGAAGGAAATTCTACTTAACTCACTTTTCACTGTGACCTCCGTTTTTATGAATAAAAGGAATGCCCGCTAAAAAGATGGGAAAAGTTGCTCAGGGTATAAAAAGTAAAACAATGAGAAGTCATTTCATTCACATTTTCATTCAAGGCTTACCTCCTACCGTCGTCATCTGATCTTACTACCCAGAACCTTTTCCTTTGAATTGCTTCCTGGAGATTCTGTCTGTCATGCTGTCTTACGTAAGTAAGTAGATTTTGCTTTTGACCTCACTCGTGCCAGAGCATTTGAAGTTAAGGGAAAGGAGCACTCTGAGAAGCTTAGGAAGAAAAACACTGATTAGAAAATCGTATATGAATGACTTTTCAGCATTAAAACTTCACTCTTCTCCTGCGTCAGAAACTCTGCTCTCTTTTACACACATTCCTGTAACTGTAGCGTACACCCGGTCTGCTTTGGGGAATCAGATGACGACTCTGTTGCTTTTGACCATTGAGTCTGAGATAACCGGCAGCACACTAGCCCATTTGCTAAATTGTTTAAAGCAGCTTGTAATAGGAAAGTATCCCATAACACGCTATGACACCCCAGGGTCACATCCTATTCTGAGATGGACTGAGGGTAAATTTGGTTTACCACTAGTAAATATGGACGTTGGGAAATTGATTTACTTTAAACAGTGACAATATTCAGCAGTGTGTCTGTTGGAATAGTGAATGTATCAAGAACTAGACACGTGCTTGTCTGGTAAGACATTGATGCCACAGTCCTGGGAAGAATGACTGTGCACATCTTCCTACATGTGAGGAGGCCAGGACAAGGTTGAGAAAAAATATTTTAAGAGAGAAAATGACCCTTGGGCAAGCAGGATGCCCTGTGTTAATTTATTATTTCAGAAAGACTAATTCAGGTATTTTAATTTTGAAAGTTTTGTCCAAAATAGTTTTTTTTTTCCCCATTTGTATGAAAGGAGAGTAACTCTGTGATGTGTTCATATAAGAACATGGTGTCTGTTAAGCCTGAGGTCTCAGAATGGTGATGTGCGATAATGTCTGCGTACAGATTTGGCTTGACCTGCATGATCATTTTTTTAATGCCACCAATGCTTGAAAAATCTGTAAATTTCACATAAAAATTAGTCTTTCTAGTTTTTCTTGAAATCTTTAGAAAAGGGCAAGACAGGGGTAGCTCAGTGGGTTAAGCATCTGACTTTAGGTCAGATCATGATCTCAGGGTCCTAGGATCCAGCCCCATGTCCCTGGGGTGCTGGCTTCTCCATCGCCCTTCACCGTTTCCCCCCTCAGCTTTTCCTCCCTCCTCCCCCCAAACCTGCTCATGCTCTCTCTCTCTCAAATAAATAAATAAATAAATAAATAAATAAATAAATAAATATTTTTTAAAAAAAGAAAGAAAGGGCAAGCCAAGGCCTTCTTTCCCTGTCCCCTTTATACAGCGGTATTCACTCCTGTTCACCATACTTCCCTTTTTATTGTAGTATATATACATGCCTCGACCTGTTAGAGTTGACAACCCTGCTTTGTGGCATGCTTGAAAATGCTGTCCTACTTTGTGAACATTCCTTGTATAATTCTTGTGTTAATGTTTAAGACCAGTCTTTGGGGAAAAAAAAAAATGTTGAATGGCAAGATGTTACAAATTACCCAGAAGACTTAGTCATCATTCCCTAATTATTAGTTTACACATATGAAAATCATATGTTCTAAAATCCATATACATCATCCTCCACATATTAGATCTTGACATCTCAGAACATGGGGTTTATACACGCATAATTTCGTATTATTTACAATATTTTAAAAATTCCCTTTCTTAATGAAATTAACTTAAATGGCACAATTGTTCCACCTTTTAATTCTGTGAGACCTCAGGAAAAGAGAAAGTCCTACTTTGATAAATAGTGGGCTTTATACTGACAATGTAACAAATATGTTAATTCTTTTTTTAAATGGTAATAGAGTGTGCACCTGGGTGGCTCAGTCCTTAAGCGTCTGCCTTCGGCTCAGGTCATGATCCCAGGGTCCTGGGTTCAAGTCCCACATCGGGCTCCCTGCTCAGCAGGAAGCCTGCTTCTCCTACTCCTACTCCCCCTGCTTATGTTCCCTCTCTTGCTGTGTCTCTGTCAAATAAATTAATGAAAAATCTTTAAAAAAAAATAGTGATAGAGAACTTGGTGACTTATCATGGAACTGTATGTAATCTTGGCCACTAGAGGGCTTTGCTTTTTTTTTTTCTTTTTTTAATCAATGACAATTTAATTGTGAAGATAAACAAGTTTTTATGGCTTCCAAAAGTTTAACTGTATAATTACAAATTTTCAAATGGGTATATACTATATAATATATATTATAATCATATACTAAAATCTTATAATCATATACAAATCTGTATAATCATATACAAAATCTTATCCTGTCAGTAAAATATGTAATATTTGAAACTGTGGGGAAGGCAATGTTTCGTATTTTAATAAGTGAAGAGTAGTCAATAATGCAAATTCACAGGTGACAGAAGCTTTACAGTTTTCCTGTGTTCATAGCCTTAACATTTTAAAAGTGTTAGAAAAGTATTCTACATTTTGCTTATCCAAATACCATATGTAGAACTTGTATATTTATAGTACCTTTGCCAACAGTTTTGTTAGAACTAACCCATAGGAATAACTTTTGCTATGAACGTCCTGAAATCTCTGTTCTCATAAAGCAAAAAATTCATGCTGAAGCCTTTCAGGGAATTTTCAACAGAGTGAGAACCATGAAAGATCAGTTTTCAAAGTCCTAGCACATTTAAGTGGCTGCCGTCTCTCCATGGTGAAAATTTTCATTGTTTTTCAAATTATGTGTAATTTATTTTTCTAAAATATCTCTGGGGCCCTGTGACAATAAAGACAGATGCTTGGGAAGCCAATTCTAAAGGAATCCCAAATTTTAAATTCTCTTTCGTTTCATATATTCTGGTTCATTAAATTGGACATGCAGGTGTTACATTTTAAAATACAACTCACCTTATTCCCTTAAGAATTTTGGAACTCAGGCACAGAGGGCGATATCAGAATGCTTGCATACCTTTATTAACCCAGGGATAATGTCCCTCCGTACATTCATGCTAAGCATGCTCTCATCCTAATTGAGTTAGACTGGGTATTTTCAAGTTGGGAAAGATATTTTAAAGATGAGCTTTAGAGATATTCACATGTTTTCACTAATGCAAAAATAATGTAATATAACCTTCCCATTTGCATCATTTTCTGTAATTATCCCTAGGTTTGCTTAGGACAAGAATCATCTTTTTTAATGACTTGTTTTATGGCAGCATCTTTCTACTTCCTCAAGGCTCCATAAAATCATGGATGCTCACATCACTTTTCTGTTCAAACCTTGCCAATTTTTTTTTTTCAGATACAAGCCAAACTCATGGTATTTAGCATGGTGGTAAAAACCGTTAAGCATTCTAGCACTTCTTCACCTGCTTCTTTTTCCTTTTCTGTCTTAGCCTGCCCCTTTGTGGAGCCCCAGGGTGCACACATACACACATACAACACACACACACACAACACACACACATACACACACAACACAACACACACACACACAACACACACACATACACACACAACACAACACACACACACACACGTCCATCCCATACCCCTTGCAGTCTGCTATATTTGATGACTTTCTGTTCTCGAAAATCTCTATTTATTCTTCAAACCGTGCTTCCTTTACACTGCATTCTGTTGTGCTTTACATGCTCTTCCACTGTTTTTTACCTTATCCTTCAAGGTCCATTTGAAATACTTCCTACCGCCGGGACCTTCCCTGACCTTGTCTCTTCCTCCCTCTGTGGTAGAATTAATTGTTCTTTCCTCTCTCCTCTTAAAATATTTTATCCATGCCTATGTTATAGTACGTATCACAGATGCCACAGAGAGTTTCTCTCTCTCTCTCTTTCTTCTTCTTCTTCTTCTTTTTTTTAATTGACAAAGTTGGAAACTAATGGCAGAAAGGAAAGACTCGGTTTCACCGTTGTGTAACTAGTGAGAGCCCACGTTAAAATTACGTCCAAATGTCCTACCTCCAGATCAAATAGTATTATCAATATCAGTATTTCTAGTACTATTATTCTGAGTGTTTGATACATGATCTTATTTCTATAGTGTAATTATATGCTTGAGATATGGAAAGGTGGAGTAGAGATTTTTCTGATGCTTTTGGCAAGTAATTTCATATTCTACATGGATTCTAAGGTAATTTAGATAAAAAATAATCTAATTCACTGAATTCTTCTTCCTTTATGGGTTTTTTTTGTTTTTTTATTTATTACTATTTTTTAAATTTTTTTATTGTTTGCCCCAGGGGCACAGGTCTGTGAATCATCAAGCTTACACCTTTCACAGCATTCACCATAGCACAAACCCTCCCCAATGTCCATCACCCAGCCACCCCATCCCTATCATTTATGTTATTTACCAAAAATTTAGCTCAATATCTGAAATGTACAAAGTAAACATGTATGTCAAAATGCCATTTTAATGTATATGTCAGTACTTCTTTAGAGGTATTGATAATGAAATACTTTAGAAATCTTACAAGTTTATTTTAATGTATCATTGTGGTGCCTTCTCTCCAAGAGAGCTATATCTCAAAGTATCATATTTTTAAACCATGGATATGTATGTGTGTGCATACACATTACATATATATAATATATTACATATATTATTCTATCGTTAAATATATATAATAATGGATATATTAGAGGAGAGGGAAATTAGAAATCTCATGAATATAGTTTATTTACAACCCATATTCATCACCCCAAAAATTTATGAATAAGCACCAAACTGTAACTCACTTAAAAATATTTTGTTACAGTATTTTTCACTTGATTTTTGAAATGTTTATTATTTTTTCTTTCAATATATATGTCTGTTCCAGACAAAGGTGCAGGATACCCTGCCCTCTGAGAGCTTATATCCTCACCAAGGAGAAGACGTGAAAGAGCTGATGGCAGTCAGTCACTGTGCCGTGAGCATACATGGAGGTGCTCTCGGGCTGTGGTATGGACCATGAGAACATTCTGGAATAATTCCTGGAAGAGGAAATATAGGGGCTCATGTTTGAAGGATAGGAAATGTGTGTGAAACCAAGTGTGTGTGTGTGTGTGTGTGTGTGTGTGTGTGTGTGTTATGGGAGGAAACAGTGGGGAATGACCATGTCTAAGTAGACATCTATGTAGATTTATAGATTCTCTATGAATGACTTCTACAAAGACCCAGAGCGGGGCACCGGGGTAGTATCTGACTCTTCAGTTCAACTCAGGTCATGATATCAGGGTTGTGAGATCGAGTCCCACATCGGGCTCCATGCTGGGTGTGGAACCTGCTTGAGATTCTCTCTCTCCCTCGGCCTCTCCCCACCGCCCACCTCTGTCTCTCAAAAAAATAAAAAAGACCCAGAGATAGGAGCTTAGCTTCTTCAAAGCACTGCAAGAAATGAAAAGAGCACAGAGAGGAAAGTGGCACAGAGGGCATAGAAGCCTGAGGGTGTGGAAAACAGGACCTAGATCTGAGGGATATTATGACCTTATAAATTATTTGACCTTGATCTTAAGAACCATTAAGGTTTAATCATTTATGTCATGTATATACATGTAACAAATATATACATATTTTTTAAAGGTCTGTCTGACCGCAATGCGGGGAATAGATTAAATGGAAGACTGAACTGGCTCAAGCGGGGTCTTGTTTGTATAACCTTACTCATGACGCTTACAGAATATTTTTTATTGAGCTACTTTAACATCAGTAGGGAATATAATACACAACCAGGGGTTTATTTCACTTACACTTTTACAAATACAAAAAGAGGGAGAGATTGAGAGCCGTAAGCTGGTGTTAAAGTTTGCACTTCCATTATCATGAGCTACGGCCTCCCCCTGAATATTATCAACATAATGGAATCATATCGAAGTGTATACTCACAAAGTGCAAGGAGATGAGTCTTTTACAACTATTAAGCTGCTAAAGCAATTATGATGAGGAATGTTTCCTTTTCCACACTTTACAAGCAGCCTCGGTAGAAGCATCTTGCCTGTTAAAATAACAAGATACCTTATAAAAGCAGAAATTAAAGTGAGCAGAGGCATTTCAGGCATTATAATATGTGGGTGATGTTCGCTACAGGGGAAAGAAAAGTCATAAATACCTCACCTGACAGACAAGCAAAAAACTCATAGACATGTCAATGTGGAACTTAGAGCACGCGTAGTACATTTTAATTATATGAACCTAAGCGGCGCTTTAATGGTACTTTCTCCCTTAGTACATAATTGTTTTATGTTCATTCTAAAGAGTAAGCATTTCGATGGCATGTGACCGTTAGAAACTGTGTATACCTCGGAGACATTGCGGGTTCCTTTCCAGACCAGACCAATAAAGCAAATATCCCAATAAAGTGAGTCAAATGAATTTTTTGGTTTCCTAGTGCATATAAAAGTTGTGTTGACACTGAAGTGTCCAGTAGCATGATGTCTTAAAAACAATGCACATATACCTGAATTTAAAAATATTTTATTTTATTGCTAAAATATGCTTTCAGTGAATCATCATCTTTTTGCTGGTGGAGGGTCTGGCTTCCATGGAGATGGCTGCTGACCCATCAGGGTGGTGACTGCTGAAGCCTGGGGTAGCTGTGGCATGCAGTGACAGCAATGACACTTGCCACATTAATTGTCTCTTTCTTTAGGGAATGCATCTTCTATAGCACACAATGCTGTTTGGTAGCATTTTACCCACGCTAGGATTTCTCTCAAAATTGGAGCCAATCTCTCAAACCCTGCCGCTGGTTTATCAACTCGGGATATGTCACGTTCTAAATCCCTTGTCGTCATTTCAACAGTCTTCACGCCATCTTCCCCAGGAGCAGATTCCATCTCAAGAAACCACTTTCTCCGCTCATCGATAAGAAGCAACGCCTCAGCCACTCAAGTTTTATCACGAGATGGTAGCAATTCAGTCCTCTCTTCAGGTTCCACTTCTAATGCTAGTTCTCTTGCTGTTCCCACCACACCTGCAGTGACTTCCTCCACAGAAGCCTAGAGCCCTCCAAGTCATCTGTGATAGTGGCAATCAACTAACTCCAAATTCCTTTGAATGTTGATATTTTGGCTTTTACCCATGAATCTCAAGTCCTCTTAATGGCATCTAGATTGGTGCAATAAAGCAGATCACAATGATGAAACAAAGTATGCCTGTATAATAATTTCAGGGATTTCTGCTTCTGTCAGGAGCTCCTCAAAAATGCTTCTGGTTCTATGCAGAATTGATTTAAATGAAACCAGGTACTTTTGTGTTATGAGTTTAAAAAAAAACTAAACATCTTGGTTTTACAAAGTGTGGAGCTAAAAATTTCAGATAACTTAGTGCCTCAAGTAACATAATCTGTTGAAACTTGTGTGATTTTCGAAGGTTCCCATTTTGGACAAAACGTATCTAGAGTTAAATTGTATAGTTGGACCGAGCTATCTATATACTATCAGTACTATGGCTATGAAGTAAATTAGGACTTAAAGAAAATGAACCAACTATAACATGAGCGTTCCATCTGCATTTCTGTCAAAGCACTAACTTCATGCATTTTTTTTGATGGTGCCTTAAATCTCAATCTTCTGAGGACTCATCTTTAAAAATTGCAATTTACAGCATCTAAACTTCTTAATGTGGCCTACTGGGTGCCCCTCCCCCCCCAACAACCTGGCCTTTATCTGTTTTCAGCCTTCCGTCCTATATTCACTTGTCATTTCCTACTTAATTCTTTTTTTTACGATTTTATTTATTTATTTGTCAGAGAGAGAGAGCACAAACAGGGAGAGGGATGGACAGAGGGAGAGGGAGAAGCAGACTCCCCACTGAGCAGGGAGCCCAACGTGGGGCTCCATCCCAGAACCCTGGGATCATGACCTGACCTGAACGCAGACGCTTAACTAACTGAGCCACCTACACGTCCCATTCCTACTTTATTCTATATGAACACGTGTAAAAAAAAAAAAAAAGTATTTCATACTTTCATGCTATTGCCTCTGCCAAGAAATGACTTTTCCTCCAAATTTCATTTTATCATTCAAGACTTCTCAGGTGTCAGCTGGCTTGAAACTGTCTAACCAATGCTAACAACCGACCTGCTTGGAAAGAGTAGATCACTCCTGCTTTCCTGTACTTGCAGATCATTCTACCACCACACATGCACAATGTATCATAATTATTAGCCTACATGGGGATAAATAAGGTCTAGTTCATCCTTTATCTCTGATTTCCTTGGGTATTATTTTAACCATCATCAAGCTAGTTATACCATGTCTGTTCCAATCTCCAAATCACATTCTTTCTTTTTTTTTTAAGATTTTATTTATTTATTTGACAGAGAGAGAGATCACAAGTAGGCAGAGAGGCAGGCAGAGAGAGAGGAGGAAGCAGGCTCCTGGCTGAACAGGGAGCCTGATGTGGGGCTCAATCCCAGGACCCTGAGATCATGACCTGAGCCAAAGGCAGAGGCTTAACCCACTGAGTCACCCAGGCGCCCGCAAATCACGTTCTTTATAAGGATATACCAGTGCAATTCTCCTTCTTTTTTTTTTTTTTTAAACTAGGTTCCATACCCAGCACAGAGCCTAGCTCTGGGCTTGAACTCAGGACCCTGAGATCAAGACTTGAGCTGAGATCTCAGGCGCTTTACCAACTGAGCCACCCAGGTAGCCCCTTCTTCTTTATCATCTCTATCCAGTATCTAGCCCTTTCTCAAGACATAACCCCTTTTAGCTACTTGTCTTTCTTTTCTTTATTTTTTTTTAAGGACTTATTTATTTGTGAGACAGAGAGAAGGCACATGTGTGTGAGCGGGGAAGGGGCAGAGGGGAGGGAAAGAGAGACTATCTAGTAGACTCAGCGCTGAACATGGAGTCTGATGTAGGGCTTGACCCTGATATCATGACCTGAGCCTAAATCATGAGTGGGATGCTTAATTGACTAAGCCACGCAGATACCCCTTCCTGTCTTTATTTTATAATTAGTCAGCTATCTAAGTAATACCTTGAACACTTTTTTTTTAACTTCAACTCATGTCATTTGACTCATCTTTATGGAAGTTGAAGCATTAATCTTTTGTTTTTTCCGTATGTTGAAGAAATCCATCAATAAGTAGTATCTTAATAGTAAAAATGGAATGAAACTATGTTAATGAACTCATAAAGAAATAAATTTAAACATTTGTCTCTAGACTTGAACCTCCCAGAAGGGAAGTCAGTTGAAAATACAAATGAATTCTTTTTGCATACCATTGTTATAAACCACACTGTCAATAGTTTATTTCTTCCCCACTTCACTGCTGTGTTACAAATTTCTAATTATATGACCTATTGAATGGAATCCATTATTATTTTTTTCTTGAAGCTTTCGGATTCCCTGTTACTGAAAAGTAATTGCTTTTTAGGGGCACCTGTGTGGTGCAGTCTGTTAAGCCTTGGACTCTTGGTTCTCTCAGGTCATGATCTCAGGACTGGGATCCATTGCCAGGTCAGGCTCGGTGCTCAATGCAGAGTCTGCTTAAGAGTCTCCCTCTCCCTCCCTCTGTCCCTCCCCACCCTAAAATAAAAAATCAAATAAATCTTTAAAAATAAAAGAATTGCTTTTTAGGTCTGTGATACAGGCGTCACTCAAAAATTCTTTTATTTGCTTTTACACTTCTTTTTTTTTTTTTTTTTTAACAATCTTTTTTTTTTTTTTTTAAGATTTTATTTATTTATTTGACACAGAGAGAGAGATCAGATCACAAGTAGGCAGAGAGGCAGGCAGAGACAGAGGAGGAAGCAGGCTCCCCACTGAGCAGGGAGCCGGATGCGGGCCTCGATCCCAGGACCCTGAGATCATGACCTGAGCCGAAAGCAGAGGCTTTAACCCACTGAGCCACCCAGGCGCCCTGCTTTTACACTTCTGTGTTACAATGTTTCTTGGCTCTAATTCTTCCTTCTCAGATTTCATTTTACTACGTTACAGTATGTCCTTCACTTTTGAAGAACAGATACAAGGGATATACACTGTCCTTGTCCCTAATATCTAAAACTATTTTAATTTTCACTTACATTGAGATATTAATTTAGCCAAGTGTAGAAATGTTATTGAAATCACTTTAGCCAGAACATTCGAAGTTACTGGTAAAAATGTTTTTTGTCCTCCATTCATCCTGGAGAAACAGTGATGATTATTTGATTTTCATTTCTTTTTGGATGTTCTGGGTTTGTTTGGTAGGTGATTGACTTTGTTTTTCCGTGATTAGCCCTCAGATGGTTGTTTTCTCACTGAACTAACTCCCTTTGTATTATCAACTATGAAATTTTTTCTTTTCTGGTTTCTTTGAACGTTGTCATCCTACAATTTCCCCCTTTCTTCTGGAACTCCTCAATCAGTTGGAGCTCCAGGGTTGATCTTCTTGCTCTCTGTGTCCTAACTTGTTTCATATATTTTCCTTTTTAAAAAAAAATCTTCTTGCTTTATGGTTGGGAATATTTCTTAGATTGTATCTTCCAGCCTTCCTATTAATTTTTTTTAATTTAGTGCTTATGCTTTATATTCCAGATATTTCTCTGACATCCTCTACTTTTTAAAAAGTACCTGTATGTTCTTATTTTATAGCTGCAAGACAGTTTCAAACCTCTGTAATACATTAGATTTTTTGCAAAGTTCTCTTTGGTTCACTAATAATGGCAGCTTCATCTTCACTATTGACTCAGCCTTCTACTTATCCAGAAACATTGTTCAGTTTCCTTATAGCTAGAATCTCACTTGTGCAATTTCCTTATAGGTAGAAGCTCAGTTTTTCTGCTGTGGTGCTAATCTTGCTGCCCTTCAAAGAGCATGAGGCCATTTGACACAGTGTTTTCCACTGTGAATTACTTGTCACTCAACAACTTCACACTCGTAATTTTTGCATTATGTCTCACTCCCACCCTCTCTATATCCCACTTTCAGATTTGAAATTCTTCTGGGACTCCATCAGTACTTTTTCCACCTTTTTATTAATTCATCCCAGTATTTACAAAAATCTCTGATCCATGTATGCCCCACTTTGAGAAAGTTTTCTGTATTTATTACTCTTGTTCCCCTTTGCTCTTATTTAACTATGATTTGGAGAGGAAGACACTAAAGTACGTGTGATCAGTCCCTATTAAACTAGAAACATTTTTTGTTATCCTCACTGTCTGCTGTAATAACAGATGAATAGTATTTGCACAAGAAATATTTGTCAAACCCAGTTGAACACACAGAAAATAAGACAGATTGCATTATAGCTTTATCTTGCTTTTCTGTTGATGAGGCTTGACATGAATGATGGTGTTGTTTGTTTTTCTTTTTAATCTTGGTTGCCTCCAGAGAACAGGGTGTCAATTGCCACTTTTATGTATATTACAAAAGCAAACAACACAATACCTCCCCGAAATATACCATGCGCTATCTGCAAAAGTTTCAAAAGTAAAGGTGGCTCAGTTAGTTAAGCTTCCAGCTTTTGGTTTTGGCTCAGGTCATGATCGGTCATGAGATCAAGCCTGGTACTTTAAAAAGTTTCAAAAAATTAAACATTTTTAAGGAAGTTTATCCTTCCCATGTACTTCCCAACAAGAATGGTTAGATGGATACAATCTTTTTGTTTGTGTGGTGTGGGTGTGTGTTTCAGAGGATAGTACTTGACTTGAAATAGCCTTCCTCCCTGTTTTATTATATAGAATCATTGCTTTTCACTAGGTGCATTGAGCCCCTAAAAAAAGCCTCCATCCCTCAGCCTCCTTGCCTCTAGGAAACTTAATTTTGGCTGGTGAAATGTAAGCAAATCAAATGCATTGCTCCTGAAACATCTCTTTAAACAGCCACACGTATGCCTTTGCTCACCTTTTCTGTTCTTCCCCTTGAATGCTTCCATGATGACTAGAAGTCCAGCTCTGAAGTTGGACCTGAAATTAGGTCACATACTTGGGATGGCAGAACAGAAAGCTAGACAGAATTTGAGTCTCCGACAACTTCAAGGTACTGCCCTATCTACCCTAGAATACTCCCAGAGCTAGCATGGTCTGCCCTCAGATGCACCACGGACAAGGAGAGTGCAGAGAAGCATGAGCTAATATAACAATATTACTTGGGCGCCTGGGTGGCTCAGTGGGTTAAAGCCTCTGCTTTCAGCTCAGGTCATGATCTCAGCGTCCTGGGATCGAGGCCCACATCGGGCTCTCTGCTCAGCAGGGAGCCTGCTTCCTTCTCTCCCTGTCTCTCTGCCTGCCTCTCTGCCTACTTGTAATCTCTCTGTCTGTGTCAAATAAATAAATAAAATCTTTAAAAAAAAAAAAAAAAGAAACAATATTACTATGGTGTTTGGGATATCATGGAAATATAGCAACAGCCAGTTGGCTAGGTCTCTAAGAAATAACGTTAAGGATAAAATGGTTGCTGTAGAAATCTAGAGACAACTTAAGGAACCCAAGACTATTCTAGTTGTCTCCTGGGAAGCAAGCATTTAGTGTTTACCCCCTGAGCGGTCTTCCATACTGGTCCTTGGGCCTTTCCAAAAATCAAAAGAAGCCTGAGTAACTCCTGCTTTTTGTTTTGTTTTGTTTTGTTTTTAAGTTCTTATAGATTTTTTTTAAGATAAATGCCAAAGCAGAATTAACCAAATTGTGGAATGATTTCAGTGTTTCCACATATTAAATTATTTCTAACACAAGCACATTCACAAAATGATTATAAGAATTACTTGTACATAGTCATTCAGACGCAGTACATGACAAATTCTGTGATCTAGCAATGGGATGCAAAGTTGATGCTCTATGATGAATTACTTACTTTAATGCTATCAGTAGGTCAGTAGCATAGGTAATAGGTACATAGATAAATATAAATTAGATCTTCAAAAATTGGTATAATGTCCAAAATAGACAGGAAGTGTGCGAGTTATGAACAGAAGGCCAAGGATGTTGACCACTTGTCCTCAGGCTGGAAGAGCCCCATTGGTCACTCCACTCCTCTCTGTTCCATCTCTTCCAGAGAGGATCTGACTGGGTCTCCTGGTTTCTATCCTGTATACCGTGCTGCTGCTAGACAGAGCTCTCGGGTCTGCCTGCCTTGGGGCTCAGCCACTGACCATAGTCTAAGAGCTGTGAGGAGGGCATGTTCTCAGCTGTCTCTTTGTCTTGGGAGAAATTCCGATGTCTCCTATTCATTTCTCTTCTTAGATCCTTGCAGCTGATGCCACATATTCAAAAGATGGTGGTTCTGATAAATCAATATTAAAGAACTTAGAAGATTTCATAAACTTTCTTATACAGGTATGAGTCAGGGTTAAATTCTTTCTTTCCTTCCATTGAGTTTGGAACTGCAATTTCTGTAGTTGCAAATTGTTACTGAGGAGACCCTAAAGGAAGATTCCCTCAAATTGAGAGAGGGTTTTCTTTGTTTTTAAGGCAATTGAACTATATATTGTGTGGTTTTTTATTTAAACAAGATCAGCAGGATTTAGGGATGTTCTAAATATATCTACAGCTGTTGATGTAGACAAATAATCAAAGATAAATATACACTTAACTAGCTTCACTGTTTTTGAGAGTGACTGAAATGTTCTCTGTACCAAGCTGTGGAGCTAGGCTCGAAGAGTCAAGAACATAGGAAGAGAGCTTACTAGGTGTCACCCATGCCTTACATCCGCCTTCCTCTTCTCTGCTTCATCCATTCCTTTGTGCCTTCTGAGCCCTCTGGAACTGGTGAGTGTGAAGACTTTGAAAATCAGACCCGAGCTGGAAAAGCTGGGGAGGGATGGAAGTGACGCCAAGATATGTCTTTTCCCTCAAAGTCTACTTTTTTCCACTTCATCTCTTAGGCTATTATTAGAGCATCTACTCTTGCAATCACTGCTTTCTTCCCAGGAAACTGAGGTGGAAATCCATGTTTGTGGTCTGAGGGGAATACATATAAATAGATAACTCCAATATATTAAGGCAATTGTAATAATAAAAAAGACATAGCCACGAGAGAACAGAGGACAAAGAGCTCTTAATTTTTTTTTAATTTTAGGTCAGTCTGTTTGTCCTGACTTTCACTCTAATGATAATCCTACAGTGTCTCTGTTTTTGTTCTTTATAGTTTAATATTTATAGAATTAATATAAATGAATTTTGGATTTCCACAAATAGCTTAGATCATAAAACCACATAATTTCTGCCAAATCTGTCTCTCTTTTATGAAAATATTTAGGGATATTCCCCAGGTATGAAAACCTGGAGGTCACATTTCCTAAATCACAATTATCATTATTCTTAATTATTTCACAGTTGATCTGCAGCTTCCTTATTGTGATTCTCACAAAAACCTCCAAAGATCATCGAACACATCACCTGTTCTTGTCCTTTCTTTAAATCTCTCTTTGTTTCCATTCCATGAGCAGATTCTTCTCTAGACATGAGCAGGCACAACTAGGCAGATGGCTCAGTTTCATATTTGAGAGATACATTTCTCCCTCACATCTAATGTTAGGTGTACATGTTCTCAGACTTAGGATTAATGTCTCGCTTCTTCTCACCTCCGAATATCTGCAAACAGTCTGTCCCCCTAGTCCTACTTTCTTTCATTTTGTTTTCCGTTTAATTCCATCTTGCCTGTGGTTATGATTCCTTTAGCTGCAACATGGTACTTTGAAAGAGTTTCAGCCAAACACTGAAGTATAATTATAAGGACACAGTGTATTCCTTGTCTGGCTAATTTATTCATCTCTCACTTGGCTGCGATAGAGTCTAACTAGCCAAGTAAATAAACTTCAGCACCTTTCAATATGTTCTCCACATGGCAGCTGCAAGAATTACTTCTTTTCTCTCTTTGTAACTTTATTTAACCAGTGTTAAATATTTATTTTATTTTCAAGTTATAAAATGTTTCACACATGACAAAAAATAAATAAACTAATGTTAACAACTATAACCCAGACTCAACCGAAGTTAACCCTTTCTCCTAATTTCTCTGCATCAAGTTTTAAAAGAAAATATTTTAGCTACATGGCAACTGCCTTTCAACATCCACTCCCCTTCCTTCTTGCCTAAATTTGATGGGTATTATTTATTTTCACATTCTGTAAACTGAGCTACCCTTGTTTCTATGTATAAACAATACAGACCCACTGAGTATATGTTTAACTTTTTTACATTCAACTTTAGGTTTTTGAGATTTATCCCTACTGATACATGTAGTTCTGGTTACTTCCTTTCAACTACCTTAAATATCTGTTTGTAAGTGCTTAGGTACACAAATATATTTGTGTACCTTATATTTTACCTAAGCACTTACAAACAGATATATTTGTGTATCTAAGCACTTACAAACAGATATTTAGGTTGTTTGCAGTTTTTTGCTATGAGGAAATAAACAACCTGCAAGAAACATTCCTCTGTTTTTTCAACCTGTGCACATCCATTCGAGTTTCTCTAGAGTAGGACAGGCTTTGTCCCTAAAATACCCATACCACAGAGTATGTACCTTGTCCACTTCATAGGACATTGTCAGAAATTTTCTGACAGACTGAATGTATATTGGCATTAGCAATGTACAGAGTTCCCATTTATCCACGTCATCATTATCAACTGGAATTATCAGCCTATCTTGTTCTGAATCACTTTTGAGAATGAAATGCTATTGCATCTGTCTTCAGTTTACCCTCCCTTGATTACTCGTGAGATTGAGTGGAAATTAGGCATTCTGCTTGTGTCAGTTACTTTTTTACAACATTTTTCTGATTTTTCGTGTGTGTGTATGTAAGCTCTTAATCTTGTATCATTCATTGTTTTAAAGATTTTTGAGAGCAAGAAAGACTGCGAGCAAGAGAGAGAGAGAGCACAAGCAGGGGGAGTGGCAGGCAGAGGGACCAGCAGACTCCCCGCTGACCAGTGAGCCTGATGTGGACTCAATCCCAGAACCCTGGGATCATGAAAGGCAGACACTTAACTGACTGAGCCACCCAGGTGCCCCTGATTGTCTTTTTTTTTTTTTTTTTTTGCCTAAGTTAGTATTGATACAATACTGTTTCAATGAAGAAAATCGTAGGTTAAGTTTTTTGCTTATTGTTTATGGAACTGTGTCAGGTTTCATTAGGATATTTGCCTGCTGTATCTTATTTGTGTCCATTTATATCAATGTTTCTGTATCCTTTTTTGAATAAGTTATTGTAATCTATTTATATTTGTTATGATTACTAATATATTTGGAGTTATTTTTTCTATCTTATGCAGTTTCTTTTCTGTTTACTATGTTCTTTTTGTTTTATTTTCTTATTTTCTGCCTTTTTAAAATTTAAAAGTTGCCAAATTTTTCTTACTCAATCTTTAAATTTTATGTTATTTTGGAAATTATAAGTTTGTCTCTTAATTCAGTAGTGGCCCGAAAATTTTTCACACGTGTTCTTGACTTAATGAATCATAATCAATATCACAACGCTACTGATTTTTTACACACACAAAAAATACAGTGATCTTAAAATGTTTTAACTCTGATTGTTTCCCAATCAGACATGTCACTTTTCCTAGTTTTTTACTTTCACATTTTTCTAATCTCTCCGATTAGTCCTTAGTACATTACTGTTTTGTAATGCATGTACATTTTTATTATTTTATAATTTCTTTGCTTATCTATGCTTCTTCTTTTTTTTTTTAATTTATTTATTTTGACAGAGCGAGAGAGATCACAAGTAGGCAGAGAGGCAGGCAGAGAGAGAGAGGAGGAAGCAGGCTCTCCGCCGAGCAGAGAGCCCGATATGGGCCTCGATCCCAGGACCCTGAGATCATGACCTGAGCCGAAGGCAGAGGCTTTAACCCACTGAGCCACCCAGGCGCCCTATGCTTCTTCTTTTTTAAAAAAAGATTTTATTTATTTATTTGACAGAGAGAGAGAGAGATCACAAGTACGCTGAGCAGTAGGCAGAGGGAGAGAGGGAAACAGGCTCCCTGCTGAGCAGAGGGCCCGAGATGGGGCTCAATCCCAGGACCCTGGGATCATGACCTGAGCCGAAGGCAGAGGCTTAACCCACTGAGCCACCCAGGCACCCCTTATCTATGCTTCTTGTATGCTCACCCTTTATTCTGTTTTTTTACCTTTTTCTGATTTGTCATTATCAGTACTTTCAATGCTGAGCTGTAAAAAGTACACTCTCCCACTCTTCATGTCTGACAATGTTGATTTCACCCTCAAGTTTACAGAAGAATTCAACTATATTTTCATTTACTTTCTTTCATTATGAAATATAGTCCTAAAATTTCTTCAGACTTCTATTGCTTGTTTGAAAATCTGTCAGCCTTTTTTTGTTGCTCAGTACATATTTGGTGTCCCTTGTTTTATAGGTTGTAAAACTCCTATAATTATTTTTATAGGGGAAGGAGACATTTCTTCCTTTTCTCCCAATGTTCTTCTAGCTGGTTAAGGAATTAAATTGACATGGGACAGATTAACAGGAGAAAAAAACCCAAAGTTTTATTATGTGTGCATGGAGGTTCAATAATGAAACTGAGACCCAAACCAATGACCAAGGCAGGCAGTTTTTGTACATTTTAGACAAAGAGAAAATAAATTAGTGAGGATTTGACAGGATAAAGAAAACAGAGTCTTGGGAGCTTTAATTAATAAGGAATTCTAAGCAGAATTTGGGCTGAGGTAGTAGCTGAGTAAAAAAAGTAACAAGGGGGGCACCTGGGTGGTTCAGTTGGTTAAGTGTCTGCCTTTGGCTCAGGTCATGATCCTGGGGTCCTGGGATTGAGTCCTGCCTCAGGCTCCCTGCTCAGTGGGGAGTCTGCTTCTCCATCTCCTCCTTGCTCATGCTCTCTCTCACTATCCCTGTCTCTCTCCCTTAAATAAATAAAATACGTATTTTTTAAAAGCAAAAAGGTTTGTTTCTATAGTTTTCTTGGCTTTAAAATTCCTATCTCTGGTATTAAGGATGCCTTTTCATTCCCTAGTATAGGGAGGGTCCTTTTCATACAGAAGATTTATTTCTTGCTTTCAGGGGGACACAGAAGGGTCTGAGTGTCCTTGCATCAGCTGGGCCCCAAGTAGCTTTAACACAAAATCATTAATATTCCATTCTGGTATGATTTGGACACTTACATTTTTCCATGTTCTGTGTTCTCACGACAATATGTCTGGGTGTGGGTTTGTTTATATTTTCCTGTTTGGAGCTCTGTGTGCTTCTCTCATTACACGATGCATCCATTCTGAAAAATAGCAACATAATAGCAATAAAATAGAACATAATAGCATAAAAACAGCAACAAAATAGTTCATCTCTTTGAACAGGGCTTCTCTCCCTTCCGGAACTCTTTAGAACTCTGTGGTACTTGATCAGCACTTAGTGGTGGGCCTCTCACAGCCTGGCTGCTGCCTGACTCTCCAGCCTCACCTCTCACGGTGCCCTTTAGCCTAGAGTCACCTTTATATAGCTCATGCTCAGGCCCTGTCTTCTGTCAAGGACGTTTATCTGGCCCTTTCCTGAGCAGCCTTCTGGAATTGCTCCTCTTCTACCATTTACCAGCTACTCACTCTTCAGGGGGGTTTTGCTGACTTTTCAATGGGCTGTTTTTATTGTCCTCCTAGAGTATCTCGGTGTGTCATTCAGAGCTCCTAGAAAAGTAGTACGTTTACAGTTAATTGGTTTGAGTATCTAATGCATGCGGGGTCCTTCCGCTGGATTCCCTGCTCCATGAGGGCAGTGAAGTTGACCTTTAAGGTCCACAAGTTTGAACCCTGGAGGTCCACTTATATGCAGATTTTTTTTCAATAAATACAATACTGTAAGGTACTTTCTCTTCTTTATGATTTCCTTGATAACCTTTTCTTTAGTTTACTTTGTGGTAAGAGTTCAGTAGATAATGCATACAGCATACACAATATATATATTCATCAACTCTTTCTGTATATCAATGAGGCTTCCAAGTCAATAGTCGGCTATTAATGGTTAAGTTTTGGGGGTTCAACAGAGGCTTATCTTTGCACAGTAGAAGCAGCACCCCTAAGCCTTGTGTCATGCAAGGGTCAACTGTATATTGTCTTTTTTTTTTTTTAATTTACTTATTTGACAGAGGGAGAGAGATCACAGGAGGCAGAGAGGCAGGCAGAGAGGTGGGGGGGAAGCAGGCTCCCCGCTGAGCAGGGAGCCCGATGCGGGCCTCGATCCCAGGACCCTGAGATCATGACCCAAGCTGAAAGCAGAGGCTTTAACCCACTGAGCCACCCAGGCGCCCAACTGTATATTGTCTTTTAGTTTTTCATTTAATAGGCACTCAGGAAATAACAACATGAAGACTAAAACCCACCAGCAGCTGCAGAACTATATGGGAGGCCTCTGACAAGCAGCCTGCCTCCCTCCCTTCAGAGCGGACCAGCTTTCTCATCTTCCCTGCAGATATGTAATGCGATATAAAGCTCAGGGTAAAGAGTCTTTCCAGGTGAGATCACGCACAGTACCTGTGAGCCCGGACCGTCCCTCATCTCTCACATTCTCCCCGTGTCCTCCCACTTTAATTTCTGGGTTGTCTGGGCTAGAGCTGCAGACTGTGCCACCAGCTCTGGATCATTTCTGGATAAACCTCTTTCCCCCTATTTTATTCTACAATAACTGAGCAGATGTGACTTTGAAACATAACAACTTCAAAACTCAAATGAGAAAGAACATGTTTTCATTCACTCTTAAACTAAAGAAATAGCCTTCAGTGCATTTATTCAAGTATTTATTGAGCCCCTTTTGAGTGTCATTCACCACCTTAGGACATTAGGGCACGGTCATACCAACAAACGTGGTCTCTGATCTCACTGAAATGAGAGTCTGGAGAGGAAAGACTATTCCAGACTCCTCCTAATAACTAAATAGTCACAAAGTATGCAAACACTTTGAGTGAAAGAAATAAAGTTCCCTGTGAATATTTAACAAATTCCCGTGACCCACATGGGAAGTTGAAGAAGGGTAGGGAAGCCTGAGGTCTTGAGGGACTCCCGAGTTAAGACATTAAGTCAACAAAGAGGAGGGATCAGAGCATTTCAAGAAGAAAAATTAGTATGTGCAAATGTCCTATGGCAGACTGACAATTATGAGGGTCTGCAAGAAGACCCAGGAGGTTTGCGAACAGAAAAGAAAAGGGAAATTTATTAGAGCTGAGGATGGAGAGTCATTTGAGGAGAGACAGTGATGTGCTGACTGGGACTAGCTAAAAAGGGCCAATTGTTCTATTTTCAGAAATTTTGTGTGAGCCTGCTGCTGAATAACCATTATTAAAACCAAAATATAAAATCACTGAACTCTACTTCTGAAACTAATGATATGCTATATGTTAATTGAATTTAAAAAACATAAAATTTAAATATATATAAACTCATATTAAGTAAATTACATTAAATACAAAGGCTTTCTAATTGTTCTTAGTCATTCTTAATTATTTTACTACATTTCTACTATTATCTGTGCCCCTGAGTTTATTTTTGACCATTCTTTTTTTTTAAAGATTTTATTTATTTATTTGACACAGAGAGAGAGATTACAAGTAGGCAGAGAGGCAGGCAGAGAGAGGAGGAAGCAGGCTCCCTGCTGAGCAGAGAGCCCGATGCAGGCCTCGATCCCAGGATGCTGAGATCATGACCTGAGCCCAAAGCAGAGGCTTTAACCCACTGAGCCACCCAGGCGCCCTATTTTTGACCATTCTTTTGGCCTGTAGTAGCATCTCTACTGCTGTGTCAGTGAACATTTCTTCCCAATCTCACATGAAGTGATGTCACATTCGCTAACTTGAAATTGATCACAGGGGGAATTTACACCAAAGAAATGGGCAAACTTTTCAATATCAAAACTCCCTTACACCACTAAGAACCAGTTTTAAACATTTACCAGCACAACAATGAGGAAAACTATACACGACCTTGCAGACAGTGTTAAGAACTGATCTTTATCACAGGAGAAATGAACAGGCATTGAAAGGTTTTGAGCAGGCAGTTAATGCCAAGAGCACATTTCTGTTTTAGAAAATCACTGACACAACAGAATTGAAAGAGGGAGTAAGGTGACTTCAGGGGGGCCCCTACAGTAAATAATAGTGACTCAGATGAGGACCAGTGAAATGCAGAGAAGTGGGTTTGACATATACTTAGGAGCTAAGGTTAGAAGGCTGAACTTTGGTGATAGTAGCAAGAAGCATTCCCTTAAGACCTTCATGAGTAAGAAGAATCTCTCCATCCTCCGTAATGTTCTGGATGCTGATGGTGTTTTCATTTTGAGCCCAGTTCTGCCACCCTGTGTCAAAGAGCCAGCTTCACAGTGGAACACACTTAGGGCTGAAGATAGAGACAAATCTGCATATGGAAACGTGAAATAAAAAGACTATATGTACATAAACTATTTTAAAATGATCTGTAACCTTTCCATCTTTATATATGGGTAATCGTGCATTTATGGCAACCTTGAGAATGGTCTCCAAGATCTCTGCCTGAAGGAGGGTAAATGAGCGTGTTCTCATATCCAGCATTTGAGCCGAGGCTCTGCTTCCTTCCAGCAAGCTGCCTTGAGACAGTGTCTGAACAGTACAGAGACCCTCAGGCAAGCCTGTTAGGGGCATTGCCAGAGTCCTTCCATGAGTGGCTTTAGCACCATGACTCCTCGGTCCCATCCTCCTCCTTCTCATCTATTCTCCTTCACTTGGGTCAGACCTCTATCACCGTCTGATGGTTCTGTCAGCCACACTGAATTCCTTGCCTCTGCCTGGTGTCTGAAACAGCTCTTGAGATGCTGTGACTTGGATCCCTCCCCCAAGTGATGGCAGACATCTTCAGTGCAAGTTCTTGAGGCCAAGAGAATTTTCTGCCCCTTTCCCCAAAGTCAGACAGCTGCAGCTTCTCCCCTTTCTCAGAAGCAGGAGACTTTTGCCATTCCCTTAATGCCTAAGTGTTCTGTTTTATAAGGGATGAACATCTGGGAAGTGCCTGGGGTTTTATGCCTGTGTGCCCAGGGACGGCGGGGAGAGGTGGGAGTCGGGGGGCTCGTTCATTCCATTCTCTGCCCTGCCTTCAGTCCCCCATACCAGAGGCCCATGAAACAGAGACATGAGTGAAGACAGACGGCATGTGTCTGGGCTCCTGGGGACTCTTAAGTTGTCATGATTTATTGATTAAAGTTCTAGCTGTTTCCTTTCCTCACTTTGTTCTGGCTGTCTGTTCCCTAGGATTTGCCAAAGGTGCAACAGTCCACATGTCCTTTCTCTCCTCAGATGGCTGGAGACTTTTCACAGCTCAGTTCAGTGGGTGTCCTTGTGATTCTCCATTCTCTGATCCTCTCAAGAAAAGTTAGGGTTTTGCAGAGTATCTGGCTTTTCTCATTTTTAGCATGAGATTAATGTTCTCTGTAGCTTTCTACAGACTGAGCAGAGGGAAAGTCACCACCTCTTATTTTCAAAAAATCATTTCTCTTTCTGCATCAGGGTCTTATCTTTGGTGGGTTCATCAGAGCCAGGAAGAAAAGGTATATGTAAATCGTATATTATGTTTTAGGTACATGAAATCATTAGGTTATCAAACAGTCCCCACACCTGTGGAGGCTGTTCTGTCGATGCATGGAATGGAAACACTACCCAACCACAGACTTGAGGATGTTGTGTGAGTTAAGGCTCCCCAGGCAGATTTCCAGCTCAACAGGGAGACGTTGTTTCTGGTCTGTTTGGCTCCGGGTCATTGTTGAACACAGTTGCCTTGTTCTTTCTACCAGGTGGTTGACCAGATTGATACCCTGACCTCCGACCTCCAGCTGGAGGATGAGATGACCGACAGCTCCAAAACGGACACCCTGAACAGTAGCTCCAGCGGCACAACTGCCTCCAGCATTGAGAAGATCAAAGTGCAGGCCAACGCACCCCTCATCAAGCCCCCAGCGCACCCGTCTGCGATCCTCACCGTCCTGAGAAAGCCAAACCCTCCGCCGCCTCCCCCGCGGTTGACCCCGGTGAAGTGCGAAGACCCCCCGAGAGGGGTGCCGGCGGCCAATCCCTTGAAGACGAACGGCACCCTCCTGCGAAACGGAGGCTTCCCTGGGGCACCGAACAAAATTCCAAATGGAGACATCTGCCGCCTACCCGCCGGTACATTGGACAAGGCTCCCGTGCAGCCTCTGAGGCACAGACCTGAAAAAGACAGGTGCCCCCAGGCAGGGCCTCGGGAACGAGTTCGGTTTAATGAAAAAGTGCAGTACCATGGCTATTGTCCCGACTGTGACACCCGGTATAACATAAAAAACAGGGAGGTCCACTTACACAGCGAACCTGTCCACCCACCGGGGAAGCTTCCTCACCCAGGCCCTCCCCTCCCTCCTCCGCCCCACCTCCCTCCTTTTCCGCTGGAAAACGGGGGGCTGGGAATAAGCCACAGTAACAGCTTCCCCCCTCTCAGACCTGCAACTGTGCCTCCTCCCACTGCACCAAAACCACAGAAGACGATCTTGAGGAAATCAACCACTACAACAGTGTGATGTATGCCATTTCCAAAACCTTTTTGTTGTTTTGTTTTTAATTTCTATACTATAAACATAAAATAATAAGTAATGAGCACTTTCTACTCAAGCAATAAAAACCCCAAATATATTAATCCTGCATCCAGCAAAGTGGCATAAAAACCACCTGGTAAGTATGCAGTATGCTGTTTCTATCCCGTGTATACGGTGTTTAAACATTTGCAACATCAGAAACCACAGAACCACAAAAAAGCTACGTTTATTGTTTCTTTCAGCCGACCTCTGACAAACGGTGGCCTGTAGCTTTCAGACGGTTTGATTTACCGTCAGAGATGGGATTAGGTTCATTTTATCCATGCCTAGCTCATCTATGCATTAGTAACATGTCACCCTCCTAACTTTGGCCAGATGCTTTTTAGGAAGAAATTTTAATACCGAAGGACTATTTTATTATTTTTTCTAAAGATGTTTGTCACTAGTTTTACATTATGAAATGCCGAGAACCGTACCAAAAAGTTTATTTTCTATACTATACAATAATGATTATATGTTCCCCTATATATGTAATGAAAGATTTTTGTCTGTGGAAATATCATACGTCAATAAACAACAATACCTAATGGCAAAAGGACACGTTCCTCAGAGCAGAAATGAAGCAGTGGTTCATTGAATCCCGTGTGAATATTCATCAAAATGGGTAGCTACTCTGAAAGAGTTTGGAGAAGATTACAGTGAGTATATGGCAGCATTTTCTAAATTAAATATTACTATCAGGTGATAAGAAGTGTTTACGCATTTTCGTGTTATGTCTTATGGCGTGCCCAAGGTCATACTTTGCAGATCTCATTGACCCAGTATATGGCCAAACCCTTTAGGTCCTCCTCACACTTAGCATCCCTCCCGGTCACACCTCAGACCAGGACACTGAAGTGGTGGGATGATTTGCCTCCTTCAACAGCAAGTTCTCTGTCTCCCCAGGGGAATCCCTACTTATCAGAGAATCATAGCGGAAAATAAAGATGCTTCTGGAATAGGATGTTTTTAGTATCAAGCTTAATGCTGTTTCCCCTCACAGTTGAAATATGCCAGGGGTCTTTGTCATTTTATAGAAGGAAGAGAAGACATCCTTTCCTCCTGACATCTTACAAAGGCCCTTCTCTTGAGGCTAACTTGCCAGCTTATGTCACTTACCCACCCGTGGATCACGTTCACTTCCAAACTACTGTGATTTGGATGGATTGGATATTTGGCTCTGGAACTAGAGATGAGTTCATCTGTCCTAGAATCGTGATGACAGGTGCATACCTGAACAAAAGTTGTCCATTAAGTGGCAAGAGGAGAGGGAGTTATCTTTGGTGAAAATTGGTTTCTTGTGCAGCTTAATAAAAAAAAATACTATAATCTTTTGGACTATTTGGCTTTTGATCTCGAAACTTTAATTTTTGTAGCTACAGGGAGGCAGTCCTATTTCTTTGTTGCCTTTTTCAAGCCATTTCATGGTAATCTGGAGTACTGTTTTTCAACAACTTCTTACTAAATGATGATAACGTACCTTAGGCAGAATGACAGAAAAAATAGGGATGACTTTTTGAAGGAACAATTAAATGAGTGAAAAAATAGAGGATGTCATGTTACAAATTTACTCACCATGAGTTCGTTCCTGTGTGTGTTGGGCATGAAGATAACACAAGCATGACAAATCCTTTTTTTTTTTCCAGAAAGTTACAGAACATTAGACCAATAATAAAGAAAAGCCACGATCTAAAATACGTTAATTATGTGATAACTATGTTCAATAAATCTAACCCAAGTAAACACAGAATTGACTTCCCAAATACCAAACTAATATATTCTTAACTTTTTCATGCATTCATTTAGACTCGATATAAATAAACCCAAGCTTTCATCATTTTCTAGATTTTAATAATTACTTTCTTTCAAATATGCAGCCAGTGTTAGGCCATATGGTATTATAAACAGTCTTCGAAGACACGCAGCTTCCTCGCTTCCGCTCATCTTCCTTTCACAGCGAGTTACCATGACCTAATAATTAGCTTTTCGTTTGAAATGTTGACCCCTGTCAATGTCTGGGAGCCAGTCTGGATCTCAAGGTAAGAGCTTCCTAGCAACCATGAATCACTCACAGAGCAGATAACTTAATTGCAATGAAGTGGGTTGAATAAGCTGACTAATTCACGCTGATGGAAGAAGGACCTTGAGCCAGGTACTTAGCCACAACCTGTGAGGCTCAAACTCCTCTCTCATTCTCAAAGAAGAGACAAAGGTACCCCACGAACAACCATCTTTTTAAGTGTAATTGTTAACATTGCTAAAATGGCAATACCTGTTCTCATTCAACATATGTACAAGTAACTTTTGGCCTAGAAGGCCAAGTTAAATCTCAACCTAAAAGAGTTAAGAGATATTGAATGTCTCTTATTAGTTTATTAAATATTCAGGATTCAATGTGAGAGTATATCAGTGTTGAGACTTACTTTTGCATTTATTTATTCCTTATGTTATTTCATTTTTTTTCTTCCATTAAAGTTTGGAATACATTGAGCCAATAGGGTTTGTTTCATTTTGTTTTGTTTTTCCCCAGTGGATCACTTTGCAACATTCACCAGAGTATATGTTTTTAAATATATATAAACTGGTAAAACAGGGAAAGCAACTAACATAGGGCATCATATAAGTGGCTGTGCTATTTCTGTCATCAGCCAACATGCTTTCAACATTTAAATTCTCTAATGCATGCCCTGTACATCAGCCATTAAATCATCATAAAACATGGCACATGGTTGCTCTTCCCGAAGATCCCAAAGCAAACCCTTCAGGGCAGTTCTTTTTCCCAGTGTACATTTGAAGACTTGTATTCCCACACAGAGTATGTACCACTGACTTTGCCTCTGTCCTCTTTGGAAGGTGATGTTCCTACAACAAAATGGCCAAGGGTATTGCTGCTTAAGGCAACATTCATTCAGTGTAAAAGGTAGAACATGGACTTTTTTTTTTTTAAGTAGCATCAATTAATTAAATTGGAAAAGGAAAGTATTTCTGTTGCTAGTTTAAACAACGATGATCCCATTGGGGGAATGGGAGGTTATTCTATCTCGTTTGATGAAAGGCGAAAAGAAAATAAGAACTGACCAAAGTTCTCTTCCATCCCCCAGAAGTTACAGCAGTTATAGAGGGAGATAAAACTGATATTTTTTTTAGGTCATGCTTAAGCTAAATTTAAAATATCTGCTCAAAAATACAGGACATGCAAAAAGAGAAATTTCCCACTCTTCCAATTTGTTATTATTATATTCATACCTTCCCTCATTAGCTTAACATTATTCTAGGGGAAAAATGAGTGAAGTGGTTTAATTAGCCTAAAAATTCTTGTGTTTGAATTATGCCTGCATCTAGTTATTTAATGAATAAAGGAATAGGGCGCTGTATTTTAGGCTTTCTTTGGGCAGATCAGTAGTTGCTTTTAGCATTACCAACAGCAGCAGCTACACACCATCTCTGAAAGTGTGCAAGACCTTTTTTCTACAGGTTCTAATTACACAGTTCTTTTTGGATGCTCCATGAAGAAAAGCCCGAATAGCTCCACATGTATTTTCACTGGGAATGATGTAATCAAGTCATGAATCACTGTCTGGACTGAACTTTTTCCAATGGAATATACATGATAATGCAATGTCAAGTCTTCTAATTGTCCCTAGTCAGTTTCTTTCTCCTGATTCTCTGTTGGTAGCACATTTTGCTCTAACGTACACCCACATTTTTAGCAGGAGATTGCAGTGCAATGTACTTTGGTACACACTGATGATTTCTAAGTGAGGAAATGACTTATGAGCAATAAAGTTGCGTTCAAAATCTGCATCACATAATTAGGTAAAGTGCACAGAATCTGACAATTACTAGACACTGTCACCAAATCACATAACATTTTCCAGGTCAATCTGTAGCTGGGATGGTGTATTTAAATGTTTAGGCTAAACTTGTGGGAGTTTTAGAATCGTTCAAGTTGTCTGATTCTGAAATAATGGCAGATGTGATACCCATTAGGGCACACAGTGGTGTTGAACATAAAACCGCCGTTAGCCACGAAGTCTTGGAGCAGCAATTATGCAGGGTGTCATTTCTTGTGAAGCCCTTGGATCTATCATTCCAGTCTTTTGGCGGAAAACTAAAGTGGAACATAAGCTCTGCAAATAACCCTCTCTGTAAAATGTAGTTAAATCAACATGGGGTATAGACTTGTGTAAGGGCCATGGGAAAACAAGGAGGAAATATTCCTTATCACTTTGACTTCTAGATTGATCAAAGATAGGTAAACTAATATTATTGTTTCTGAAACTCTGTATACATTAGAGTTCCTCTAAGTTCTCCTGTGAATATATAAAATAGATGACATTACACTGATCTACAAGTGAGGGAATCCAGGACCTCAGTTTCAGTATTTTGCCAAAATCAACCCCTTGGTAAGTGACTCAGCTGGCATTTTTTTTTTTTGCCAGCCTGACGCCCCATAATTTTCCCCCATAAAATCGCTACCTAATTATGTTCTTCATAGTCCTGAACTTTGCAAATCTTTCTTTTATTCTGAGCAGTTATTTTGACGCCTGAAAGGGGTTACCTAATGTTATTTTGACATTCTTAATATGTTTGATCTTTGCAGAATATAAAAGGGATCTCAGGCAATTTTGGAACCGTCTAAAATGAATGAGCTGCTGAATAATGCCAGCCTCATTTTCTTGTGGCTTATACCAGTAGCTTCACCTTTCAATTTTGTTTTTTTTTTTCCTCTAAGTTCAAAGACTGTCTATTATTTTGGTTTCTCTGCCTAAGAGGTTCTGATTTCATACTATTAATGCCATTTGACCCTGAATGTGTCACTTTCATTACTGGTATTTCATTTGTGAATTTCCTCTATTTAATATTGACCCCTAAGCTAAAAATAGCCATTGATCCATTCTGGGGAACCGCTAAAGGACCAGTGCATTAGAGCTCTCTTTGATAAAAGACTTTCCATCCTTTTGTTACTGGACTGTAGATACAATTTTCCACTGTTTGATAATGTAGTTGTCAATTCTCCTGACCACCACAGGGAATTCTGGACCAGCTAAATAAAACAACCATGGGCCCTGGGGTGGTTTAGGGTTGATTTTGACAGCATATGTGCTGTCTAACCCTTGTCAAGGACTAACTTTGTGCCAAACATTCTTCTGTGTGTTTTGCATGTATTATTTTTCCCTCTTATCACCATTTTCCCTCATAGCAATCCAATGTCTTAGACACTGTTATAATCTACATTTTGCAGATGAAACTATGGCATCAGGTTGGGGCTGCCCAAGCTGGTAGAGACAAGAAGTGGCCAAGCCAGAATTGTAAAGCAGGCATTTAGCCCCCATGGCCCGATTCTTCATCACCTTTCAGAACCACCTAGAGCATAGCTCCTGCATTGTGTGTGTGTCACCTGTGCAGCTGAAGGTCACCATGTCACGGGAACTAGTCTGAAGCTGTCAAAAGGTAGACTGTGAGAAAGAAAGTACATTTCTGTATAAGTCAAGATAGTCTAGGCCATGTTGTGGGAGCAAACAATGCTAGTATCTCAGAGGGACCTGAATTATTTCTTGTTCACTGAGATCATCCTGAGTCTGGGAGACTCTCCAGGCAGTCATTCAGCAATAGGGGCTGTGCTGGTTGTGTAGAACCACCATCTGGTCAACAGAGGTTGGGGCTGCTGGAGAGTCTCACCTTAGCCGCTGTGCACGTTATTGGTCAAGTCCCCAGGTGCCTGAGAAAGGGAAGGAGATGTGCATATCCATGGGTACGGGTCAGCCTCTAAGGGGTAATTTCTAAGGGGTAATTTTCTGATGTGTGTATAACTTGAACATATTATAGATTATTATAGACACACCCTTTCCTTTTCATATCACTTGATGTTCATTTAATCTCATCATAAGTTAGGATATCTGATTTTAAACAAAGAGGGAGAGAAAAGAAGTGAACTTAACAACAGCCCTGCTAAAACCTTAGCGGAGGGAATTCACAACATTTGCTAAGATGAGAGGTAAGTGCTATTGCAGGCTTCAGCTACCATATTTGCACTCTATCTGAGGCTCCTCACCAACTTACATTTTGTCGTTGAACATTTTAGATCGCATACTGACTTTTCAGTAGTCAAATTTCTAAACGTCTTTTTTTTTTAGAAAATTAAGTTGCTTATGAATAATTATCCCTAGAAGAATAGATAAACCTAATTTGAAGACACTTAGTCATCCAGCACAGGCCAAAGAAATACAAAAACTCTAAATTTCTATAGAAATTTAGGTCACTGATGATCTAAATTATGACGTGTATTTATACTATTCATTTAGGCTACAGCGTATTAGGATAAAAATGTAAACTTGAAAGCAGAAGGTCTGGATTTGAGTCTTAATTTTCCCAACTCCCAAGTGGTCTGGCTCAAATTGCAAAACCGGGTCTCACGCTTGCTTTCAAATGGTGCCCCTCTTTTCTACCCCGTGGGGCTCCTGAGTCATTAACCTCCTCCCTTTGTGTATTATGTCACCCAATCCTGTTTTTATTTCTCAGGGGCAAGGACAGTAATATCAACAGGAGGATGCTGCCATTTTTGCACAGACCCCAAATGAACTTGTAAGGCATCAGGACCATTCTCTTAAGCTCTTTGGTGGGCAGCAAGGCTGAAAGGTAAAATAGACAAAGCCCCACAGACAGGCGACTTCAGGGAGGCAGCAAGCTAGTGAATAGGCAGAATTACCAAAGCACTCCACCTCCTTCTTTGCACGTGTCATTCATTCATCCCAACTCCAACCCCTTCTTAGTTCATGTCTCTCTTGCAGTCCCCAAAATACAAACGATGTGCATTTCCCTTGCTTTCTTTTGTCTGTTCCTTCACATGGTCTTAGATCTCTACTTGTTACCCACATTGCCCCTTTCACACATTTTATTTCTACTCTAGTCACATTGACACCATTGACACACTTGACTGCACTACTTCCCAATTCTCTAACATCTTTCTCTGTTTTTCCTCTAAAGAGTCCCATCTTCGAACATACTGTCCTAAGGCCCTAATAATTTTAAAAAATGTGCAAGTACCTTATGAACAGTAGAACCTCAAACAAATGCCTGTCATTGTTTTGTGATACTTCTTGTCAAATTCCTCTGCTCCTTGTTAATCAGGTAGGCTGATTTGTATTTGCCTGAATTCATGCTTATGATATTTTATTCACGTAATTTTATAGTAATTATTTTACTTAGATGTTTTTATGCCTACTATGATCAAGGATAGTAATGATTTTCTTAGAACCTTGCCAGTTCATACATCAAAGTCTCATTTTTGATTTATTAAATTTTATGAATTAGTAAGTCAGAAAATGAACATGACAGAAATCCTAGGTGACTACAACAGAAAGCACTGTTTATTAAACTGTTTTGACAAGTGTAGCTTAGTTTTAATTTTTTATGATAATATTTAATAGCACATGAGTAAATTCATTTAGAATATAATTTGTCAAACTAATTAAAGTCTAATACCATTAGGCCTTTATAAATCTTCAAAAAATGTTTGTTCAACTGGGGTATTAAATCATCAGGCTTTTGTTTAAAAAGAGAATGTGTACGTTTGTGATTAAAAATATCACTTATCGATAATATTAAAATCTGACAAAGTGTTAACTTTTGTTTTGCTTTAAACGGAGTCTGGTGTATTTGAGTGCATGTTTCAGTGAGGTACCTTTCAGAAGGACTAAGAACTAAAGTTTTTGATCATAGCAATTAATGGATTAAGTATAAATAAACAAATATTGCTAATAAAAGTCCAAAATGATCATCTGGAACTTCTTCTACCAATTCAAACTCTTCAGGACAAAAAAAAGATATTTGGATGTACCTTACCTCCTTTTTAAAACTTCATAGTTGTAGGGAGACAAATAATGATGACTGTATTTCGATTGATATTTGAAATACACTACTGACATTCTGGTTTTTTATTTTTTTCTATTTATTTATTTCCCTAAGCCAAACTTGATTTACCTTTTTCCTCCCAAGTTGTTTTTTTAATTTTAATTTTTTATTTAAATTCAATTAATTTACATATAATGCATTATTAGTTTCAGAGATAGAGGTCAGTGATTTATAAGTCTTATATTATACCCAGTGCTTGTTACATTGCATGCCCTCCTTAATGTCCATCAACCAGTTACTCCATCTCCCCATCCCCCCACCTCCAGCAAACCCCTTGTTTCCTATGATTAAGAGTCTCTTATGTTTTGTCTCCCTCTTTGATTTCATCTTATTTTTTTGTCTCTTCCTCTATGATCCTATTTTGTTTCTTAAATTCCACATATAAGTGAGATCATAGGATAATTGTCTTTCTCTGATTAACTTATTTCATTCAGCATAATAACCTCTAGTTCCATCCTGGTCATTGCAAAATGGCAAGATTTCACTTTTGATTGCTGCATATTATTCCAGAGAGAGAGAGAGAGAGAGAGAGAGAGAGAGAGAGAGAGAGTGTGTGTGTGTGTATACACACACACCACATCTTCTTTATCCATCAGTTGATGGACATCTGTTTGGCCATTGTGGTCATTGCTGCTATAAACATTGGGGTGCAGGTGCCCCTTCAGATCACTACATTTGTATCGTTGTGTAAAATCCTTAGTAGTACAATTGCTGGGTCATAGGGTAGCTCTATTTTCAGCTTTTTGAGGAACATCCAGACTATTCTTCAGAGTGGCTGCACCAGCTTGCATTCCCACCAACAGTGTAGGAGGGTTCCCCTGTCTCTGCAACCTCCCCAACATCTGTCATTTCCTGAGTGGTTAATTTTAGCCATTCTGACTGGTGTGAGGTGGTATCTCACTGTGGTTTAGATTTGTATTTCCCTGATGTCCAGTGATGTTGATTTGAGCACTTTTTCGTGTGTCTGTGGGCCATTTGGATGTCTTCTTTAGAGAAATGTCTGTTCATGTCTTCTGCCCGTTTCTTGATTGGATTATTTGTTCTTTGGGTATTGAGTTTGTTAAGTTCTTTATAGATTTGACATTCTTTTTTTAAATAGATTTCTTTTCTGAGTGGACTTAATTATCATTACAGAGACTATTAAAAATAGCTTCTTCATATCACTTCCCAAGAAATCTGAGCATCATAGCTCCAATTTTCAGCTGTATTTAACTTCTGCCTCTCTGTTGTTCCTTTTATCCAAGTAATTTGGATTTTTTGCCAACTGTTTTTTTTTTCTCTTTTCTGTAGTACTTTATTCCTCTATTTAGAGAGGCTTTTAGCCCCTCCATTTCAATGTTTCATTTGCTACCTTCCTGGTCATTTAACCTTTTGCATGAATGTCTACTTGAGTCTGCGGATATCCAACAGAGAGATTTTTCTTTAATCATTTCATCTCAGCCCTGAAATTTCGAAAGCTTAGGACAATCTGCTATTTAAAAATGTCAAGTGGGCCTGGCAATTCTGGCAAAAACGTTTCCAAGGCTACTTTTACAACCTCCCAGTCCAGGGAGCCCAAAACTGGTAAGACTGCTCCAGCCAAGTGGTCTCCAGGACTGGCCCCCTGACGTGAATTACTCATTTCCTATTGCCGCACCTTCTCTTGGCCACGTGCCCCAAGCCTGAAGTAACTGCTCCTTGCTGTTGTGGTTTTGTAAATCTTGCTCCAGAGAGTCCCACCATTTAGCTGAACCCTTTCCTCATCCATCAACCAATCAATTCATCAAATAAAAAATTAAAAAATTTTAACAACACCACAATGGTAAAATGGGTACAACATAGGTAAAAATTCAAAAAAGAAAGCATAAAGGTGTATATGGAAAAAATAGGAATTAAATTAGTAATTGACTAGTAAATAAATATCAAGTATATGTCTTCTCTTAAATTAAAATTATGTAAAGACAGTTATGATATCTGGTTTCACTGGCAAAAAAAATAACATACAGTGTTAAAATAGAAGAAACATACAGTCCCATCACTGAGTAGGTTAGAAAATTGATCTCCCATAGGACAAATAAACTCATGTAAATTCATGTACAGAAATGTAAGTTTCATCACTAGTTATAAAATGTATTTCTTTTTTAAAAAGATTTTATTTATTTATTTATTTATTTAAGAGAGAGGGAGAGCTTGAGAGCCCATGAGTGAGCAGGAGCAGGGGGAGGGGCAGAGGGAGAGGAATAGGGACAAGTAGACTCTGTGCTGAGCACAGAGCTGGAAGCTGACTGGGTCTCACAATCGTAAGATCATGACCTGAGCTAAAATCAAGAGTCAGATGCTTGACCAACTGAGCCACCCAGGAACCCCTAAAATTTATTCCCATTAACTTCAAACAAGCAGTTTCCAGGAGACAACAGATTGGTACACATTGGTGTGTGAGAATCAGAGTCTCGGCAGAGAAGAGCAAGCAAGAAAATGTGAGCTCATATGTAAAGTACTGTCACATATGAAGAAAGTGCTAGGCAGAAGGAAGGAAGCGAAATGAAAAGGAAATTGAAATGAAGACAATTAATATCTTGAACTTGAATACATGCATACAAGGGAGAAAATGAAGATTATGCACTTAATACGTGAAGGTTTAGTTGTCCCTTTTATCATTTCAATGAGGATTATATAACACATCGCTCATCTATTTTCATATTTTTATTTTTTTAATTTGAAGGTACACCTTACTTTGACTAACAGCATCAGGAAAAGCCACTTTTTCCTCCCAAGATGTAGATAGCTGAGAAGAAGGATTTAGGAGGGACAAATCTGTTTATAAATGTTCCCATGAGAATGAAGCTTTTACTTGGGTTTATATTTAGTCTTTCAATTGTACGCATTTAAGATCCACCTTTCTCCAAGCTCTCTCCAAGTTGCTAGGATGATGTAATGGGGACAGGAATGAATGCTCCCTGCTGGCAAGGACCACAGTGCCAGATTCAAAGACAAAAGAGGTAAATAACCATTTGCAACTGGAATTGTGTCCAGGACTTTCTCCTTAAACCACCCTAAATCTGTCTCCACTTACTAGAATCAGTATACAAAGTTAAATGACTTTTATTCCCATTGAGAAAATTCAGATTTTTTTTTCATGGCTTTGCCCAGTATTCTCTTCTTCTTCCTATTCAAAGGTTTATTTATTTGAGAGAGAGAGGGAGCATGCATGAATGGGGGAGGGGTGGGGGGGGCTCAAGCAGACTCCCTGCTGAGCGCCTAGCCAGAAATGGGGCTCCATTTCACGACGCTGAAATCATGACCTGAGCCAAAACCAGCAGTCTGGCGCTCAACCAGCTGAGCTACCCACGCGCCCTGGTTTTGTCCAGTATTTACATCAATTGTGTTTCCCAAGGCTAGCTGACCTCAACCTCAGGTTTTATTTCTGGGAGAGTTACCTATCATGTAAACCAGGAGTAGGCAAAAGTCTTTCTCCAGTGATTGATTAAATTCCTTTGATAAAGATACAGCAGCCATCTCAATATGTATCTGTGCACTGAATTCATAGATCGAACAATAAGGTGTAATGTGTTGTATTGATTACTTCCTATTCTCATAGCTTTTTCTCTTGCTCTTATTAAATGCATTGTTCCTTGCAGTGTTTGGGCAGATTGGAGAGATATATGAAAAGGCTATTTTTACATCCTTGGTTCTGTTGTGTGAGTTTCCAAGTGTGACATTTACTTAGCTTACAGTTTTAAAGGTTAGTCGTAATAAATTTCCTAATCCATGAAATGAGGGAAGATTCTCTGTAGTTCTTGTAACCTATGGGCTAATATAAAAAGCTGTTGATTAATTTATACACACTCATCTTTTAGAGAACAAGGCAATGGGTTGGATTTGGCAGTATATATTACCTCAAAATATCTTAGAAACTTTTCTTTCCTTTTTTTTTTTCAGTATTATGTTTTCCCTCACAGTTTTTAAAAATTATATTGTTATGGTTACCATGTTATTTTAACAATTAGTTTTTATATGGCTCCTTGTTATGCTAGGCTGTGAATCTCTCTAGGACTTGGACCATAATCTATTTATAATTCTTTCCTTCTTTCTTTCTTTCTTTCTTCCTTTCTTTCTTTCTTTTTTCTTTCTTTCTCTTTCTTTCTCTCTCTCTCTTCTTCCTCCCTCCCTTCCTCTCTTCCTTCTTTCCTCCCTTCCTCCCTTCCATCCTTCCTTTTCTTTACTTTCCTTTTTCCTTCCTTCATTTCTTTCTCTTTTTTATTAAAAAAATGTTATTATTTATTATTTTTATTTTACCTTTTGACCCCTTCACTCATTTCTCCTCTGCCCCAGTCTCTAGCAACCACAAATCTGTTCTCTGTATCCATGAATTTGGGTGTATTTGTTTGTCTTTTAAGATTCCACATATATACTACTTCAAGTTCTCCTGGAAATTTTCTGCAATGACTTAGCACTGACAATACAGCAAAGTTTAAACAAACACAGAAATTTTGTTTTTTCCTGTCAAAATTTAAACACAGAAGTAATATAGGGGGGCGCCTGGGTGGCTCAGTGGGTTAAAGCCTCTGCTTTCAGTTCGGATCACGATCTCAGAGTCCTGGGATCAAGCCCCATATCAGGCTCCCTGCTCGGCAGGGAGCCTGCTTCCTCCTCTCTCTCTGCCTGCCTCTCTGCCTACTTGTGATCTCTCTCCGTGTGTCAAATAAATAGATAAAATGTTAAAAAAAAAAAAAGGAAGTAATATAGAAACACAGGCTCTAGCAGTCCTTTCTGAACTTCCTAGGAGAAAAGTTTCGTAAGGAAGAGAAGAAGCAAAACCCAAGGGAGGTGGTGGAGAAGGATAAGAGACTCTTTTTTTTTTTTTTTTGAGATTTTATTCATTTATTTGACACAGAGAGATCAGATCACAAGTAGGCAGAGAGGCAGGCAGAGAGAGAGGAGGAAGCAGGCTCCCTGCCGAGCAGAGAGCCCGATGCGGGCCTCGATCCCAGGACGCTGAGATCATGACCTGAGCCGAAAGCAGAGGCTTTAACTCACTGAGACACCCAGGCGCCCCAGATAAGAGACTCTTGTAGATTCTGGGGGAGATAGTGCTGTGAGAAGTTTTTACCTGATCTTGGATCTTGGAAATGAATAGTCCTGGGGGCAAGACTTCTACAAATACGGGAAATGGACTTCATTGGCTTGAGGTTTTTTGGTTGTTTTTGTTTTGTTTTTTTCCTTTCCTTTTTTGGCCTAGGGACGTGTTGTAAATCTGAAAGAGTGCAGGGTTCCTATAAAAGAGTGGTACTTATTGCACCAAAGAGAACCTGGTTTTATTTTCCAGATGGAGCGATGATGAAATCTGAGAATATATGTTCTAAAAATTCTTTGCATTTTATGGTATAGAAACTAGAGCACCCCTGAGCTGAGGAGTATTTTAGAACTCAGGATATTCCCTTGTTTGCCTAGATATGTCAATGCGGCTGTCAATGCTGACGAGAGACGTCACAATCACCTGGGAAGATTCACATACTGAGGCCCATCCTGGACCAGTGAAATCAGAATCTCCCCATCAGAGGCCCAAACATCAGATTCTAAAATTACTCAGGTGATTCTAGGATGTCCATATGATTAAAAACCTCTGAATCATAGTAAACAAGAAATGGTACCAAAAATGCTACATCTGGTATTCATTATTTCATCCTAATTGCAATACTGTGAAATCAGTACTTACAGAGTCTGTTTACACCCTTCTTCTCCATATGAGTAAGAGACAGGAGTATATTTAGAAACCTGCATTTTAGAGAGCTTAAGTGGAGCATTAAAATCTTGTTTCGGTTAATACGGCCTTTAAAAAAAGTAATTAATTCCTGAGCTAGCGATCCCTTCAAGGTGAATTTAAAGTGGGGAATATGTGTGTTTTGTGTACTAGCTTACTTCTCCAAGTTTCTGTGATTCCCTGGGTCAATGTCTATTTCAAGAAGTGAGAAGTAAAATTTTATCTTAAATTGCAACAAAAGCCAAGAGTTGAATTGTGTGCATTTTAAAAGTATTGCTTAAATGTTGGTAACCCACTTAGGCATCAGTAATTCTAAACTGTTTAGAAATATAGAATATTTCCCTAATTTTAGGACAATAATTCATTATCAGCCAGTTGTTATTCAGATTGTTGATGATATCTTTAAGCTGACATTGTCAGACATTTCTGACATTGTCAGAAATCTTATATTCTTATGACCTCCCTCAATTTCTACTTCTCCACAACTCATGTCAATTATAATAAATTATTTTAATACTTTCCACATGTGCTTTAAACAAACATCAAATGTCTATTTAATTTTTATGTGAAGGAAGTAGGAGTCAATCTTCAATGTTTAAGAAAATATTCTTCATAACTTCTTTGTAAATTATATATTCTATTAATTATGTTTATCTTTTACAATCAGCTTCTATTTTTCAGACTAGCTTGAACAAACTAGAAATTTTTTCTTTATTCCTTTTTTGTGCTCTTTGGCTAAGGAAGTATAAGTCAATTTTTTCTTTAGTCAGGACACAAGTAAGAAGATATCATTAAAAGTATTCAAATTCTATGTTAAATATGAAAGATGTCAGAGTGCTTGGTACTACACTCAGTTAAGCATCCAACTCTTGGTTTCAGCTCCGGTCATGATCTCAGGGTCATGGGATCCAGCCCTGTGTTGGGCTCCATGCTCAGTGGAGAGTCTGCTTGAGATTCTCTGCCTCTCTTTCTGCCCCTCTCCTTCCACTCATTCGCTTGCTTTCTCTCAAATAAATAAATCTTTTAAAAAATGATAAGACATCAACAACTCTAAATAATTCACAATGTTCTTTTCTGATCCTGTGGCAATTAATTGCTCTTAGAAATAAATATTGCCAGTTAATAAATTTGAACTGAAGCCTGTGATAGGATGATGTGGACAGAAAATAGTAGTAAAACATCTCAATCTAAAAATATCATTAAATATCCCAACAGAGAAGATCTTGGTATGTCCTTGATTGCTTACTACATAACAGAAGAAGCATCTTTGAGAAAGAACTTTGATTTAAAAATTCTCATTTTTTCTTTTAGTATTCCCCTTTAATAGTGATGTTGCAAAGTTCGGAGAAATGTGATTAATTAAAGTGAGTATAAAAAATGGTTCTCAGCAGTCTTAGGAGTGATCCCAGTGAAGAATCAAAAGAGAGGAGACCGTTCTTATATTTATGAAAATTGAAGTGAAAGTGACTTGTATGTTATTCTTTTCTAACTCAGCAACTTGGAAGAAAGATTCCTTCAGTTTAACTTGGGAGCACATTTAGAGTAAAATATACTTTGAGAATTTACATTTGATATCACTGAGCAGGTGGTCAGCAAGCCTTCTGATGTGATGACACTCCAGTGTTCTTGCTTTATGGTTTTATCAGTTTCTAAAGACAAAACGCAGTTTGGCTTTGGGAATAGATGTGCCCTTTTTATGTGTGGTGTTGATGGCACTGTGTTGAGGCTGGAGACCTTTCCAGGCCTCTGACCAGGATGTACCTGTCAAGGCCCCATCATTGTTATTGAGGCTAAAGTGTGGGCCATTCAAGCCCGCTGAGCAAATGCTAGAAATAGAACTTGCTGTTAGATTCCTTGAGTCTGTTCTTCCATTAACACACACACACACACACACACACACACACACACACACACACACACACACGGGATTTTTTTGTTTGTTTTTTTACACTATCGTAACAGTATACTGATCTTTGAAAAGAGGCAAAGAGGCATTTGGGATTTTCAGGGACCTCTTGTCAGAGGTTTGTGTGATTTGAAAGAGAGGGAGAGGGAGAACGTAATATCTGTTAAGCAACCACATTGAGTATCTTACATACGCTGTATTATTTCATCTTTATAACAATGCCTGTCAAAGAAATATCGCACCGGATAGGTTCAACAGGCAGGGATGAGTTTGTTCAAGAGAAATTTGTTCAAGACAAGTGCAGTTGGGGGTCCAGATTCTAGCAATAAGGGAAAAGACTGAACTCACCCCAACTGAAAAGGGAGATGAGTGTTCAGTGCTGTGGTGAGCTGGAGGCGGGCTTTCACCTGGGGAGGATGGTCAACGTGATCGGACTCTCTGTTTTGCCTGTTGGGTGCTTATTCAAATTAGGCTCCCCACGCCCCGCCTCCAAGGACGCAAAGATAGGGGCACAGGTGGTGTCGTTCTTGATAATGGTTCCAGAGGATAGCTCCCGATTGAGAAAGATGTGGCTGAGAAATTGAAAAAGTTGCCTGAAGTGAAAGCTCTCCGAAGAGGGAGGTCGGAGTCCGGTAGTCAGGAAGAAACCTGTCAGAAGTTGCGTCAGGCTGAGGGGAAGTTACGGCCCTCTCGATCGTCTCTGAGGTAAATGTTTATTTCTCTTGTTATTACAACGCTGGGGCTTGCGGAGCTTGTTTATTTGCCCGAGGTCCCGCAGGTGTTAAGCGTTAAGACTTGTGACTCGACCCTAATTCCCATCTTCTCCGAAAGCTGTGTGTTTCCCAGCATACAGTTCAGCCTTGTCAGAATGCCAGGCCAGAGAACACTGGGCACGTAGGAATGTTCCAAGAGTGTGTTCTTAAATAATTGCCTAAAGATTTCCAGGTCCTATAATTTCCCGAAATTACGATCTCTGAGAGGTTTGTTCATCTAAACTATTGTATGCCACATGTTTTTTGTTTTCACAGTCTGAGTATCTTATGGGCTTAAAAGCAGCCGCAACTTGAAGGCAAAGCCTCTTCATATGCCTGCCTGTTGGTCTGCGTTTCTAACAAAGGCTTCTTAGGGGCTGCAAATAATTCTCTTAGGATGTTTGTGAAAGAGCTGGAGGACATTTCTAGTTTTGCCTCTTACATTGAAAACCATGGGTAATACTTGGGAGTGGACACCTTTTTTGGTAAGGGGGGAAAAGAAGGAAATTAAAGGAAACAACTCTTAAAGGAGTTGTTTTCACTCAAGAGAAACAAGAAACTGTTTGCAAGGGCTCCCTAAGGGGCCATTCTGTGGCATTTCCCAGGAAGGATGGTGGCCTGCAAACCATCACTAGGCTCAGATTCTCATGGCAGGTTATAAACCAATGGCCCAGGGAGACTCACCTCTTCTTCCCAGTTAGCTACTGATGTGTTTTTAGCTTGAATGGAGGAAAACACTGAAGTGTCTCTGCACAGGATCAGCATCCCTGAGAACATTTAACATTTTCACTTTAATAACTTTAGTCTTGATTTATAATTTATCCAGTGACAGCCATCCATTTTGTTAAGGTTTGTGGTGACAGTGGAAGACACCTCTTTTCCCCTCGAAATCTTTTATACCTTCACCTTTCCTGGTCATGAATGTACCATAGGGAAAGGTGTCCATTTTTCCTTGGTTTTAATCTTAGATGAAAGACAAAAATACTCCCCACCCTCCTCTTTTTGGACAATAAATGCATCAGAAGCTTAGAAAATTCCAATCAAGTGCTTTCATTATGGCTATCATTTATTTCACCTTTTCCATAAAATGGTGATAACATAATTTTCTTCTATGAAAAAGGGTCATTTTCTTTCCTAATAGTACTAATGAACTCCTGGTTGGATTTTAATTACCAGGAAATGGTTTCCTTAGGATACTTGGAGTGACATTATCTTAAAAACATCTTTACTTGAAATGCTATTTCAAAAAATGCTATTATTGTTGTTGAGCAGATAAAATGGAAAGTGTAAAGGAGGCACTTGTAATTTTATGAGGTACAAAGAGCCATTTTCAAGGACTGTAAACCCCAAGAGGAAGATGATTGCAGGTTTATATGAAGCATGTCTATTTCAAAAGAACCCCAGAATTGGATGAAACGAACATGCACAATTAGAGTTTTTTAAAAGTTTGGGGAAGGGGCACCTGGGTGGCTCAGTGGGTTAAAGCCTCTGCCTTCAGCTCAGGTCATGATCTCAGGGTCCTGGGATCGAGGCCCGCATCAGGCTCTCTGCTCAGCGGGGAGCCTGCGTCCCCCTCTCTCTCTGCCTGCCTCTCTGCCTCCTTGTGATCTCTCTGTGTGTGTGTGTGTGTCAAATAAATAAATAAAATCTTTAAAAAAATTAAAAAATAAAAGTTTGGGGAAATAGAAGGCAGAATTAAAGAAGGTACAGGGGCATTATCAAACACATTTAGTTTAAATTATCCTGTAGTTGTAATGGTATCCTCAGGCCATCCTTAATTGATCATTTGCAAATGATGTTAATATTTGCAGTGAGATTTTTCAGGGAAGAATTTGATCATTGTTCCAAATATATTCCACATTTATTTTTGGTCGTTGGCATTCCTTTAAAAACTCCTCATAATTGTATCTCATTATACATGACTATCTCTTTCTGGCAAAGATTTTACTACAAACAAACAACTTTTATTAACACGAAATATCGAAACAGAGCCCTTTGATTTTAGCTTGGTATTTCAAAAGGAGAGTAGCCTGCTTTAACCAGCCTAAGTTTTGGTAGTGGCTTGTTTTCAAATTCAGTGCCTTGCTGCAAGTTGATATATTGAGGGGTTTTGAACTTATAAAATGTTGTCCTTCTGGAAGCAAATAGAAATTTAGAAATATCACAGTTATCTTGAAATAAGAACACTGTTTCTCTTGTGATAGTAAAGTCTGAATTACAGGTCCTTCCAGACATAATGTATGTAAATAGCAAGATCTTTCCAGTGAAGTTTTCAAGTGTGTGTTTTGGATGGAAGATTTATAGTATACATTTCCTTGTACAGCTTTATTCTTTGAGATGATTCCCTCAAATGAACTACAGGATTTCTGAATTTTCAAGGATAAACTTTCAAAAGTAAACACACTGCCATTTGAGGACCTACAGAGGGGGTGAGATATCACTTACTTGGATACGTAGTTGGGTTTACTCCTCACTAGCCCATCTGCTTCCAAAATCCACATGATTTTATCTGTCCTCATATCTTCATAATCATATAAATGTCATAATTACATGAAGTGCAAGAAACATCGCCCACCTTTTCCCAGGTATGCCCATTCTCATGAAAAGAACAGATATCTCCATAGCACTAGCGAGTACTGTATTCATTTTCTACTGCTGCTGTAGGACATACAAACTCAGTGACTTAAGACACAAATATATTATAATTCCTATACTCAGAAATCTGAAATGGGTTTCATTGGTCTAAAGTGAAGAAGTCAGCAGGGCTGTGTTCCTTTGTGGAGGCTCCAGAGGCAAATTCCTATGCCTTTCCCAAGTCCTAGAGGTGGCCTACATTCCTTGGTTCATGACCCCTTCATCATCCAAGCCAGCAATGGCTGGGGAAGTTTCTCACGTAGTACGACTTTGACCCTGACTCTTCTGCTTCTCTTTTACACATTTAATGGTGTCACATGATTAATTGGGCCCACCTGGATAATCCAGAGTGATTTCCCATCTCAAGAGGGGTTGATGAGCAATTTCTATTTCATCTGCCATCTTAATTCCCCATTTTCCATATAACCTAACATTCATAGATGCCTGCAATCAGGATGTAAATACTTTTGGAGGGCCATTATTCTGCTTAGCACAACAACAATTATTTTACTTACTTGCTGACCTGTTTTTCACTGTTTGCTCTCACTGGAATGTCTGTCCCTTGCTAGTGCTCCCATACTGGACTGAATACATGCATGGAAAAAAAAAAGTAACTAGAATTCTGTTTGTTAGGGTTTAGCGTACATGATGAATACTGCTCATTTTACCTGTGTTAGGAGCCATGTGAGATATACACAAAGGTCTGTTGTAAATATATCAGTAGGTTGCCTTTATTATTGATCAAAGCAGAGTGGTGGTCTGGGCCTGTTGTCCTGCAGATTTTTCTCTTTGGGATTGAAAAGACTTAGCTCCCAAGTCCAAAGCAGTTGGAACAAAGGCCTGCTTCTCTTTTGGGTGCAGATTCTGTAGTGCTCAGGACCAAGTACCTGAGAATACCTGCTCTGAGGAGATGTACCTGCAAAAAGGAGGGAGCTGAGCTGAGTGTGGTCATTCCCTCTTCCAAATTCACCTGAAGATCATTCAAGTTTCTTCTCTTATGGAAAAAAGAGAGACTGGCAGACCGAGGTCAGGGGTGTCACTCCATGGAGTGACTCTTGTGGCTGAAGTGAGAGAAAATGTGCTAAACTGTCAACCATCATTCAACCACATGTGCACTCCACTGCTGCTGCTTTTCTTTTTTTTTTTTTTTTTTTAAGATTTTATTTATTTGAGAGACCACAGAAAGAGAGTGAGAGGGAGAAGCAGACTCCCTAGTGAGCAGAGAGCCCAATACAGGGCTCAATCCCAGGACCCTGGGATCATGACCTGAGCCAAAGGCAGAGGCCCAACTGACTGAGCTACCCAGGCACCCCTTCTTTTCTTTTCCTTTCTTTTCTTTTACCTTAATGATGAGCTTCTGACTCTATGTCAGTGCTCCATGGATTTGTCCTGATTGTCTTTCCAGGCTCCTGAAAATGCCTCCTGCTTTTCTTTCTTTAATATTTTATTTATTTGAGAGAGAGAGAGAAAGAACACGAGGAAGAGGGAGAGAGAAATCCAAGCTGACCCCACACTGGGCTCGAAGTTTGACAGGGGGGCCTTGAACTCATGACGCTGAGATCAAACTTGAACTGAAATCAAAAGTCAGACACTTAACCAAACAGAACCACTCAGTTACCCCCTTAAAATACATTTTTTCACCTCATTACATAAATGAACCTACAATCTATACATACTCTGTACATTATAACTTGGCTTTCATGAGCTAGAGGAAGAATGTCCTGGGGTGTCTGGGTGGCTCAGTTGGTTAAGTGACTGCCTTTGGTTCAGGTCATGATTCCAGAATCCTGGGATCAAGTCCCACATCGGGCTCCCAGCTCCATGGGGAGTCTGCTTCTCTCTCTGACCTTCTCCCCTCTCATGCTCTCTCTCTCTCTCTCAAATAAATAAATAAAATTTTAAAAAGTGTCCTGACCCATCTAGATATGTTTTCAGATACATAATTATCCCTTTATAACATAAACAAGAAATACTAAATATAAAAAGACTCAGCATTAATTTCATGCTCTTTGTAGCTCTCCATTTAGAAAATTATAACATCAATGTGGTATACTAAAATAATATGATATAATAATGTAATATATTCCTGGACTCTGGGTATGGACATTTTCGGGGAGACATTTTTCTGCCCACTGTAGTTAAAACTATTTTACTTATTTTTTTCCTTGTTTTTATCTGTTTCCTCCCACCGCAGTATCAACTGAGTGATAATATATAAGTGGGGAAATGGGAATTCAGAATCATAAATCTCCGAATTTCTGAACTTGAAACCCATATTATTATACCATCTATATTATGGATGAATAATCAGAATCCAAAAGATGTTCAGTGGTTTACTCACATTACCACAGCCCCACAGTGGATCAGAGCTAGATGCTGAGCTTTCTCTTCAGTAGTTTTTTTCCTCTTAACTGTGTTGATAGTGCATCCCCATTCTTTTCCTTCCCCCTTCCCTCCCTCCCTTCCTTTCCCCTTCCTTCTTTTTTCTTCCTTCCTTCCTTTCCTTCCCTTCCTTCCCTTCTTTTGTGTGAAATAATTCGGAGATAAATAATTAAATTCATAGGATATAGATGATATGAAAATTATAACATTTAGGTATATAATACTAGAATACATAGGAGTATATTTAGAGTGATATATTTAGACTTGAACACACCTTGACTTTAGCAAGTAGTCCTTTTCTAAGCAGTTGTCCTATACAAAACCCCGGATTCCATGCAAAAACTTCCTCTGGGCCAAAAATTTGATGCATTTTCAAGATCCATGAATCTTCCTAGTGCTCCAAGGATTTGGTTCACATATATTATGATTAGAACACAATTATAAAGAGTAACTTTCTGACTGAATGTCTTGTTTTTTCAAGCAGTTTTTTTCTTTTTGCTAAATATGTCTAATACTATATTAAATCCCAAAATTCAACCCACTAAAAAAATGGCCCAAGAAATAAATGGCATGTGTTATTATTATACTTGATGATGAATATTGAACAACTTGTTAGAATTTTTATTAAAGTCAAACACAGAAGTACAGAATGTAAAATATGTAATTGAAACTGATTTAGTCTCCTAGAAAGGAAATGTTATGAAAAAATAGTTATTTTTTGCCTGAATTGACTCAGACTGTGAAGTAGAGCAATTATATTAGTTTGCTGTGTCTAATCTTCTGAAAGCCACAGTCTTGTTAAACTTGTGAACTCCACATACCATGCCTTTAAAATAAATTATAGGAATTTATTATAAGTACACAAAGCCCCGAGGAAGAGCCCATGGAAGCTGCTTTGGTTTCAATATTTCATATTTTTGTCCTTTGTGACTCACTGAAAAATACAGAAACATCCACATGCATGTATTCCATTTATGACATAATTGGGTAATAAGTAAGCTGTAAATGAATGTTTCTCAAATGCATTCATAAGTGAAAATTAAATGAATATATTCATATTTATGATAATACTTCATAGAATATTTAATATGATTGCTATTGAGGAATGTTGTATATTCATAAGCCCTTTATAGACATGTTCTACAATTTCATTTCTGAGTGAATGCCAGATTATTCCATGTTATCATATTCTTCTTATCATGTTAAAAATACAACAAAGCAAAAAAAAATACTGAGAACAGTGCTGGTGTATGAAAATCAAAGTGAATTAAATGTCTTGGTTTTCTCTTTATGATTCTTTAAAACATCTTGGTTTTCTCTTTATGATTCTTGACCTATCACCATTCTAGACATTGCACTGTTTTTTGAAATGGACTCCTGTTGCCCCTTCCAATCTGTTTTCAGATGCAGAGTAAATAGAATAACAGGGAAGTGTTTCTAAAGTGCTGCTTGATTCAGATAGGCCTTCTTTTCTCTCTGGAGAGTAGACCCCAGAGCCATCTTACTCCCCTCCAGCCGCCGTGAACCATGAGGACTTCCTGCATGGTGTTCCACACATCGAACTGACTCTAGGTCTTAGCAGCAGCAGTCAGCGAGCCTCCAAAACCTTTCATCTGCAGCTCTATCACAAATCAGAAAGAAAGAGCAGGAGAACCTAGTAAAAAGCAAATCTGGACATATTCCAACATGAAGAAATGTCCATCACAAATGGAAACACTTAGAAGGCTTTTCCATCATCACGTTCTCTCACATCCTTTGTGGCATTCATTCAAATATTTCTTGGGCCCCTTTTTCATCCAGATCCTCAAATCCTTCCCCTTCCCTGGCTTTGTGACCAGCAGGGATTTGTCTTCCCACCTGTGCGACCAATCTTCTCAGGCATCATCATCGACTTCCTCTTGACGGTTGAATCTAAGTGAATTTCACCATTTTTGCTTTTAACTTTTACTGCTTTTCTCTTCATTTCCATTGGTAAAAACCCAACAACATGGTTTTCACTGTGTACTCCATAAACCACTTCAGGTACCTGCTGAGCATGAACACTTCCTCTCAGTATTGATGTGTTTTTCCTCTTTCCTTCCCCAACTGCAGCACCAACAATAACCTCTTGAAGACAAAATTCCTTCTTAGGGTCCCTTGAATCACCAGTGGCTGGCATGATTTGTGGGAGGGATATAAGGGTTGATGCTGGTTTGTTGGATGAATAAGGACAATGTGTGAGTGAGTGATTGAATCAAGATTCTTTTTTTTTTTTACTTTATTTTTTCAGTGATGAATCAAGATTCTTGAGAATTTTCTCTATACCAGGCAATGTACTAAGAGCTGAAGGTGAGGAAGATGAACGTGGTTCATGTCCTCAGCAAATTTACAGTCTACCAGCAATTTCTGTGCCATATCACTCATCATTTGACAATTATTCTGATAGTAAAGTGTTTTATTACAATGCAGTAATGAACATCTTACTAAAAATGGTTTTTCTGCACCAATAATTGTGAATAGCTTTCCTGTCATAGAATCCGTGGGTCAAAAGATATGAACACTTGAAGATTTAATTATTCATTAGCTCCTTCCATTTTCATGTAAAATAAGAGAGTTATAACTATTGACAGATTCTTGTTTATACTTTTAGCCAGAGGAAAATGTTTTCTTGAGGGAAATATTGTAGTTGTATATATTTTATTTCTGGTCAAATCGTTCTCCTTTTTCCCCCCCTGATTTTCTTTGATCATTTACTTTGAAAACTTCTGAGGGAACTCATGGGTAACCTGACAAAAAATAATGATTTTATTAATAAACTCATGAGGGACAGATAGATTTGCATAGAAATCAGAAAGCTGTTTCTTACACCTGTGTATTTTCAATTTTCTACTTAGCCCCTGGCTGCAAACAAAATTTCAATGCTGTATGTCACATAAACAGGCTCTTTCTGCTTGGTAATAATCTAGAAAGATGATGACATTTGACAGGAAAAGAACCTGAAATGAGCAGTCTGCCGTATTTCCTTTGTGAAGAACTTGGTGTAATATCCTTCCTCACCTGGTGCTCTCCACGACTCTGGGCTCTTTATTTGAAAAATGAACCACACTATTAAGAATCAAGAGAGTATTCATTAAATTTGAATGTCAGGAAGGGAACTTTATAAGCAAGTTTTAATGTTTTATCCTTTCATACCTAAATCAAGATAGAAATAGTGTGTTAGATTTCTTTTTGTATTTAACTTGTGCCTTACATTCAGTACCGCAAATATGAAGCAACAGGAATTGAATATTGTGCTTTTTTCCTCCTCCAATCTAGCAATTTATTGTTAATAAGACAAAAGATAAATGTCTTGTGGAGTCGACACATCATCTTTGTAATACATTAGACTCGCTAGAACCTTGAACACTGGAAGTTGATAGTGCAATTGCTATTTCAGAAATCCTATAAAGTGGCTGTCTTATGCATTAGATATTTTTGCAAATTTTTCACCTTCAGCATTGAAACCAGAGTTAATTATTCATTTAGAATATTTGAGGACATGCTCAGTAAAGTGGAAAAATCTGTGTTCCATGGGAGACCTTTGACTGTAAATATCAGAAACCAACCAATCTGTAAACAACCAAAAAACATCAATTATTTTTCATACCAAGAAGACATAACTCCAGGGACGGTGGTTTAGCAATTAATTAATAAAAGCAAGAAACCAGTTTTGTTTTTGTTTTTGTTTTTGTTTTTGTTTTTTGCCTGCCCTTAGTGTGTCTACCAAACTCTCTTCACAGTTACTAAATGATTTCCAGAGTTAGAGATCCCACATGCAAACTCAAAAGTCTCTGAAGGAGAAGTGGCCAACTCCTCCTTGATTCTTGTTTAAAAGCCTAATAAACCTTTTCCAGAAGCCACCCAGAAGGCTTCCCTTTACCTCTCATTAGTCGGTATTGTGTCTAACCCCTCTGCCTAAAGCAATCACTGGAAACAGAAGGGAATTATAATGTTTGGCTATGATGCATGGTTTACCCTGGATCAAGAGAGCTATTACCTCTCCCTGGATGACACAGTGTACGAAGGTGCACCTGGAATGTAATCAGGACTCTGCTCTCAAGAACTTACAGGGATGCAGCTCCTGGTAGGCAACATATAGAATGTTACAAATTAAACTAGGTTCTGGACCTGAAAGATTTACAGTCTAGTGTGGGCAGTGGATGACGGTAAAGAATTGTAAACAATACTATAATGTGTCTCCCCGAGAGAAGTGGGACAGTGATGTTAGGGAGGTTATGAAGAGAAGCACCAGAAAGAGGGTTATGGTTTTAGATGGAGGGGAAAAAATGGCAACAGTACAGCTAAAAGGAGAAGACCAGAGGACAAATATGAATACTATGCAGTAATCACTGCGGTTTTGAGAAGATGTCATGGTTTTCCATTTCTCACTGCATCAAGTTTTCACAAACTGTGAAAGGTATCATGTAAAATTATTTTCTGTTGCTTCAGTCATCTTATAGGGTTGATTTTCAAATGACTTACTGTTCCCTGTAAGGTTTCCCAGTAGCCCTCCCAGTAACGGCGGATTAAGCGAGACACCAGACGGAACAGGCACAGGAGAGATTTAATAGAGATGCCCTCGGGCAAGGTTCCGCAACTCCGAGAGAAGGGAGTCAGGGAAGTCGTGCCCGGAGAGGATGCGCACGGGTTTTTATGGGGTGTGGGCGGAACGGGGAACATGACCATAATTGGTAGGAGATTGGGTGGAGTTTAGCCCTCGGTTTCCGCCTAAGTTCTGGTTTTGGCGGTCTTTACAGATGCGGAAGCTGATAAGGGCGGGAGGTCGCCCAGGAAGCTCCAGGGGTGGGGTGGTAAGATGGCGGGTCAGTCGCCATCTTGTGACTTCCTCAGTTCCCTGGACCCATCGACCCAACATTCCCTATTTTCTTGGAATACATACCTACAAGTCAGGTGACTTCTAGAGTTTTTGACTTTGTTATTTCAGACCTGGTGAGTTTGACTGACCAGAGTTGGGGTGACAATGATGATAATTGATCGTGATGTTATAGTTAGATGTGATGGCACTGTGAATTTGTGTGCGGTGCCAGATGGGTCGTGGAAAATACTTTATTCTGGGCTTTTGAATTGGTCCACTAAACCTCCTTAAGCATTATACAAGAAATTAACTCTATTAAAGTAATTGTCAATTACATGCTGGAAAATTTGTTGCCTTTTTCTTTTTTTTCTGTTAAAATTATCATAAAAGGAGAGAGTAGATATGCCATTTTGAATGTGGAGCTGATGGGAACATGTTTTACACTCATTAAATCTATTTGCAGGGCGCCTGGGTGGCTCAGTGGGTTAAAGCCTCTGCTTTCGGCTCAGGTCATGATCTCAGGGTCCTGGGATCGAGGCCTGCATCGGGCTCCCTGCTCAGCGGGGAGCCTGCTTCCCCCTCTCTCTCTCTCTGCCTGCCTCTCTGCCTCCTTGTGATCTCTCTCCCTCTGTGAAATAAATAAATAAAATCTTTAAAAAAAAAATCTATTTGCAAGTAGTGCAATGATTTGAGACATATTGTACAATAACGACCAAAAAAGCCAATTATTGTCTCATGCAGTGTGTGTTCACCATTCCAGGTAAGGCAAGGAAGGCAGCAGTTCTAAGGGAAGAAATTTGCATAGTTTTAATTAATGGCACAGATTCAGTAAGTTTTTAAAAAAATTATTTTATCTTTAGCTCCCGTGTGAATTTACATTAGGTAAGAATGACCTATCTGCTTTCTAACTGATTTGAAATCCTTAGAGACTGTGTAAAATTCATGTACAATGAAGTGTTGCTCAAGTGTCATCTTAATTTGGAAGAAGTTACGGCATGTACTGATTAAAAAGTAAAGGACCCTGTATATGGTAGAGAGTTTTTTGTTTTTGTTTTTGTTTTTTACCAATTAATTGCCTAGAAATGGGCCCCACGGGGAATATTTATGGTACATTTTATTATTTTATTAGTGATTCATTTTGCCAACTGAGGGTAGAATAAAGTAATGATTTGTAGTTGTATGATTGATACCTCATGTCCTATCTCTTGTTCTATTAAATCTATTAAATAGGACTTCTGTCTCTGTGAATGTGAGACAGCAGAGTCAGGGTAGAATATTTCTCTAGCTTTTCACCCCTCATTGTTTTATGTTTTCCTCTTAACTTTTTTCGTATTTCTTCCATCCCTTTTCTTTTCTTCACTTTTATACGGCCATTTTCTTACCCCAAATTCCAGTTTATTAAATTTCCTTTTGATTCATTACCATCTTCTTCATCTCTTCCAAGTAAAAAGGCATGCATCATTCTTCTAATATAAGACATTAAATTCTCTCAAGCCTCTCATGGGGTTTGATTCATGAAATAGAGAATCATATAATCATCACATATAGATAACAGCAATAGTCCTACCATCACATAACTGGTTTTAGCAAATGGTCTCAGTCTTGGCCAAATTGTTGTCTGGTTTTATTAATTGGTAGGAGAAATAGTATTTGCAGGGTGAAGGAAGATAATCTCTCTTTTCCCTGTTCTGCTTTTTGATCAAGAGTTAACAAATAATAGACATTTTGAAAATAAGAAATATGGTTCCTGAATAAATGATTCCAAATCTCCCTCTCTCTCTCTCTCTCTCTCTCTCTCTCTCTCACACACACACACACACACACACACACACACACACAGATTAAACATGATGCCTGACACATAGTCCTTTCCACAGCTATCAGCTATGAAGTTCTACTAAAAACAACATTTAAAGAAGTGTTTAGCATGTGTAATCTGCTCATATCATGGTAAAGGATGGGATAAAATTTCAGATTCTTCATAAAACATGTTTTGAATGGTCACATTCCTTTTTGCAACACTACCTTTCCCTGTAGTTCAACCTGCAAAAAGGTTTTCTTACAGATTAACATAATAATCTGAGGACACAGAATCTAACCTAATCTGTAATTTTTAATGTTCTGATTAACATAGGGCTCAGAGTAATTGCATAGATGGTAATGCCTAGCGTCAAGCTCAGTACCTGACATTTATTAAGTCCTCAGTTTCCATCTGTTGATTCTCTGAGTAACCTCATTACAACTTGATTGGTGCAATTACTCTGAATAAATTCCTCTTTTATGAAATATAACATTGGATTAATTTCTCTGTCTCTGATTAGTAATTCCAGAAAGGAGTGTTTGGAATAAACCCTTGTATTCTCTATGTGAAATAGTTTTCCTTGGTAAATTAATAATACAAACAAGGTTTCAAGAGGTTAATCACAAAAGGAAACATTTTAATAACTTTAACAGTTTAACTAGCATATAATATGCTGATGAAAAATATTTTACATATTAAATAAAGCAAGTGGGATAGCACTTGTGTTTGTCAATAAAAGTCATTTATATTAATATTGTGCCAGTAAATAATAGGATTACTGGTTTCAACATAGCTTGAAACTCATACTCTATAAATTAATCAAGTAGTTACTCCACATTAGTACATTTCTCTGTGATTTTGATTTCTACTATATCCCAGGTTATGTGATTCATTAATTTTCCCCTGTGTTGTCTATAGTGTACCCTTGATCACCACGGGTTTAAACTTCATAGATCTACTTAAACAAACTTTTTTTTTTTTTGGTAAGTACAATGCAGTACTACAAATGTATTTTCTCTTATCTCTTCCTTATGATTTTCTTCATAACATTTTCTTTAGTTTATTATAAGGATACAGTGTAGAATACATAAAAGAACGTATGTATTAATTAAATATTTATGTTATCAGTAGGATTTCTGGTCAGTAGTAGGCTATTAGTAGTTACATTTTGGGGGAGTCAAAGTTCTGTGTGGATTACAAACTGTACTTCACCCAGGCATTACCAAGGGTAAATTCTACATTTATTTGTCTAGCACTTTGTATTTTTATTAAATTATCATTTGTAAATGTTCATAATAGTCTCTCTTTCAAAGTGGAGTTATTTCAGGTTATTAATTTTACTTCATCCTTGAGATCTTAAATTGGTTATATTAATTAATTGGTATTTTTTAAAGATTTTATTTATTTATTTGAGGAGAGAGAGAGATCACAAGTAGGCAGAGAGGCAGACAGAGAGAGAGGAGGAAGCAGGTTCCCAGCTGAGCAGGGAGCCCAATGCGGGGCTGGATCCCAGGACCCTGAGATCATGACCTGAGCCGAAGGCAGAGGCTTTAACCCACTGAGCCACCCAGGCACCCCAATTAATTGGTTTTTAAATTCTTTTGCATGTAAAATACTTGGGAAATACCTAAAAGTGTGGTATGAGGAAGGGTAGGAGTTGAGGTCCTGCTAAAGTCATGACTATCTGATCAATGTCACTCTTGTCTTCAGGACCCTGAGCTCCTGGAGTGTTGCACATTTAAGTGACTTGGTTTTTTGTTTCCAAGACATAGCCCAGAATTGGCACTTTGTAGATCTTCATTAAATATTGTTAAATAAGAATTTTTAAAAAGGAATGAATGAGAAGCAGGGATTATTGCCTTTCAAATGTTTGATTGATTAGAGAAGAATGAGTAAAACATCATATAATGTTCAGAAACTTCCAGAATTTTGATGTGGCTGAAAGGGGGAGTTGAGTGGGAAGTACCATGAGAGAGAAGCAAGAGCGGTGAGTGGCACCAGACCATGGAGGGCTCTTGGTACCAATGGGAAGAGCTAGGTTTTTATTCTATAGACAAGCGCAGTTATTAGCAGGCGATAATGGAATCATGCTTTAATTTGGGGGAAGAAAACATTACTATCTGCTGGTAATGTGAAAGATGGAATCAAGGGTGTTAGTGGAAGGAGTAGGTCAGATATAAAAGATAGATTAACATGGTTTAATTAGGGTTTCGAATATGTCATATACTTGGGTTAAGGGACACAGCCCACTTTGTGGCACCTAATGTTATGATTTAGGACCTGATAAGGAAGACCATACACTGGTGTTGGTGTTGGAGCAGGGAGATCAGAGTCTGTGGCTAGGGAGCAACATTATCATTTATTGTTTGAATTGTTACTTGGATGTCTGGCCAACCAGATTTAAACAAGTGTTTTACATCACTGTGTCACCGATTTTCTCTAGGACGATACACTTGTACCTATAATTCTTCATTAAATATTTGTCTAGGATTTCACATGTCAGCACGTTTTATTAGATGCACATTATAAGCTTGAGGAAAGGGGAAAAAGAACTGTGTGATTGAAGTGGTGTATAATTTCCTCTCAGTTTTCCATGAGAGCAAATAGATGATTACAGCCAAGAGTTTTAGCAGAGAGAAATAAATGGGGTTAACTGTTATCTTTGCCATATTGTCTGTGAAACAAGATGATACCAGAATCCCTAAGTTCACTCAAGGGTTTATGGCACCAACAGACAGAAAAATCCTGAAAAAAAATGAATTAAGCCATGTTGTATTAATTATAGTAGAAAACCCCAGTGTAGTGTTTTCAACTTTTCAAAGTATGGAAAAAGGATCAAATAATTTTATTTTGCTAAAGAGGGTGATTTTTATCAGCAATCTCTTTGAAAACATCACTTGATTCCCTAGGCCTGTCTAATATCATATAATAAGCATTTAGTTGCAATTTTTCTGACTGGTTTGTTAAGTAAGTCCCTTGTACTCATGCCAAATACCTCCCTCCTGGGGAATTTGTCTTGATGTGTAGGTCATTTCTCCACAATCATGATATTACTGTGCTCTATTTCACATCACTATGAAATGAAAACAAAGAATCAGGAAATTAAAATGGCCAGTATTATGTTTTTTAAATATCATCATGTAACTAATGTGTAGATACAGCAACTCTTGTACCAAAACACACTGTATTCTTTCATTGTGTAATTAAGGGAAATCTATAATAACCTGAAATTTTATTGGATACACAAAATCCTGGACAGTCAGTTGCCTGAGACTTTCCAGCAATTTCTCAACCTTCAACAAGATCAGTTTATAACCTGACCTACTGAGTATCAGGCACTATACATACACTGGAGAAACAAAAACAAATTATCATACAGTTGCTACCCTTCAGAATCTATGCTAAAAAATTATTTTAACATTTAGAAGTTATATTTCTTTTTTTTTAAGATTTTATTTATTTGGCAGAGAGAGATAGTGAGAGAGGGAACACAAGCAGGGGGAGTGGGAGAGGGAGAAGCAGGCTTCCCACTGAGCAGGGAGCCCAGTGTGGGGGCTCGATCTCAGGACCCTGGGATCATGACCTGAGCCAAAGGCAGATGTTTAATGACTGAACCACTCAGGAGCCTATAACACTTAACATTTCAATATTGTCGATGTTTTTTGTTTTTTGTTTTTTTTAAACTAGGGATTGGTATGTTTGCTTGAAAATTTACATTGAAAGTTCATCCTCTAGTAAAAGAAAAACTTATATTTGTAACATTTTTAGTAATTTTTAGTAATTTAAGTAATTTAGTAATTTTTCAGTACCAATTTATTTTATATCATCATTGATATTGTACTTATAGATGTAGGTCTAGATATAGAGGTTATTTCTCCTCATCAGTCTGTGTGGGGTGTTAATTAATGCTTTTTACGCTTTGGAGAGGGAATGTTCCTTCTCAATTTATTTTTATTTTTATTACTTACTTAAAGATGTATTTATATTAGAGAGAGGGAAAGAGAGATAGCATACATGAGCAGGAAGGGCAGAAAGAAGGGAAAGAGAGAATCTCAAGCAGACTGTCCCTGAGCATGGAGCCCTATTCGGGCTTGATCCCATGATCTGTGAGATTATAACCTGAGCCAAAATCACAAGTCCAGTGCTTAGCTAACTGAGCCTCCCAGGCACCCCTCTTTTTATTTTTTCCCCCTGTGACCAGACTTATGTCTTGATGGCAGAAAGTTATATGTATTAAGTTTATAATCGGAAATACTTCGAGGCACCTGGGTGGCTGTGTCCCTTAAGCATCTGATTGGCTCAGGTCATGATCTTGGGTCCTGGGATCAAACCCTGTGTTGGGCTCTGCCTTCAGCAGGGTAATCTGCTTGTCCTTCTCCCTCTGCCCCTCCCCCAACTCATGCACACTCTCTCTGCATTGTTGTCTCTCAGATAAGTAAATAAAGTCTTTAAAAGAGAGGTACTTGAAGACATGAGCTGCAGGGAACTCCAGCCCAAGTTTCCTATCCCCACTTCCCCCTCCCCCCACCCATTAGGCCTCTGGAAGAGTTTTGGAACGCTCCCAAGCACCTATCACCTACCCTAATCCTAGGTAGCAAAAGGGATTTCTGTCCAGACTGTGGAATTCTCAAGCTGTAGTCATCACCTTCTCCCACTGGACTGTGACTGCCTTCACGGCAGGAATTATTTTCACTCTTCTGAATGGTCAAGGTGTTAAAAAAACAGTGTGCAAAGTTGGTGTTCAATTCTTTTTTTCTCAAACGAAAGCCTGATTTAATACAATAGTGGGCAGAGGAACACTTGTCATCCAAGGGCGGGACTCTGCAGCCCCACCTGCTGCATGTCCCTAATGTAGTCTCTTCAAGACTCCAGAGCTGTAGATGACATCTAGTAGTCCAACATTCTGGAACATCTTGGGAAGGAGGAGACGTTTTTTATGCCAAACGCATGTCTTTGTACTTGGTATGAAATGTGTTCATTTCATGGAATTAAAAGTGTTCTTACCCTGTTTAGTATTGAATATCGTGTATAAGAAAATGCTACAGGCTTCCTGTGATCTTGGTAGTTCTGATAATGCTTTGACTGTAAAACATAAGGAAAGTTGAGATATAAATAATTCTTTTTTTTTTTTCTCAACAAAAGAATGTTGGAACAAAGAATCTCCTTCAGATTCGAATAGTAGTAGTAATTATCTCTGGGCGTCAAGAAATCACAATTGCACTTTTCCTCTGAATGCCTTCTTTGGCGATGCAGCTGGGGGTGAGCATAAGGGCTGAGCTGTTTGAAGGTCATGTGACTGGGGGAGCTGTCATGTATGCAAAGATTTCCTTAATACTCTGCAATTTATGGATTTTTATAAAAAACATATTTAAGAATGATGTAACTTAAACAGTTGTAAACCGCTCAAAACCAAAACCAAAATCCTACCATTTTCACCTGGCTCTTGGCAAACAGAAGTGACATGCCAGTGGGCTACAGCATTGGTCATTGTCCTAAGTAATTGTTTTATTTCTTGTATTTCTTAATAGCTCTTATTTTAGCATGTTTAGTATGTTTCAGACTTCATAATTGAGTATGTTTTAATAGTTAATGGCTCAGATAAGGTAGATGGTATATGAGCACTTGGCATTGATTTTAGGCATTGGTGAGTAAACTAATGGAGTGGTACTAGCAGCTGTCCTTCCTGATTGACATGACCTATCCACTCTACTGGAATGAAGATTTCTGTGCCCAGTTCTCCTGCAACAGGGCTGAATCCAGGGCTGTACATACTCCAAGGGCTCCTTTGAGAGTTTCCATGGCAAGGTACCTGGTCCTTCTACCCACACCTGCAGGGGCTTTGCCACATTGTTTCTAGGAAAGTAGCAAAATATCCTTCCCATTTTGCACATTTGTTCTCTAAATTCTTTCTGTTAATTAGGACAGGGGCTCATCAATCCATGAAAACCCCTCTTGCAACCCAGAACACCAGTGAAACTTTTCTTAGCCAAGATCACCAGAGGCATCTTTATTGCTAAGTGATCAATGTCCTACCTTGAAATTATCTCCTTCCTTGATTTCTAAAACATCACCCACTATTCTTTCACTTTCTCCTCCTTTCTTTCTTCACTTCATCTTTTTCTTGCCAAATGTATCTGCAGTTCCAAGATTCTCCCCTTACCTCCTTTTGCCATAAACTGAGGACTTCCAAATTGGTGTCTTCGGAAGAATACTCTCTTCAAAGAGCCACATCTGTGTGCACCTTCTTATTATTTGAGAGAGAGAACATGAGGAACAGAAGGGGCAGAAGGACAAGCAGACGCCCCCCTGAGCAGCGAGCCTGATGTGGGGCTCGATCCCTAGACCCTGAGATCATGACCTGAACCAAAGAGCTGAAATCGGATGCTTTAACTAACTGAGCCACCCAGGTGCCCCTCTGTAAGTTTATTTTGGAATCATTATGAAAGCTTATAAATAAATAGTCTCTTAAAGATTAGTCAACATGGTAATAAGATTACAGAAAAAAGCTAAAAGTTATCTAAATGTCCCAAAACAAGATTAGGTGAACTATAGATTATCTTGGGGCACCTGGGTGGCTCAGTTGGCCAAATGTCTGCCTTCATATCAGGTCATGATCCTTGGGTCCTGGGATCAAGCCCTACATCAGTCTCCCTGCTCAGTTGGGGGTCTGCTTCTCCCTCTCCCTCCTTCTGCCCCTGCTTGTGCTCGCTCTCTCTCTCTCTGTCAAATAAATAAATAAAATATTAAAAAAAAACCTATAGATCATCACTTCAGTGGCATATGAGGCATATGGTAAATATGGTACAAAGATGCTTGTAATTTGACATTACGTGAAGAAACTATGGTATAGAATTACGTATATTATTTGGTCAAATTGTGCACAAAAAGAGCATTGCATGAAAAATAAATTTAAAAATGCATATTATAAATATATATGGTAGCTGAACTTACTTTTAAAGTTCCTTTTATTGTTGTTATTAGAACTTAGAAAATCAAGCCAAACTGGTAAAGCAGCAGTCTCTGATCTAAAAACAAACTAAGTATAAATCTTTAAACAGGTTACAATATTTTGAGATGGTAACAATAAAAATCTTATTTTTTTCCAAAATGACTTTCTCATACAGTAGCCTGGAAACATTTTCATTTATGTGTGTGTGTGTGTGTGTGTGTGTGTGTGTGTGTGTGTGTGTGTACACATACACATATACATATATGAATGAAACACAAAACAACAAATGATTTTTCCTGTGTTGTCCTACAAGGAGGTAGTTTTCAAGTTATTAAATTTTAATAAAACAGTTAGGAAGTGATCTTAAGGGGCCAGTTCTCCATTGATGGCAAATCCTATCTGTTAGATGATACTAAATTCCCAGATAGTCTCCCCCTTTAAACAATAAGCAAAAGGGGATAATTTGGAATCAACCTTGATCTTGAGCTTTTCTGGTTTTGTTTTCTCTAGAGAATCCATGTTGGCAGGTTCAAAAGGAGTGTTTACTCAGACTCTACAGGGAAAATCTTTATCTGTCTGTCACACTGAATGCAGTGTTTTTCCACATCTGGGCAACAGTAACCTGCCTTCCAGGTGCTCAGGTGCCTTATTTTTAACATGTTTATTTATTGTCCCTAAATTCTTACAGCATCCATCTATCACTATTAAATCATTTGTTAGTGATTACACTTGGAGCCCACATGCATTACTGGAGGATCTCACAGCAAAGCTATAAGCATTTTCAGAATAAATAACTGAAGCTTTAATTTGGTGCTTAGATAGCAAAGAATGCCTTGAATACCAGGTGTTCTGTGCATTTATGCTTTTCCTCTACCTCCTCAAAGCCATTTCATTCCAACGGATGCTGCAGGAGACTGCGCTTGCCTCTTGCTAAAATCAGTGGGGCTCCAACAGCGTGTTTTGCAGATTCATTGCTCATGATTAAATCCTTTTGAATTCTAATGTGCCACAGTGTAAAGCTCCCTGTAAGCTTCCTGGAATTTAGAGAAATCCATCCAGGACTGAGAGATTTGAACATATGAATTGACTTCAGGTCAGGATGGAGCCTTTATTTTACTTTTTTTTTTAATAGCACCCAAAAGCCAATGTTATCATGAACATGGTTGGTTTCCAAAATTAGGTATTTCTGGATTTCTAGAGTCTGACAACTGTGGCTATGTGGCCGTAGGTAAATTTGTAAATCTCTCTGAGCCCTTGTCTCCCCATCTCATCCCTATCTATCTAAAGTGGCAGAATAACACTGATTTTCCTGACATAATTTTGAGAAATAAAATGAGCAGACATATAAAAGCATTTAGTGCTATGCTTGACAATTGTAAGATGTTCACTAATTTTTTTTGAATGTCTAGTACATGGCCAACATGGCGTTAGTGGGTGATTCAAGCAGTTCATTCACTGAAGTTTGCCTATTTGTTTGCTTATTGTCCGTCTCCCCTTCACAAAATTATGAGCTTCATGAGAACAAATATTTTGTTCAAACACTGATGTTTGACTGAATCAATAAATGAATGAAATGTCATCTGATTTAAATCTTAAAGCTGCTTAGTAAATGGCCACACAGTATGAGTGGAGAGCCTCAAGGGGCATCCTTTATGATAGGTAGCATAAGCGAAGACAGGAAATGAGAAACAGCATGGTATCTGGAGAAACTGCCCTCTGTTTCATATGGTCTGAGTGTGAGGGGTAAGGTGGAGAGGAGCAGTGTGTCATGGAAGGTGTTTTATGCCCTGCCAAGAAATGAACTTTATTCTGTAGTTCATTGGCTTTCGACATCTGTTCTGCTGACCCAGATGAGTTCCTCAGACTACCTCACAACTGGCAACAGGGTAAAGGATTAGCCATGTGGCTAGGACAATGCCCCTATTTTTACCCCCAAGCTCCAGAATAGGGTGCCAACCATAACTGTTTTTATTTCCTTGACCTATTTTGAGTACTATATTTAGGGTTTTGAGTTATGTGGTTTTTTTTTTTAAGATTTTATTTATTTGTTTGACAGAGACAGAGAGAGAGAGCACAAGCAGGGGAAGCAATAGAAGGAGAAGGAGAAGCAGACTCCCTGCTGAACAGGGAGTCTGACTCAGGGCTCCATCCCAGGACTCTGGGATCAAGACTCAAGCTGAAGGCAGATGCTTAACAGACTGAGCCACTCAGGTGCCCCAAGTTATGGTTTATTTTTATAAATAATTTTACTATATTCTAGGAGGTAGAAAAATACTATTTTAATGGCAACAATGGAGCATTCATCATAGGGGAGTGGTATGGAAACATTTGTATTCTTGTTTACTCACCCTAGCACCTCTCTGAAGAATGCATTTTCAGGCTTCTAAGGTAAATAACAGAGTGAATCATAGTACAATGAAGGTGGAAAACAGTATTGTACTAGGAAGATGGGGAACATTTAAGGTCTTACAGGCTTGGAAGAGCTTATGGAATATTCAGCTGGGAATGTTCATCTAAGACGTTAGATAAACAAATCTGAAGCTTTGAGAAGTTTCTGGGTCAAAGACACAGATTTGAATGTCATTTATATAAAGGCAAAATTATAAGAGTAGATAAAAATAACCAATAAGGTTCACTAAGAGATCAGTGGACCAAGGGTGGAGCCTTGGAAATCACTGGCTTTTCACGGACCAGGGTAGGACAAGGAGCCCAGTGAGGAGACACAGAAGACATTACAACCAGGGCATCTGGGTGGCTCCATTGGTTAAGCGTCCAATCTTGATTTCAGCTCAGTTCATAATCTCAGGGTCATGAGATTGTTCCCCTCATCAGGCTCCATGCTGATCATGGAGCCTCCTTCAGATTTTCTCTCTCCTTCTCCCTCTGTCCCTCCCAGCCCACTGGCACACTTTGTCTCTCTCAAAAACCCTAAAGTAAAATAGAAGAAATTATAACCAATGAGCAAAGAAAACCATGACCATTCCATCCATGAGCATGGTGAGTTTAAGAAAGGATCAATGAGCATGAAATATAAGATATCTGGTGGATTTACACAATGGGCAGTCATACATACGAAAAATAAAATTATTTACCCTGAGATGGGTTTTCTAGTGCTACTGTAGAATCTAAATTTGACATCTCATCATGCTTAGCAGAGAATCCTTTGTTCTTTGATTGCCTCCAGACTCAGTCGTGTCCTCACCCAGACTAAAAAGTGTTCCTATGGTGATCAGAATTAATCCTTTTCTCTTCTATGAAGATGTAAAGATATCATTAAAACAGAAATTATCCCAGAACAGAGTAGCTTTAACTGTGAGTCCTTTAGGAAGACATTTTGAGTGTAGGATTGGATTTCAGATTTGTAGTAAAGTTGCTATAAAAGCCATGCTTCATAAATCAATAGCTCTAAGGACCTAGCAAGAATTTATATACTTGCATCTGATAGAACATTTCCCTTGAGAAAATAGAGACCTGTGTTGATCATAGATATCTGTATTTACAAGTCTAAAGTAGGTTAAAATGTATTCTACATTCTGGATATAGAGACCAAGAATTAGGGATCAGAAGTCTTCAGAAATGTTCTTCAAATGTTCTTAAGTTGTACAAGAAGCCCTGAGGATGATGATTTGGACTGCCACTCTTACGAAGTTTGGGGGAACGTGTTTCAGTGGTGTGTTGGTTCACATCAACCCATAAAAGCTGATGATAAACACCCTTTCTCAACTCCCCATTCAGAGATGTCATGTTGATAGCTTGAAATCAGGTGTGGTAGGAGTGTTTACCCCTTGGAACACAGCAAAAACCACACATTTTTTTCTTTTTTCCTTTTCTTTCTTCCTTTTCTGGAGAAGTCGTTATTACAGTGAATGTTATCAGTACCTCTCTGATGGAAGAGACAGATCCGTGCAATTGGGATTTATTCGCTCCTTTCCTAGTGTTCTTTTTATGCCCGACCACACTGAAACACAGTTGCTCAGGGCAGGTGTGTACATTCTTAATTTCCAGCACAAGGTAAAACTGGAAGTGAAAGCACATTATGCTATGAATGGGTAGACACAATTCTGTGGAATGCCCGCCCAGTTATTATTATACCATATTGATCTGTGTAATCACCTTTGATCCCATGGTTCCAGTAAACTGTTGTTTCCATCATAGAATTTGTGCCAAATTCCTGCCCACATTACTGAAAATGCATGATTGGTTTGTTTTTTTTTTTTTGCAGTAGGTTGAGCAGGTCTATAATTATGAACAGCATTGGACCTATGCTCAGTTCTCTAAGAAATGACTTCTTTAGTAGCTTTGTACACAGCTGGAAAGCATCTGTGACTTTCCTAGCATAGTGACCACAAAACCTTTTGCATCCAGATTATATAGGCTTCCCACATTTTCCCTGAACTGGTAAAAAGGTTCTGTCCATTGTTTTTATCAGTTCAGTTTTTTCTTTCTCTCTTTTTATTTTACACTATTTTCAATGTGTCCTTTGGTTTGAAAAAAAAAATGAAGCCCTTTACTAAGTAAAGTGTTTTTACTATAGCTTGAACGCATTAAAATATACTTATAAGTTCAATAGATCTCATTTCCACCTATATCATTTCTAATTTAAAATTATGAGTGTGTGCAGGGCACCTAGGTTAAGTGGCTGATTCTTGATTTCAGCTCGGGTCATGATCCCAAGGTCCTGGGATCTAGCCCCGAATTAGGCTCCCTGTTCAGTAGGGAGTCTTCTCCCTCTCTCTCTCTGCCCCCGCTTCCATCTTGGACTCTCTCTTAAATAAAGAAATCTTTAAAAATAAATAAATAAAATTTTGAGTGTGTGTAGCTGGAATAGATTCTACTAATTCATTAATAAAGCTGTCTGACTGATTTCCTTTTATCTTCCAATGTTTCCTTCATTTACTGGATTTTAAAATTACTTCTCTATATTAAGAGCTCTTTTTGTGAACTAAGTAATTTGTTAAGGACTAAATAACTTCACTCTTACATTTTCAAATTTAAAAGGATTTTATATTTCTTTTCAACCACCTGTGCCTCAGTTTCCCTGTTTGTAAATGTACTCTGCTTTAAATAATGTGAAGTGTTTGAGTTGAGAATCTTCCAAGCACTTGTATATAGATTCTTAGAATAAAAATTGAGCACTTATTTGGGGGAAATTAGAATTTGAGGGAAAAAAAAGTTATTTGAGGAAATGAACATTTTCTCCAAGAAGCTACTTCTTGACAGTTCATTTATGACTAACTCATAGAAATCCTAAAGTTGTAAGTGTTAGAAACTTCAGAAAAGTAGTTATTCAGTGGAAAGGTGTGGGTTTATAACCTCTGTTTTTTTAATCCCACATTTCAAATCTAGTTCCTTAAGAATTTTAGAGATCTACATGAGGGGAAAAAAGAAGAAAGGGCCTCTTCTACACTTGAAGGTAGAATAATTAAAATGCAGGGCACCTGGGTGGCTCAGTTGGCCTGCCTTGGGCTCAGGTCATAATCACAGGGTTCTGGGATCGAGCCCTGCATCAGGCTCCCTGCTCAGAGGACGTCTGCTTCTATTCCCGCCCCTTCCCACTGCTGGTTCTCTTTCTCTCTCAAATAAATAAATAAAATCTTCTAAAAATTATAAAAAAGAATAATTAAAATGTACTGAATTTTAATATTGATCTTTGTGCCTTGAAAACCTCTTGTACTTCCTGCTCTCCTTGCCTGGCTTATCCTAGTTACACGGGGCATCATGCAGAACTTCAAAGTAGTTTAGAAAAAGTAGGGTCGGCAGTAAAACAACAGGTAAAACCAGTAGGTTGGTTTGGTTTTATTTCCTTGGAGAGCCTGAGGGTTTTTTTTTGTTTTTGTTTTTGTTTTTGTTTTTGTTTTAAGATTTTATTTATTTGACAGAGAGAGACACAGCGAGAGAGGGAACACAAGCAGGGGGAGTGGGAGAGGGAGAAGCAGTTTTCCCATCAAGCGAGGAGCCGGATATGGCGCTCAATCCCAGGACCCTGGGATCAATCATGACCTGAGCCGAAGGCAGATGCTGAACAACTGAACTACCCAGGCACCCGAGCCTGAGTTTTAAAATGATGAGAATACATCCAACCAAATGTCCCAAATGTCCCCACATTGTTGGGGGGCGTTTGAGAAAGTAAGGGCTCAAGGGTCATGTGTTTGTCTGGCTTCTGCTGGTTACACACTTACATCTCAAAGGATAAAGTTTTCTTCAGAAAGTATGTAGTCGAAGCCCTTTTGAATACTCAGGATAACACAATATGTGTTTTTAAAAGTTTCATTTGCAGAATATCTAGGCAACTAAAATAATATACATGTATACTAACTTGATATTGAGCTGTAGATTGTAAAAAAAAATTTTTAAAGATCTCTTGGTGATTGATTCAGGAATTAGGAAATATAAGAAAGAGAAAAACTCAGGAAAATACTTTGAGGGGCAAAAGGTGTAGAAATTGGATATCAAGGAAGTATAGAGAATCACAGAGAAAGACAAAAAATGGAAAGAAAGAAAACATTTTCTACGTAGAAAATATAGCATTTATAATTATTGCAATGAAGAATTATTGATATTCTTTTTTAAAGCATTGGACATATCAGTCATGTATCTACAATAGCTCCTGGGCATAGCTGTGTGCTGATCTTCTCTTGGGTTTAATACGCCGGTTAATTCTGCCTTTAAGTTAGAGGGTGGGGACCAAAATAAGGTTGAACTGGGAAGGCTAGTCTCTCCAGGCTTCATTCTCATTCTCCAACCCAGATACCATCTCTGCAAAATACTTAAAAATATATTCTATTTAGAAATTAGTTTAAGGGGCACCTGGGTGGCTCAGTGGGTTAAGCATCCACCTTTGGCTCATGTCATGATCCCAGAGTCCTGGGATCAAATCCTGCATCTGGCTCCTTGCTTAGTGGGGAGTCTGCTTCCTCCTCTCTCTCTGCCTGCCGCTCCCCCTGATTGTGCGCTCTCTCTGTCTCTCTTTCTGATAAATAAAAATAAATAAAATCTTTAAAAAAAGAAATTAGTTTAATATTGTTATTTTACACATTCTTTTCTTTAATTATCGGAAGTTTGCTTTTGACTTTTCAGGCCATTATACTGACAAGAGTGCTCCCCAACTTTGTCCACCCAGCAAGTTTGACCGCATCATCCTTATGACTGAAAGCAAGGAAATGATTGTGCATATGTTAGCAAGCCGGTTCAAACTAGAACAGACCTTTTATGTCTCAACCCAAACCAGACCATTTAAAAAATTCATGGGCGTGCAGCTTATCTTAGATTTCACTTTTAAGCACAGAGCTCAGAATTTGGCCTATAATCGAGGTAGCTGCATCTGTGTACCAATTTGATTTGACTTTATCAGAGGGTGGCTGAGTGATCTGTGTTCAGTGTCAGTAATTACAGCTTTTAGCAGACACTTCCTTCCTGGATGAGGCTATTTAGCAAACAGCAATGAGCAGAGGGACAGGGCCACCTACTGAGACAAGCTAAGATCAAGGAAAAAGCAGTGACCTGATCAAATGCTGACCTTTGTTGAGGGGATCTGATTCCCTAATCAGATTTTTCTGATATTTGTGCAACTTTATTAATACCTGCATCTAAAAATACTATTTCCATACTGCAAGAACACCCTTCTGGGCACTGGCAAAAAAATAGGAAGACTAACAAGGCGTCTTTCATGTCCTCAGGGAACATCAATATAAATAGAAATAAACAGAGGTAAGCAGTGGCAAGTGGTATAATTAGGCAGGTATAATTTTGGTAAGTCGTTCTCACGAAGAAGTGGGCAAATGACATTGGAAACTAAGTTTCTGTGTGAAGTGTTACGCTAAGTATGCATCAAGAAGACTACTTTATAAGGTATTCATGAGAAACATGCTTTGTTTATTATGAGTTGTTAGATGCCTTTGTAAACATTTGTAACGTGGAAATAGGAATATTGATCTGCTCTCCCCAAATTACGTGTGTCTACCTATGGCTCATCAAAGCTTGTGTCGCCTTTAAAAGGCAGGACTGAGGGGCGCCTGGGTGGCTCAGTTGTTAAGCATCTACCTTAGGCTAAAGTCATGATCCCGGGGTTCTGGGATGGAGCCCCGCATCGGGCTCCCTGCTCAGCAGGAAGCCTGCTTCTTCTTCTCCCAATCCCCCTGTTTGTGTTCCGTCTCTTGTTGTGTCTCTTGGTCAAATAAATAAATAAAATCTTAAAAAAAAAAAAAAGGCAGGACTGAAATTGCAAATCATAAGCCCTTAGACAGTTAGGGGAGAAGAGAATGGGTTACATTTCTTTGTCCACCCCAACTCTGAAAACAAGTTTAGAAAAATGCAGTTGTCAGGTCTGAGTTGTATGTATAAAAATCAACCTCTTAGAACACTGAAGCATAAAGTTGGCACCAAAATGAAGTTTCCAAGTAACTGAGAGTCTATTTAGATTATCTTCCCAAATTGATCTATTTTATTTTATTTTTTTTTAAAGATTTTTTTTTATTTATTCATTTGACACAGAGAGAGAGAGATTACAAGTAGGCAGAGAGGCAGGCAGAGAGGAGAGAGGAGGAAGCAGGCTCCCCGCCGAGCAGAGAACCCGATGTGGGCCTCGATCTCAGGACCCTGAGATCATGACCTGAGCCGAAGGCAGCGGCTTTAACCCACTGAGCCACCCAGGCGCCCAAAGATTTTATTTATTTATTTGACAGATGGAGAGAGATCACAAGTAGGCAGAGAGGCAGCCAGAGAGAGAAGCAGACTCCCCACAGAGCAGGGAGCCTGATGCGGGGCTCGATCCCAGGACCCTGAGATCATGACCTGAGCCGAAGGCAGAGGCTTTAACCCGCTGAGCCACCCAGGCGCCCCCCCAAATTGATCTATTTTATGTTGTATGTGTGGCACACAGTGAATTTAATTTTGTCATTGAACTATTTAGAAAACATCTTTTCTGTGTTCTCTGTTGGCCATAGGATATAGAGATCTTTGTCATTTCTCTCATTAGGAAAAAAAAAAAAAACAAATGAGCCAACAAAACGTTGTGAGAACTAGGCATTGTAAAAGACAGTAGCATCTTAATTATGTTTAAAGATACTTGGTTGTTTTGTGTCGTCAATCCTGTGGAAATTCTGAAATTCCTATCAGTTTTGAGAAAGCAGTATTCGTAAGGAAGCCTCAAATAAATTATAGAAAAACTAAAACACTTTAGATCTATGTAATACATAAAATTGGAAATGTCAGACTCATGATCTACTAAATTATTTTATGGCAAATATACTCCCATGCTTAAATGGCCATATATATAACGTTATAATTATTATATTATTGTAGAATAATATCCAGGATTTGGAAGTTTGGGCTAATTGAATGATACCCAAATGACTTCGTGATGATTACTCTCCAAATTATGACAAGATCATTGAGTCCCTAGGAGACTTAGATCTGCATTTTTCACCTAGTAAGACACTGTGTCCATTTGAGCGTAAGCAGAAATGGTGCCTGATTTTCTTTCTTTTCTCTTCATGGCTCATTTTTTGAATATTTTGTGCAGCCGTATAAAGTTTGTCAGGTTTGTTTCCCCACTCTCAGGCTAGAACTTCTCTCTTTGGAATTAGTAACATTTCAAATTTATGTAACTTGGACTTTATAGCTTTTGTATTTTGTGTCCCAGTTTAAAAGACCACTTCCTTTTGAAGGTTACTAGTAAGTTAACACAGACCACCTTCTGGAACTTTCTGTGTTTATAATTTCACATTTAAAATTGTTTTTGGAAAAAAAAAGAAATGTAAAAGCATAAAAATAAAATTGTTATTGGAAAATTGTTGGAAAAGATCCTGCTTTTTCTGTTGTTCTGCACTGACACCTTTGTTAGAAATCAGTTGTACCAAGTGTGTGAGTCTGTTTCTGGCTTCTTCTGTTCGTTTGGCCTATTTCGTATTCCTGTATCATTCCGCACTATCTTACGAACAATGGCTCTGTAAGATGGATTGATACAGGATAGCATAGGTCATTGGTTGTATTCTTATCTTGCCTTGCCTATTCTTAGCTTTTTTCATTTCTATATAAAATTTAAAATCATTTTTTTAATTACCTCAAAAAAGATTTCGGGGAGTAGAGGATAATTTCTTTGAATACATTGGTCAATTTGTGGAAAACTGACATTTTTAATAGGCAGTATTCCAATCTGAAGCATCATAGCTCCTCCATTTATTTGGTTTCTAAATTTCTTTCATAATATTGTGTAGTATTCTGTAGGAGCCTTAAAGATATTTCTATAGATAGATTCTTCAGCGTCAGATAGACTATGCTGGTATTATAAATGACATATTTTGTAACTAATTTTTTTCTCAAAATACTAATTTTTTCTATAAAATACAATCATTTTGTATGTTGACAAATTGTCATCTTGCTAAATTTTTTAATAATTGTTATGTACATTCTTTTGTCATTCCTTACATAAATAGTCACATCATCTGTGAGTCATGAAAGATTTATTTCTCCCTTCCCCAGCCCTATGACTTTAATTTCTTCTTCATCTGTTGCAAAAGTTTGGTCCTTCAGGATCATCTTGAATAGAGTAGTGGTGATAACAAATAGTTTAGTTTTCTTCCAGATCCCAGAGGGAAGATATTGAATATTTCACAATTAAGTTTGATGTTTTCTATGAGGTTTTTATAGATATTTATCAGACATAGAAAGTGTGCTTCTCTTCCTTTTGTGTGTGTGTGTGTGTGTGTGTGTGTGTGTTTTGCTGAGAGTTTTTGTTTGTAATCATTAATGACTGTTAATTTTTTAAAGTGCATTTTCTTTATCTATTGAGATTATACTACCTCCTATCTTAGCACTGGTGTGTTTTGCCTTCATTTACGTTTAAACTTTCTAAATTACTGCATTTTAATGTATTGCTTTCAAAAAAATATAAAGCTTGAATATTTTTGATACAATGCATCTTTTAACTAATGAATAAATTAATTTACATTTGATGCAATGCATATATTAATTTGTGATTCTGTTTTTAATGCTTCTTATATTTTCAGTATTTTATTTTTGTTTTATTTTCCCCATGAGTGCCTTTTATAGTTTAGGGGTGTGTGTGTTTCCGTGTGTGTGTGTGTGTGTTTTGACTCAGGTTATTTATATTAAAAACTTTAAATATACACAATATTTTTAATGCCGGCTACCACTTGACCTCTGGATTTGCTAATTATTATTTTAATGTTTGGTGGTTTCCTTTTATAATTTGACAAAAAAAGATTGAAGCCATGGTTTCTTCGTATATTCAATGCCTCTTGGTTTTCTTTAAAGGAAGTTTAGACAGTGAATGCATCCAAACTATTTTCGATCCCTATTTGCTTCCTATTGCTGCTCTAACAAATTATCACAAACAAAACGTAGCTTAAAACAGTGCAAATTTATCTCTGAGCTCTGGAGTCCACAAGTCCAAAATCTTTCTCACTGAGGTAAAGTCAAGGTGTCTACAGGGCTGGGTCCCTCTGTGTTCCGTGGGAGATACCATTTCCTTGCCTTTCTCAGTTTCAAGATGATGTCTGCAGTCTTTAGGACATGAACCCCTTCCAGCCATCAATGACGTAAGTCCAGCCTCTGCTAACATCAGATCTGCCTGCATACCAGGATAATTTCCTCTTCACAAGACCCTTAATTCGAACACATCTGCAAATCCCCTGTTTGCTGTGTTGTCAGGTAATGTACAGTTTCCTAGGATTAGAACATGGACATTTGCAGGGGGAGGGATGGTTCTTATATCTACCACAGCTACCTTCCTTTTTTTCCCTTAATATTTTCATCTCAAGTATGGGTGTGTGGTTTATTTTCAAACATTTTTTTCTATTGGAGAAGGTGATGGAGAGGGCGTGACCTCTGGTTGACCTGAGAGCTGGACCCGGACGTCAGAGGCTCCTCATCTCCTCCCCTGTCCTTGGAATTTACATCCTGCCACTGTTCCCACACTGGGATCCCTTTTCATGTACACAGCGTGGAGAGGGCAGTATGTTGTTGAGACCGCCTGGACAGTATATGCTGGTGAAGCCAGTTAACTATATAAAATTTTACTATATAAAATTTTAAGATTCTTGTTGGCAGGTGAGGAGAGCTACTTGTCTTGCAGCTGCTCAAGATAAGCAGGGTAGGTAAGGAAGTCGCCTTCCTAGTAAACCTGCTGCTTACCAGTCTAGAGTGGTCCAACTCTTTCTCCCATCTCTCCTTGCTCTCTGTGTACAGAGGCCAGGTTCATATTTCACCCAGGAAACTCCACAGGTTGGGTACTAACAGTCTCCTATAGTCCTATTTCTCTAGTTGTTCGATCATCCCTTTAAGTAAAAAACAAAACAAAACAAAAAACAACAAACCCCCCCCACATTTAAAAAAATATATATTTATTTATTTGAGAAAGGGAGAGAGTGTATGAGCAGCAGGGAGGGGCAGAGGAAGAGGGAAAAGGAGAAGCAGACTCCCTACTGAGCAGCGCCCCCCAACCCCCACCCCCGGGCTTGATCTGGGAGTCCGGGATCATGACCTGAGCCAAAGGCAGACACTTAACTGACTGAGTCACCCAGGCGCTCCTCCGTGTTTCTTTTTCATTGTAATTAGTGAAATTAAATTTGAAGAAGTTTTTGTTGAATTGTTTCATCTGAGAAGGTTTCACTAGGGCTTATTTCCTAGATGGTCTCCTCTTGCCTGGGGACATGGGCTATCGTTTTTATTGTGACCGTCAGCTTGGTTGATACAATAGTGTTGGGTCAAACTTTCTTTCCTTCAGAATTTCAGAGTTAATACTCTAACGGGATCTGCATTTGAATTAGTGGAGAAGTCTGAAGATAGCCTGATCTTTTTACAGTTGTAAGTGACTTTGCAAAATTTCTTCTTCCTTAAATTTTCATTTCTTAATTAAGGTGTATTTCATTGTCTATGATTTTTGTATCAGAATTTCCCCCTAGAAAATGTTATGTGCTTTCATCTTCAATTTCTCTAAAATTTCAGGAAAATTTTATTCTGATTCTGAAAAGCATTGACTTTCTGTTAATGGATTTTCTCCTTCAAGAAGACCAGTTATCCTCAGGTTGATCATCTTGGACCACCTTCCATACCTGTAGGCTTTTCCTTATTTGCTCTAATTACTTTGTTTTATCTTTGGCCTTCTTCAGAATATATTAATTTTTCCTGTATTTAAGTAAAACTTTTCTCCCTTGTATGATCTTTCCCTTTCAGCCCTGAATGCATTTACTAATCCAGCAATACTGTGACCTTGGCGTATATTTGTTTCCTGATTCTTCAAACTCTGTTCTCATCTCTTCTTTTTGTTTTATGATTTTATTTTTGAGGTATTAATTAGAAATATGTTTTCTATTATAATTTTACATGTTGATTACCCATTCATTTTCTTCTACAATAGAGCTTATAGTATTTTTCATGTGGCTCACTTTTAACATGAATATTTTGGCTCACACTTTTTCTTTGCACTGATGTTGTTTGTGTAGCTTCATTATAAATGTTTGCTTTCTCCCCTTATCTGACTTCTACTTATCTCAAAGTTGCAGTTACCCTCAGTGTGTGTTCTTTTTTTTTTTTTTTTAAAGGTTTTATTTATTTATTTGACACAGAGAGAGAGATCACAAGTAGGCAGAGAGGCAGGCAGAGAGACAGGGAGAGGAGGAAGCAGGCTCCCCGCTGAGCAGAGAGCCCGATGCGGGCCTCGATCCCAGGACGCTGAGATCATGACCTGAGCCGAAAGCAGAGGCCTTAACCCACTGAGCCACCCAGGCGCCCCTCAGTGTGTGTTCTATGCATGGTGGAACGAAGGGGATTGCAAACCATGGTGGAGTGGGAATCCTCTGGGTTGAGGTAAAACCTAATCAGAGTTGTACTTGCTATCCTATACCCCAGTCACTTTACAGGAGCTGAATCCTAATCGACACCAGAATATCTTCAAATAGCACCTATGAATTTGGGGCAGAATGTTCCAGTCTTGGCATTTGTCAGAGAGAAGCTGCCTAACTAGCTTGAATCCTTGTCCATCCTGGTTTTTCCAAAAATCTTTTCAAATCCTCTATAAGGATGATGAGGCTGGCAACTGGTTTTTAGACCCCTGTGTTGGGTCCAGAGTCAGCTGGAGATACTTTAACAGGTTTCTGTACTTCTTACCATGCCAGAAATCTCTTCTTTCTTTTTCCTTAGGTTTAACTAAATTCTCGCTTATTCGGGGGAATCTTACCTCTGGATGTTTAAAATATTTCTGCTTTTCTCCCAGTGAGAAAACCAAAACCATAATGTCAACAGTGGTCTTTTTCTGAGGTTCTTGGTCCTCTTTGAGCTGCCTCCACACTTTCTCATTATGTTCTTTCCAACTGTGTATTTCTAGCTGGACTTGTTCAGATTTTTTGTGAAATCATTTCTCTCTCCCTGTGCTTCTTACTGAGCTGTTAAAAGCTGCATGGAGCTAAACCAAGTCGTGTCTTGGAGAATATTTTTAAAAGCCTTCTCTTTCTCTGACTCTCATCTCTTGATCTGATAGCCTCTGTTGTTTTTGTGGAAGTTTGTCTGTTGGCTGGTAGTTCTTGTTTTGTTTTTAACCTATTTGCCCTCATATTTTTAGGTTTAGAGGCAATAAAATGTTATGGCTTATCATAATTCTATTATGTTTGGAGGTTCATATTTAGACTTGTTCAGCCTTTTCTAAAAGTGGTTGTTCTTCTATTCAGTTATATTACTTTTTTGTTCCTTTGGATCATTTCCATATATATTTGGTACAGAAATATGTTAGTGATTGTGATTTGCATGGCCCAGGCAACCGTAACTGTAATTGACTTTGGCTTGAAGGTAAAGTTAGTGAGGCTCATGAGATCTGCTTCCAAGACCTGGTGCTGTTCTAGTTAAGCATGATTTGAACCTGGGAAATAGCTCTCCTCTGACGTTAAAATTGGTTTTCTGAAATGTACCCTCCATCTCTGAGAAAAATAAGAAATTTGGAGCCACAGCAGAAGTTCAGAAATACTATTTGGCAAAGCATATCTTACTAAGAATTCTTGAACCAACTGGGAACTAAATCTAGGACCTCCCAGTCTTGTTGACCATTTTCTCTTAACTCCTGGGTGTTCATTTTTTATTAACTTCTCTCAGATTAAACATTGGATTAATGGGTTGCAGCCTTCACTGTGCACTGTAAACCCATGGGGAGTTTTGTTGTCTTCTTCTGTCTGTTCTTTTAAAGATTTTATCTATCTACTTTGAGAGCAAGAGAGAGCATGGATGCATGTGTGTGAGGGGAGGTGGGGCAGAAGCAGAACAAGAGAGATTCTCAAGTAGACAGCATGCTTGGCATGGAGCCCAACATGGGGCTCGATCTCATGACCCTGAGATCCTGACCTGAGCTGAAATCAGGAGACACTTAACCAACTGAGGCATTCAGGTCCCTGTCACCTGGAATGTTTTAAACACAGTAGTGCCCAGATCCTAGCACCAGAAATTTGGTTTCAGTTTTCCTAGGGTGGAACTTTGATAGTGGTATTTTTAAAAGTTCCTAAGGGTGTTTAATGTGCAGCCAGAGTCAAGAACCATGTAACAGAAAATCAGTTAGGAGAAAATTTTTTTAGGATGAAACTATGGAAATACCTGCTTAACACTACAATGCTCTGCATAAATGAAAGCAAATTATTTCCCCGTCACCTGGAGCCACATGAGAAATCATATTGATATCAACTATTGTCCAATGTAGTAATTGAATAAAACACCTTCTTCTGGGGAAAGAAAACCAAACTATCCTTTGAAATTTGGATGGAAAATATTAAAATCTTATTTTTATAGTCGGCTCTCTTTGAGGAAACTTACTCTATCAGAGTTGCTGAAAGATCAATTTCTTCAGTGACTTTTGCACACAAAGCTTGCTTTAGGGTTTACTTGAATTTTGCTATAATTATGGAGAAAGAGTTCAAAGTTAAATGCATATTTAAAATCCCTAAATTTTTTTTTCAAGAAAGAAGCCAAAAGACATTTAGATTTAGACTCAGAAAGTGTCCATCTGTGTGGAGCTAGAGAGAAGTCTCTAGTCTACTTTCACCAATTAACCTACTGTGCTCCTAGAAAGTTTACCTCCTGAATGCTCTACCCAGTCAAGGTGTTTGTCTTTTTAAATTGATCTGAAAAGCAAATTAGATGTTCCAACTTTTGCTCTGTTGAGAACCAATGTCCTTTACCAGACTAGAGCAGACAGGCCTAAATTTTCCATCAGGCTTACTCTCACGTGGAAAGCTTCATCTTTTAGAAGACACTCCAGTGTTGGTAGACCTTATCAGATCAGTGATTCCCCAAATGTTCTAAGATGGCCAGGGGGATACATCACTATAGAAGAAGAGCAGCATCACATGCTCACTCAGAAAGCTGCCCCACGGGCCACCTGTACCCACCATGGACACCTGCGCATAGGTAATCTGATGTTTAATTCATAGACCGTACGTAGCCAAGAAATACAGCAAAATGTAAGCATGGCATCAGGTGGTTTTTGGAGCTTGGGGATTGGCTCTGTTTTCAAGAAAGAGAGAAACCAGGGAGGGAGTAAGAAAGGGAGAAAAATCATTTAGGTGTTAGAAATGGAATCAAAAAGTGACACTTTGTTATCAGTGTTGCTTAAATTTAATTTTACAATTTAACAGCCTAATATTTTTACTCCAATTTTTAAAAAGTCTAGCACAACTGGCCCTTGAACAATGAAGGGGGTTAAGGGTACTGACCTCCTGTGCAGCCAAAAATTCATGAATAACTTTAGCCTCCTAAAAAAATTAACTATTAATATTCTACTGTTGCCTGGAAGCCTTACCAATAACATGGAGTTGATCAACACACATTTTGTATGTTGCAAATATTATATACTGTATTCTTAGAACAAAGTAAAAGGAAACTAGAGAAAAGAAAATGTTACTGAAAATGATAAAGAGAAAATGCGTTGACTATACTGTATTTATTGAAATAAAGTCCAAGTGTGAGTGGACCTGCACATTTCAAGCCAATCTTATTTAACGATCAACTGTATTTCACTTTTTTTTATTTTATTTTTATTCTTTGCCCAAGGGGTACAGGTCTGTGAATCATCAGTCAACTGTATTTCTATTGTGTATGCCACTACTAAGTGTCAGTAGTGTGCCAAAGTCTTTTTTTTTTTTATTCTTTGCCCAAGGGGTGTGCCAAAGTCTTTGCCACATGGGTCAAATAGTAAGATACATAGATAAATGTAACTGTGGATAAATTTAAGAACAGTTTTCTCTTTGAAACATTATACATGTATCTATGCATTATAACTACATCAGCATTAAATGTATTTTCATAGAAAACGTCAGAAAATGATTTAAATTTGAAGGTCTCATATGATATCCTTTATATTATCATAAGCATATACTCATTTGCCTTTAGTACATATATTGATTTAAATATATACGACTCATCTTGTTTCTAGTAATTAAAAAGTGTTTTTAGAGTTGATATTAGCTTTCTATTTATCTCTTCCTGCCCTTCATCCTAACACTAAAACTGGAAACCACTACTGATATCTATCTTATGTAATTTATTGTCTCCAGGATAAATAGTTATTCAGCCAATTAGTGAAATTACCAAAGAAAAACTAATGTTTGGGAATTAAAATATGATAGGCCCTTGCTTAGTGCTTGGTAGCATTGGGAAAGCAAAGTTCTAAATTTTTTTCTTTAAAATTCTTATAGTATTTTTCTACAAAGTTTATTGGATGGTGTACTCTTCTGCTGAAGGTAATTTTAGGGTTCTACCCTGTTTAGATCTTTTTTTAAAAGATTGTATTTATTGGGCGCCTGGGTGGCTCAGTGGGTTAAAGCCTCTGCTTTCGGCTCAGGTCATGATCTCAGCGTCCTGGGATCGAGGCCCGCATCGGGCTCTCTGCTCAGCAGGGAGCCTGCTTCCTCCTCTCCTTGTCTCTCTCTCTATGCCTGCCTCTCTGCCTACTTGTAATCTCTCTCTCTGTGTCAAATAAATAAATAAAATCTTTAAAAAAAAAAAAAGATTGTATTTATTTATTTGAGAGAAAGAAAGTGAGCAGGCACCAGCAGGGGCAAGAGGGAGAAGCAGGCTCCTTGCTGAGGGAACCCAGTACGGGGCTCAATCCCAGGACCCCAGGGTTATGACCTGAGCAGAAGGCAGCTGCTTAACTGGCTGAGCCACCCAGGCACCCCTACCCTACTTAGGCCTTGAAAGTGTTCATGAAGAACAGATGAAGACATACTCGCTGGGCCCTTTCTTTTAGCCCATTATGGTGTTAGGTCGTGGGAAAGAAGTGCCATGATTGCTAACCTCAGTCAATTTGCAATCTAAGTAGCAAAGTGCACTCATAGATTTTTTAAGATTAGAGATAATGAAAGGCCAAATGAAATGGAGATAGGACACAGTGGTAAAGTCTAGACAGAAGCAAGCTGGGTTTATTAGGAAACATGCATGGGTTTTTTATACCTCAGATAGACATAGACAGTTGGGAAGTGAGCAAGGGCAAGAACACAGCAGATCTCTGAGCCAATTTCTCCAGTACAACGCTGAGGAAGCAGGAAGGAGTATGTGGGGCTGGGGAAGGAAGCAGTAAAAACGCTGCCCAGACCAGAGGAAGATGCATACTCAGAAGTGATAGGTTGGTTAGGGAAGGGTCTGATTATAAGAACGTGGGTGACACAATCAGCAAACCTGCCCAGTGTGTTGTTATGTACATCACAGATTTTTGGAGAAGGCTGATTAGAAATTGGGGCAGGACGAGTATCAGTTTAGAAAATGAAGTTGGTGTTGGATGGCAGAAACCATAGTACACACCAGGGCTGAAGAGTGTGTATGCATATATATAGGGCATTGGCCGCCTATTATGTACTTGGAGCAGCAGACTAATATGCTCATACCCGAGCTCCGAGAACCAGGACTTATAGCATTTATAAATTTAGTATTTAAAATTAGATCACCAGGGGCACCTCGGTGGTTCAGTCGGTTAAGCAACTGCCTTAGGCTTAGGTCATGATCCCAGGTTCCTGGGATTGAGCCCCGCATCGAGATCCCTGCTGGGCAGGAAGCCTGCTTCTTCCTCTGCCTCTGCAGCTCCCCCTGCTTGTATTCCCCCTCTCTCCTTCTCTCTCTGTCAAATAAATAAATAAAATCTTTAATAAATAAACAAATAAAATTAGATCACCTGGGTGTAAATTCTGGCTTGGACACTTATTATCTGTATGATATTAGGGAAGGAAGTTTTTTATTATTATTTAAATTCAATTAACATGCAATGTATTATTAGATTCAGAGGTAGACTTCAGTGATTCATTAATCTTATATAATACCCAGTGCTAATACAATATAACATGATATAATATGTAATACCCAGTGCTAATCATACCATGTGCCCTCTTTAATGTCCTTCACCTGGTTGCCCCACCCTCTCACCTTCCTCCCCTCCAGCAACCCTCAGTCTGTTTCCTATGATTAAGAGTCTCTTCTGGTTTGTCTCCCTCTCTAGTTTCATCTCGTTTTCTTTTTTCCTCCCTTCCCCCATGATTCTGTTTTGTTTCTTAAATTCCACATATGAGTGAGATCATAAGATAATTGTCTGTCTCTGATTGACTTATTTCGCTGTGCATAATACCCTCTAGTTCCAGCCATGTTATTGCAAATGGCAAGATTTCATTTTTTTGATGGCTGTGTAGCATTCCATTATATACATATACACACATACACACACCCCACATCTTCTTTATCCATTCATCTGTAGGTGGACATCTGGGCTCTTTCCATAGTTTGGCTATTGTGGACATTGCTGCTATAAACATTTGGGTGCATGTGCCCCTTTGGATCACTACATTTGTATCTTTGGGGTAAATACCCAGTAGTACAATTGCTGGGTTGTGGGGTAGCTGTATTTTCAACTTTTTGAGGAACCTCCATACTGTTTTCCAGAGTGGCTGCACCAGCTTGCATTCCCACCAACAGTGTAGGAGGGTTCCCCTTTCTCCGCATCCTCACCAACATCTGTCCTTTCCTGACTTGTTGATTTTAGCCATTCTGACTGGTGTGAGGTGGTATCTCACTGTGGTTTTGATTTGTATTTTCCTAATAGGCAAGACGTTTTAAATTCTGTGTTTGCTGTTGTGAGCATTAATGAATTATTGCATGTAAACAAGTACAATAGAAAAAATACAATAAAGTCTATATAAATATTACCTAGTATTACCTACCGGCAGCAATGTTTAAGTAAATAGATAAATTTAAGGACAGAAAAAGTGGATGTAATAGTACAGGTGAGAAAAGATCACCATCTGAGGTAATGACTTTTACAGTCATTTTTACAATATTGCAGGTGGTAGAAATAGCATGATTGAAAACTGAATTTTGCTCCAAATTAGCAAGTAACATAGACAAATGACTTCTGTTACCAACTTCACCTATAAAAGAGGTAGAATCACTTTTTTAAAGCTTCTTAAAATTCATTATTTTTGAGGTTTGTTAATGCTGTGAATTAAAAGAGAGCATTTACCTCCTGAGCTTCAAAATATTCCATTCTTGGAGTATTGAGGAAAACATCTGAATTATAGATTATAGGGAGTAGGAGGGATGTTAGAATCAGAATATGATGGACAGGTGTTATTCTTATAATCTCAATGGAAAGTCAAACCCACAAACTCGGGCGCCTGGGTGGCTCAATGGGTTAAAGCCGCTGCCTTCGGCTCAGGTCATGATCTCAGGGTCCTGGGATCGAGGCCCGCATCTGGCTCTCTGCTCAGCAGGGAGCCTGCTTCCTCCTCTCCCTGTCTCTCTGCCTGCCTCTCTGCCTACTTGTAATCTCTCTACTTGTAATCTCTCTCTCTGTGTCAAATAAATAAATAAAATCTTAAAAAAAAAAACCCACAAACTCAAAATCCATATGCTTGATGTCACTTGCAACAAAAGTCTAGAAAATATTATAAAGAGGACAATTTCTGGAAACAAAAAACAGAAGAGAAAGCAATGATCACTGGAGCCTCAAAAGGATTCTCTAAAATAACATGTCCATTACATCTGCTTTCTTTGGCACCATCAGGAAAAAACAAACACAAGGCATTTTTACAAAGTTTCTTCCTGTTCCTTATAGACAAGGTCTAGAGAAATCTACACTGGATTTATGGAGTACTAAACGGAGCAGTAACTGGCTGAAATTGTTTGAAAATGCTTTCAAATATTTGATAAGGAAGAGGGAAAATTGGTACTTTGGAGATGTCTGGGGTGGCATTCACAGTAAAAGACGAAAGCTATAAACGAAGGGATCTCTTGATTTAAGAGAACGTATAACCAAGCTGTCTAACCATGAATGCATTCCTATTGCTGATTATGTTTCTTTCTTTCTTTCTTTCTTTCTTTCTTTCTTTCTTTCTTTCTTTCTTTCTTTCTTTCTTTCTTTCTTTCTTTCTTTCTTTCTTTTCTCCTCCTCCTCCTTCTCCTTC
>LNAC01001186.1:41005-124031 GCA_002007465.1 Ailurus styani | reverse complement strand
TTTCTTTCTTTCTTTCTTTCTTTCTTTCTTTCTTTCTCTTTCTTTCTTTCTCTTTCTTTCTTTCTTTCTTTCTCTTTCTTTCTTTCTTTCTTTTCTCCTCCTCCTTCTTCTCCTTCCACCACTACTACTACTACTACTACTACTACTACTACTACTACTACTTCTTCTTCTTCTTCTTCTTCTTCTTCTTCTTCTTCTTCTTCTTCTTCTTCTTCTTCTCCTTCTCCTTCTCCTTCTCCTTCTCCTTCTCCTTCTCCTTCTCCTTCTCCTTCTCCTTCTTCTTCTTCCCCATTGCTGATTATATTTAAAAGAATGGGCAGGCCTGGATCAGGAAGTCCTAGAGAGTGTGGCATGGGTTTTTGCTTGCCCAGCATGCATATTCCGTATACTTGCACAGTGGGAAAGTTTTGCTTTGAGGAGGTACTCTTGCTTCTTTGGAGAAAGTCTAGAGAGGCTGCTAGCAGAATGTCTTCCTCTTCTGGCTAAGTGAGCAACTTGATGCTGATCAGTCAGAATGTCTTCAGAATTTGAGCTGCCAAAGGTGGGATCTTTTCATCCCCTGAGACAAACACAATGGGAACTGCCCCTGAGTTCCCTGAGCTGGATGCTCAGAGTTGCTCTATTTTTCACTTCTTCCCAGGAAGTAGCTTTTCAGTCTATTCTTAGGGACACTTCTCACCCTTATAATCACTTCATAATACTGCAAAACTGTCCAGATTTGCTTTCAGTTGTTTAAAACTGCAGAATCATTGTTGGGCGCCTGGGTGGCTCAGTGGGTTAAAGCCTCTGCTTTCGGCTCAGGTCATGATCTCAGGGTCCTGGGATCGAGGCCCGCATCGGGCTCTCTGCTCAGCAGGGAGCCTGCTTCCCCCTCTCTCTCTGCCTGCCTCTCTGCCTCCTTGTGATCTCTCTCCCTCTGTGAAATAAATAAATAAAATCTTTTAAAAAAATTAAAAAATAAAAAAATAAAACTGCAGAATCATTGTTAATACACAGGTATTAAGCTGAATATTCATGATTGAACTAAATCACTGTTAAAATACCTTTCCGTCCAGACTGCCTGTGATACTCTGATTTAGAAAAATCTTTGCCTCTTTTTAATAGGAAAACAATGATAGGAACGTAGGGGAACCAGAAAATTGTTGACAGGTTGAGAAATCCCAGCTGTATTTTCTTCTCGTTGTGACATTTTACGGAATTAATCATAATTACCTGCTATCCAAGCTTATGAGATTTTTATTTATGTAAAACTTCCTCTTGGGTTCCAGTGTCCAGCAGTTATTCTGAGTTTGTTCTTGACATCTGATCTGTACAAATGATCCAAAGGCCTAGCACAGTGATTTCATGAAATTTGACATTATCTCTATCAATGTTGGCTTCAACAAACAAGCAGTCACATTTACGCTACAGGCTAACAGGACCCTGTCACTCAGGAAAATAAGTGGGATTTCCTACCTTGAGGAGATTGAACTGATTTCCTGGACCAAATAGTGAAGAAATCTCCAAACTGGAGGCTGTCATCTCTCCCTCTGTCAGATCCATAAGACACTGTCTTTATGTACTTAAATAAGTCATCTGGATGACTACTGGACTTACGTCAATGTAGTAGATCTGAAACAATGCACTCAGGTTTGACTGTGTTAAAGATTATGTCCTTCATAGGCATATCTGGGTGGCTCAGTGGTTAGAGTCCTGCATCAGGCCCCTTGCTCAGAGGGCAGTCTGCTTCTCCCTCTGCCTGTCGCTCCCCCTGCCTGTGTTCTTTCACTCTCTCTATCTCTCTGACAAATAAATAAATAAATTCTTAAAAAAAAAAAAAGAAAGAAAAAGAATACACCCTTCATATCTACTTGTTCTGTCTTCTACTTGGCTAAACCACACTCTGTTACTTACCATTGCTGGAAGATTTTTGTTTGTTTTGTTGTTGTGTTTTTAAATTCTATTTGAGAGAGAGAGAGTGTGTGTGAGTGTGTACATGCACACATGAGTGAGGGGAGGGGAAGAGGGAGAAGCAGACTCCCTGCTGAGCACAGAGCCCAGTGCAGGGCTCCATCCCAGGACCCTGAGGTCATGACCTGAGCCACAGGCATACACAACGTACTGAGCCATGCAGGTGCTCCACTGCTGGAAGTTTTAGATCCTCAGGTATCTGACCTCTCTCATCTGTACCTTTCCTGTTTCATGGGAGTCATCTTGGTTTCTCCCAGGTCTTTCCTTAATCCATTCTCCATTTTGGTGCCTTTTAGTGATAGATCTTTAGTCATCTATATGATTAATGTGTGGATTATATACGAATTGGACCAATCAAGTTTTCTAACTTGCAGAAAAAAAAGTACGGAATATATTCTGTTTCCTCAGGATTTTCTTTTTTGATTTATTTGTGTGTTTGCTTGCCAGAAAGTTAGATGTCCTTTAAGTCTTCAATTAATTTTTCTTTCCTATTCCAAGTATGAACTATTTTATTGTCTATATCATAATCCTAAGCTTCTAAATGTCATGAATTATTCTTATTTTCTTTGGTTTTTAGATCATCTGTAGTTATTTTTTTTAAAAGAATTTATTTATTTACTTATTTGACAGAGAGAGACACAGCGAGAGAGGGAACACAAGCAGGGGGAGTGGGAGAGGGAGAAGCAGGCTCCCTGCTGAGCAAGGAGCCCAATGTGGGGCTTGATCCCAGAACCCTGGGTTCATGACCTGAGCCAAAGACAGACAGTGGTTAACAAGTGAACCACCCAGGTACCCCTCATCTGTACTTAACTTTTTAAAAGACTTTATTTATTTGGGAGAGAGAGGTCACAAGTGAGAGAGTGAGAGAGAGAGCATGAGCAGGGAATGGGGCAGAAGGAGAAGCAGACTCCCCACTGAGCAGGGAGTCAAACAAGGGGCTCAATCCCAGGACTCCAGAACTAAGACCTGAGCTAAAGGCAGATACTTAACTGACTGAGCCACCCAGGCGCCCCTGTACTTATTATTTTAATCCCAGCTTTGAGCAAAGTAATTTTTTTGAACTAAGTAATTTTTATAAACCCGTTTCCTAATTTCTAAAAGGTTCATTTTTGTAACCAGTTATTTCTAAATTTTTATTTTTTTTAAATTTTCTAGTTATAGAATATGAGATAGAGAAACTTCTATTATAATTTTTAAAATATTTTATGTGGCAAATTATATGACCCTATTTTTGCGAAGTTTCTTTTTCTTAAACATAATAGCTGTGGACTTTCTCTATTTCTTCCCTCTCTCTCTTCACACACTTGTTTATAATAAACACTTCTGACTTGCATTACATTTTCCCTACTATAGCTGTTCAATTTCGAAGGGGGAAAAAAAAGGGTGTTTTCAGACTCCCAAATGGGGCTTATTTTTCAATTCTTTCTCAATCTAATTGTCTTCAAGGAGCAGAAGGTTTTTAATATTTATAAGTCCTGTTTATCAAGTGGTTCTTTTATGAATTATAGTTTTGATGTACACCTCAGAAATCTTTCCCTAACTCAAGGCCACAAAAATCTTATACTTTCTTCTAAGAAGTCTTAGAGTTTTAGGCTTCAAATTAGTAATTAGTAATTTCTGTATATGATGTATAGATTGAAGCTCTTTTCTTTCTTTCTTTCTTTCTTTTTTTTTGTATTTGATATTCAAATGTTCCAGCACTATTCATTAAAAAGACCCTTCTTTGTACATTTGTGGAAAATTGGTTATCTTAGAATGGGTCTGCCCCATTTTCCATCCCATTGACCTATTTCTCTGTCCCTACACAAATATCACATTGTTTCCATTATTGTAACTTTGTAGTAAGTCTTGAAATAAGGAAGGGCTAGTCCTATAATGTTGTGCTTCCCCCCCCCAAAGTTACTTTGGCTATTCTAGATACTGTGCATTTCCATATGAATTTTAGAAAAAAGTTTTGAAATTTTTCCCATAAAAAGCCCACTTTGATTTTGATTGGGTGCATTGAATGTATAGGTCAATTAGGGGAGAATTGGCCTCAAACAACTTTGAGTCTTTACAACTCATGAAAATGGTATCTATTTGTATAAGTCTTTTAGATTTCTTTGAGGAATATTTTATTGTTTTCAGTCTATTAATCCTGCACATAACCTGTATGATTTATATCTAAGTGCTTCACTTCTTTTGGTGCATTGCTTGTTTGTTTTTTAAAGACTGAATTTTTTAGACCAAATTAGGTAAAATTAAGAGGAAGATACACAGATTACCCTGTCCCCTGACCCATTGGATGGTATATTTGTTACAGTTGGTGAACCCACATATTTTATTTACTCAAAGTCCATTGTTAACTTTAGAGTTCAATCTTGGTATTTCACATTCTAGGAGTTTGGAAAAATGTATAATGACATGTACCAATCATTATGGTATTATACGGAGTATTTTCACTGCCTGAAAAATCCTTTGTGCTCTGCCTTCCTCCTCCTTAACCCCTGTAAACCACTCATCTGCTATGCTCTCCTTAGTTTGGCCTTTTCCAGAATGTCACATGGTTGGAATTATACTGTATGTAGTCTTTTCAGATTGGGTTCCTTCACTTACTCATACACATTTAGGTTTCTTCCATGTGTTTTCATGACTTGATAGCTCATTTCTTTTTAGTGCCAGATCATATTCTGTTGTCTGGATGTATCATCTACTGAAGGACACCTAAGCAGCTTCTAAGCTTGGGCAGTTATGAATAAAGCTGCTCTAAACATCTATATGCATGCTTTTTTGTAAACATAAGTTTTTCAACTACTTTGGGTAAATACCAAGGAGCACATTTTGTGGATCGTACGATAGGAGTATGTTCAGTTTTGTAGGAAATTACCATAATGTCCTCCAAAGTGTCTGTACCATATTGAGTTCCCACCACCAGGGAATGAGAGTTCCTGTTGCTCCACGTCCTCACCAGCATATGGTGCAGCAAGTGGTCTGAACTCGGACCATTCTAGTAGGTGTGTGGTGGTATCTTATTTGTATTTTAATTTGCATTTCCTTGATGATATATCATGTGGAACATCTTTTCAGATGCTTATTTGAAGTTTGTATATCTTCTTCGATGTGGTGTTTGTTAAAGTTTTGGGCCCATTTTTTATATCCTGTTGGTTGTTCTCGTATGATTGAACTTGAGGAATTACTTATGTATTTTAGGTAAGAGTTCTTCATCAGATGTGTCTTTTAAAAATCTTTTCTTCCAGTCTGCGGCTTATTTTCTAATTTTCTTGACATGGTTCTATCAGAGCAGAAGCTTTTAATGTTAATGAAGTCTAGCTTATCAATTATTTCTTTCATGGATTGTGCCTTTTGGTATCATTTATGTGCTTTCATTGCCAGATTTTTTATATTTCATGTTCCAACCTTTCAGTGCTGACATATAGGAACATGATTTGAGTTTTGTATTTTGGTTTTGTATCCTAAAAACATACTAACATCATAAATTAGTCCTAGCAGATTTTGTATAGATTCTTTTGAATTTTCTACAAAGACTAACTTGTGTCATCTTTAGAGACGGGTTTATGTCTCTCTTTCCAATATGTATGTTTTTATTACTTTTGATTGCATTATCTGGGACTTTCAGTACAGTGTTGAATAAGGGCAATAGAAGAAGACATTCTTACCTTGATCCCAATTTTTGTGGGAAGTGTACAGAGTGTTTTGCTATAAAGTATGATGTTAGTTTTAATTTTTTGTTCAATAAGTTGAACAAAATAAGTTCAATAAGTTGATAAGTATCAATAAGTTGATAAGTTGAGACTTTTGTATTTCTATTTTTTATTTCTATTTTGCTGAAATTTTTTTATTATAAACAGATGCTGAATTTTGTCAAACACTTTTCTCTATCTATTGAGATACTCATACAGCTTTTCTTCGTATGTTAATATGGTAAACAGTGATTTTGAAATGTTGATTCTAAATTTGATTTGATGCTCTTTTTTTGAGAAGTTTCTGTGTCTTTAAGTAGGTCTCTAATCAAAAGCATTCATTGGGTCTTGGAATTGATGTAAAGTTGGCTTCATTAATGATTTGGAAGAGTTCCTATTTCTTCTATTTTTTGGAGAAGGTTATATTAAAGTGGTATAAGTTTTTCCTTCAGTGTTCCATCAATTCAACAGCAAAGCCATCGGGACCTTGAGTTTTCTTTGTAAACTTAGCTAGTGTCTACTGCTCCCCTCCAGTAGTCATTACTGTGGATAAACGTCCTCAGTTCTTCCTGATCTTCCCTGGTGCCTTTGTTTAGGGAAATCCTGTTAGAGGGTTGGAATACTCTTTGTCTACAGCCCAAGGGACTTCACAGTCTCATGCTAGTTCATACTCAGTTGGGCAACATGTTTAAAAGGAAGAAAAGAAGGAGGAAAGGAGGGAAAGAGGGATGGATGGATGGATGAATGGATGGAAGGAAGGAAAGAAGGGAGGGAGGGAGGGAGGAAGGAAGCTTAATCTTCTTATTGGCTTAGGTGTCATTTGGCAGCATCTGTTTTAGTTAGGTGACAGCCCATTTCTTCCTACAGGTGCCAGTCTCCCTCTAAATTTCAGGTTAATCATTCATCCTGTGAGTTCAGTTTACTGAAGATTTCAAGGGAAGTATTTAACTTGTAGTTTGCCAATTTTTCTCTCATTGTCTTGGTGGGAGCAATGCTCTTTGCAACTCTAAACTGAATTTTTTACAATTCTGAGCTGAAACTAGTAATGCAATACTATAAACTGCTGATACTGGTTTTTTTTCTTTTATTTATTTTTTTTCTTTTTTAATTTTTTTATTATTTGCCCCAGGGGTACAGGTCTGTGAATCATCAGGCTTACAACTTTCACAGCACTCACCATAGCACAAACCCTCCCCAATGTCCATAAGTCAGCCCCCCTGTCCCTACCCTCCCACCCCCCAGTAACCCTCAGTTTGTTTTGTGAGATTAAGAGTCTCTTATGATTTGTCTCCTTCCCGATCACATCTTGTTTCATGGAACTAGAGGATGTTATGCTAAGTGAAATAAGTCAATCATAATGCTAATACTGTTTAATTAGAAGATCACCAGAACATCAGAACGTTTTTTTGAGTCACACATATAAAACGTATTTCATTTGGCTCAGGTACCTGTTAATATAGAATATTTCTTAGAGGCATTGTTTTCTGCATTAACAAATTTGTATCCATATTCGAGTTTGCTAATTTAAACTTTTCAAAATCGCATAGTGGGTAATCTCTGGATATCTGTATGTATCCTTGATACTTAAATATAGAAAAATCTAGAACTTACAGGAGGAACTAGAGAATTCAAATGAAGTAAAACACACAATTTAACTTGAAATTAAATAGGACAAATTTTTATATTAGGAGCTTGAATACTTCAGTTAGGCCACATAAATTATTTTCCAACTCTACGTGGGGAAAACTTCTTTTTAAACTATTAAAAACCTGTTAAAAACTTATTTTTAAACTATTGATTATTATTCATAATAATGTACTCGCACACATTTTTGGGGGGTTTGATATTTGATGGAGTGGAAACACAGAAGTTAAAGATCTTTTACCCAGAGTGGAAACACAGAAGTTAAAGATCTTTTACCCAGAGTGGAAACACAGAAGTTAAAGATCTTTTACCCAATAGCAGAGCTATTCATGATGTTCTTGCTGTGAACAGTGCAAAGAAGTAACGTAACGCTATTAGCATTTACATTCCTTTGTAACCATAACTTTCTTTTATCTTAAAAAGAAAAAGCTAAAAAAAAACCAAACAAACCCCAAAGTTTGTTTTTAGTCAGTTTGACAAGAGATTTGAAACTGAGTTTGGATTATTTTAATTGAGACACAGAAAATTAAGGAAACAATGACACAATTCAGAAAATTATAGTCAGTGTAATTAAAGTATTTATTTTAGGTTGTCAAAGTATGTGTTAAAATTCTCATTAAGTTTTTCCTATCTTGTCCTGAAAGTTGATAAAAATACCACTGACTTCACCTGTAATGTAAAATAATTAATGTTAAAGAACATAGTTGGGGTTTTTTTTAAAGATTTTTATTTACTTATTTGAGAGAGAGAGAGCACAAGCAGGGGGAGTGGGAGAGGGAGAATCAGGCTTCTCGCTGAGCAGGGAGCCCGACGTGGGGCTTGATTCCAGGACCCTGCAATCATGACCTGAGCTGAAGGCAGATGCTTAACCAAGTGAGCCAACCAGGTACCCCATCATTTATGTTTAAATTATAAAAATTTATTTTCAAGCAGCAACAATAGGTGGAAGGAGCTCTGGTTATCACCAAACAGTATTTACAAAAAGGAAGCTGCATATGCAATGTTGCTCTTCTGAATTTTTTTGTTGTGGGAATAAATAGTGGAAAAACACCAGATGGTATTTTCAAGCTGAAATTTTCCAAAGTCCAATTTCAAGTCAAATTTTCTCGTATGGTCTTATATGAACTTGTTGAAAAAAGATCTCTGAAAAATTTCTCCCCTAACCTCATGATGTAATAAAACTTAGAACATGTTTGAACCCAGAGAAAATGCATACAAATCAACATAGTTCATAGTCTAAATCATTTTTCATTCCTTTTTGTTGTGAAAAATTTGATAACTTCTACAGCAAAGGCTTTAACAGCATTATTTTGTTTGGTTACATATTTTTGTAGGAATTTGAAACAAATTAACTGTTAACTGAGCGGTCAAAGAGCATCTGGGGAAAATGTATTCAGCCTTAACTTTTGATTTTTTTCAACACTTAATGTAAGAGCCTGATAAAGCAAGTTATTAATCCATCCTAATATAATTTAAACCAAATTACAAACTCTGTAGAATTCAGGTCGACCCCTACTTTAAACCTGTTAGCATATTCAACGCCACTTGGCTTAAATTTGTAGTTTAAAATTCACTGTTGTGCAGGTATATTGCCTCTCAAAATCCGTATAAGTAATTTTAAATAAAATATTTTTAATTTTAAATAAAATATTCTTGATTAGGACTATTCCAAATATGAACATACACTCTTTCTCTCTGATCTTAGAAGTTTATAAGAGCTTTGAAAAAGAGAACCAGATCGAATCTAGTGAACAGTGGTGTGGAATTGCTAATCCCATGTTGCATTTTTAGTGGATGAGTTAGTATCCTGTTAATACAGACCCAGCAGGTGGGCTTTAATTATTTTTTTTCCATCTCCTTGTGAAATATGCATTTAAGTTTACTTCCCCAGAATTGGAGGGTGTTTAACTCCATTGTCCTTTTTATTTAGGTGATTTAAGGATTTCCCCACTTTCATCAAATTTGTTCGGTGCCAGGAAGAACTGAGTCTTCCTGAAGACGCTTGGAATATTTTATTGTAAATCTTTTGATGGATGTGGAGAAATCAGTGCTCATTTAAGACTGTTAAAGTGATCATCGTCATGTATCATTTGGGATTTTGTTATAGGAAGCCATTAAAGAAAATTCCAGCAAGAGAGTATATTATTCTGAAGAAGAATTGCCTACTCTGGGCAATGTTAGTCAAGATAAGACCCATGTGAAATAAGTTAGGAATATATATTACTTCCAGATTATACCTGGAAAGCCACGATTAGAAACTAGAAAATAATAGCAGTGGAAATAATGTGGGGTTCTTCAAATAATGGAAATAACATAGACTAACAGAAATGCTTGCCTCATAACCTGTGTTTTATTTTTGTTTGGAATGCTGAGAGGGACAGTGAAGTTCTATGTACTTGAGCTTTGAAAACATCTTCCTCTATCTGTCTTTGTGTTGACCAGACTTGTTTGTGCTTAGATCAAACTAACTTAGTGAGATCTAGAACACCACCACCAACAACAACAAAAAAACCCCCCCAAAAAACAACTAAACAATAAAAAATATGTATAACCCTGGGAAATGACAGCCATTTTTGAGATCAATGATTAACAAAGTGTACATCCCTGGATTGTGTCCCAGTTAAGATGAAACTTACTCACCTGCCCAAAGTCGTGAATGTGATATTTCTCTTATATCTGGTTGAGAATGATATTTGGTTACAAGTTTGTACTTACTTGTGGCTGTAGGTCAAGTTAGCTCAAGTAGGGGAAACACTTATCACACAAATACTTAGCTCAGCTCAAAGGAGTCACTGAGAAGCTTCAGTTGGAAAACCAGGGGAGGGCGCCTGGGTGGCTTAGTCAGTTAAGCGTCTGCCCTCGGCTCAGGTCATGATCCCGGGGTCCTGGGATGGGGTCCCACATTAGGCTCCTGGCTCAGCGGGGAGTCTGCTTCTCCCTCTACCCTTCCCCCCTGCTTATGATCTCTCTCTCTCACACACAAATAAATACATAAAATCTCTTTAAAAAGAAAACCAGAGGAGAGGGAAAGAGGAGGTTCTAATAACGGGTAATTAAATATTTTGTCAGAGAGAGAACCAGAAACATGATGCTAAAACATCCAATCACGGCATGGCACTTTTTTTCCCTTTGTTCTGATTGTTATAAAGATGAGGTCAAATAACATTATGAAGGATGGAAAATGCAGCACCAAGTAAGGACTTTTTAATGTTTCCATGAATCAACAAGGAAACGTTAATGGTTTTCAGCAGAGAAGTGATGTGATGAAAGAGCATATGTGAGAGGTCAGCCTGCTGTGCAGGGTGGATGTGGAGGTGTTTAAACACAAGAGATTCCAGAAAAATGGGTTGATGTGCATCCAATGTTCCAACAAAGTCCAGAAGTAGAGGGAATAAGAAATGGCCTTTGAATCCGACTACTGATCAGTCACTCACCTGCAGAAGTATAATTTCAGTATGGTGATGTGGTTGGAAATAAGGACATAGGAGGCTGAAGTTTCCCTTATATGCTGCATACACACTTGCACATACATACACACATGGACGGACACACATATACACACATGCATGCATACCTACATATACACAGACCTGTACACACACAGACACACCTCCACAAAAGCACACACAAACACATGCATGAATACACACACATACATTCACATGCATGATGCATACATACATAAACACATCCCTACACACATACACACATACATATACACACACATACCTATATACACACACAGCTGACCCTTGAACAACATGTTTGGACTGCATGGGTCCACTCCCACATGAATTTTTAAAAATAAATACAGTGCAGTACTGTATTTTCTTTCTTATGATTTTTCTTTTTTCTTTTTTTTATTTAAAGATTTTATTTATTTATTTGACAGAGAGAGATCACAAGCAGGCAGAGAGGCAGGCAGAGAGAGAAGGGACCCAGGACCCTGAGATCATGACCTGAGCCGAAGACAGAGGCCCAACCCAATGAGCCACCCAGGCGCCCCTTTCTTATGATTTTCTTAATACTTCCCTTTTGCTAGCTTACTTTATTGTTAGAATCCAATATATTATACATGTAACATACAAATTATGTGTTAATCAACTTTATGTTATCTGTAAGACTTCTAGTCAACGGTAGGATGGTAATAGTTAAGTTTTGGGGGGAGTCAAAAGTTATATGTGGATTTTTATTCAGGGGGGATTGTCACCCCTAACCCCTACGTTGTTCAAGGGTCAATTATGTGTATTATATATACTAATTATAGATATTAATATAGTCATATTAAAAATAGAAATACTTACTAAAAATTCAACTTGGTCAGACTTCAGCCTAACATGATGATGGTGATGGTGAAGATGTAAGAGGCACTTACATGGACCTATTATGTGGCATTCACTGAGTGGAGTGTGTTCATGTGCGTGATTTCATGTAATGCTTACAAGTAGAAACTATTTGTATTGCCATTTCAATAAAAAAGGTAGTTACTTAATTATATGCACTCTGACATGAGGATTAGGTTTATTTTTGTTTTGTTCTGGTTTTGGTTTTGGTTTGTTTGTTTTTTTCAAGTTCTGCATTAAATTCCAGTTAGTTAACACACAATGTGACGTTAATTTAAGGTGAGGTTCATCTTTATTAACCAGAATATTTTTAGAAATGACCTTATATTTTAATTGCCTGACATAAGTCAAACTGAAGCAAAAGACAAGAGTTTTCTCCCTCAGCAGGAAGACTGTATCTTTAATCTTATTACTAACTCCATACCACTGGCGATAAAAAGACTAAGGGTGACATTAAAATACATGAGTCAAAACTTTCTGCTTCAGTAACCAGATGCCCTGAGCTAGAAAGGAGGATGAAACTATTTTAGATGGAAATGCTGTAGGAAATTGAGAAACCAAAGAATAGAATGGCATAGAGATTACACTCTGGAGGGACACCATGGGATTGAAATTCTGAGTCTGCCATTCCCTAGTGGGGTTAGTAGGGCAGATTTCTATACTTCTTTAACTTTGCTTTTCTCATCTGCACAATGAAGTTGTTGGTTTGTCTCTAAGACCTTACAGGTGGTAAAATGTCAGACAGAGAGCACTGCCCTTGTCTTCAGTAATACTAGGTCTTCAGTTTGTATCATTGTCTTTCTTTTAAAAAAGAAAAATAGACAAATTCAGTCTTCATAATAATGAACTATTGAGGGCTATCTCTACCTCTGTTGTGCTAATTCATTTGTTTCCTAATACAGTTTACAATAAACCATGTCACTTAAAGAATTCTAAGCATGTGTCTCTTGGAAGTAGAAGAGCTTAAGGCTAGTTGTTAATACTGAATTAATGAACTGATTTCAGGTAAAATCAGTTGAATTTCATTTGCTCACAGTTCATTACAATTAAAAAATATTTTGGATAGGCACAGTTTGCCATGGGTGAAAACTAATTCCACCAAACTTTTTGGTTTTTGTTTTTTGTTTTACTGTATAGTACAAGAAAAATTGTAGTTTAGAATCTAGGACTTAATTTGTTGGTTATCATCATTGGAATGATCATAAAAACTCCTTTGACATGAATATTCTCAAAATGTAAGGCCATGATATTTCTCGTTTAAGATTAATGAAGTAATAATTGTGGAATGATACCAGATAAATTGAGATCCTATGTCTTGGGAGTTGTCTAACTTGCTATAAATATAAACCTCTTACAGTTTTGATTTTGAGAATGTTCATGAATCATAGACACAGAAAGAAAATGATATTTCTAGTTTCTGGATTTGAGTAGAAAAAAAGGAATTTGTAGAAAATTGTGTTTTCATCTTTATAATCATTCTGTGAAGGTTTTGACAGCTGCACTAGAGTAAAAATGTATCACTAATCTAAAATTTACTAGTTAAACGGGGGGGGCAGTAATTTCAAATGAACTAAGAATGGAAAAATGTATTTCAACTACTTTGTTGGTAAGTTCATTGTTAACTTCATTAACCTGTTGATCTAGTAATGTTTTATATGATAGTTATTTGTAGTTACACACTGAGGTAAGTAACTCTTGTTTAGAATCAAATTTGATGCAAAAATAATGAAAATGGTTTCTATTTATTATGAAATGTGTTCAGCCAATTTTTCTATATTTCAAATTATATTTTATATGAATATTGGTTTTGTAATAAGTGAGAATAAAAGAGCAAATATTTATCAAGGCTTACTCTTGCTGGGGTCCATGTTCCATGCTTCATTGCAATAGCTCTTTGATTTCATTATTTATCAACTTTTATCTACTATCATTTGAAGGAATTAAAATGTTATTTTATTCTGTTGGAGAACATGAGAAATGGCACAGAAAATGGTAACTTTGTTTTTACTTAGTCAAAAAATACATTTTTCTACAGTACTATAGCTTTATCATATTTTAAATGTTTTTAATTTTGAGCATATTTTTTACACATTTTTGTTAGTATAAATCGATTGCAGTGATTGAAGACTCATCCATTGATTTTCTTACAGTATTTCTTAAAATTTTCTTTAAAATATACATTACAATTCATAGCTCCCCAGTAATTTTAGAGCTACTTCAAAGTCTTACTAAAACATTTATCTCAGAAAGGATTTGTAGCCAAAATAAACTAGCAACTCTTAACAATAAGAAAACAAAAGATCCAAAGAGCCTACGTGCTGTATGATTTTAATTACAGAATATTTTGGAAAACATAAAAATAAAGACTTTGTAAAAATAGAAGTGCTTGCCAGAGGCTCAGGGGAAGGGATTGAGGTTAAATAAGTGAAACAAAGGGGCACCTGGGTTGCTCAGTGGGTTAAGCCTCTACCTTCGGCTCAGGTCATGATCTCAGGGTCCTAGGATTGAGTCCCATGTTGGGCTCTCTGCTCAATGGGGAGCCTGCTTCCCCCTCTCCCTCCACCTGCCTCTCTGCCTACTCGTGATCTCTCTCTCTCTGTCTGTCAAGTAAATAAATAAAATCTTTTAAAAAAATAAGTGAAACAAAGTTTTTTTGTTTTTTTTAAGATAAAATATTCAGTATGATATTGTAATGGTCAACACATGACATTATGCATTTGTCAGAGCTCAGAACTTCAAAGCACAAAGAGTAAATATTAATATGTAACAAATTTATTTAGAAGATTGGGGCAGGTCCCATGAAAGAATGCAGATTATGACAAGAGACTCTAAGTGTATTACAAATGTGTAAAATAAGCTCTCTTAAGGGGAAGGGTGTAAAAGGTGCTGACCAAGTAACTTGGGATATGAGTGGAGGGTCTAAGACTAAAGTAAAGAGAAATTGCGTATTTGCACCAAACTCTAGTTAATAAAGTTGTTTCCTACCAAGGTATTAGTTAATTCTGATACTACTATACGTGTGTAATGAAATGAACAGTGAAGTAAGTGAATGGTGGATGTCAGGAGCCAGATATTAACTGTTGTAATGGATTTACAGATTAGCAGGGGGAAGAGATTTGAAAGGTCCATGTGGTAATGGATTGAAGTTGGAGACATCAGTAAGAGCTCATAACAAACATAATATATATACAGATGGTCACCTGTTGAAATAATCATAAATAGCTATGTATGCATGGGTTAGAACACACACATCCATGTTTTCTTTTGTGTGTGCTGTCAGCTGGGATAGTCTAAAAGTAATGGCACTTCAGTAGCAACAAGCATATTACTTAGTGCCCAGAACTTGGTTTCTAACAAAAGGAACCAAAGATTCTTAAACAATGGCTGATTTTCACAGTGGAATAGGGGCTATACAAGATGATCTTGGAGCATCTAATAAGTGCCAGAAAGGAAGGAAGTAAAACACACACACACAAACACCACATTGATACAGATCTGTCAAAGGTACACAAGAACTGACTGAAAGAACTCCAGTGGCCAAAGGTAGAACAATTTGGATCATGAAATAAATTATTATTGGATTATAGCCCAAGGTATACATTTCCATGAGTCCTTACTGATAGAATGAAATATTTGAATAAGCGAATAAGTGGGGGAGAGGAGGCAAATCTCCCATGCAGATAATTCTAAATAATTTGTGTAGATTCTGGGCCCTCAAGAGGGGAGCATAACTTACTACTTGTGAACTGTGAGTGATGCACATGGCTTCCTTTCAAAGTGTATAGTGTGAGAAGGTGGATAAGCAAGAGTGATATCACAGTGGAGACATCTGACCAAACACCTTCATCCAGTGGATCAAGGTCAACATCAATAGTGATAAATCCTGTTGATAGTACATAAAACTCAGATTGCTATGATGGGATGAAAAAGACAATTCTCCTCTGCGGTCTTCTTCCCAAAAACCCACAACAACAGCCTAGCTATGTGGAAAATACCAGCCAAATGCCAATAGTGGGGAATTTTACAAAATATCTAGCCATTATTTCTCAAAACTATCAAGGTCAAAGACAAAACAAAACAAAAAACAAAAAAAGACAAAGTCTGTGAAACTATCACAACTAAGAGCAGACTTGACATGATAACTAAATGTAATGTGGGATCCAGGAACAGAAAATGAACATTATGTAAAACCGTGAAAACTGAATAAAGTGTGGCCTCTGAGTCAGCTAGAGCTTCTGTAACAAAGTATCATAAACTGGGCGGTTTAAACAACAAAAATTTGTTTTCTCACCGTTCTGGAGATTAGAAGTCCAAGATCAAAGTCATGGCAGGGTTGGTCCCTTTTGAGTGGTGAGAGATAGATTCTCTATCATGACTCTCATAGCTTGATGGCAACCTTTGGTGTGCTTGGCTTATGGAAGCATCAGTCTAATCTCTGCTTTGATTTTCATTTGATGTTTTCCCTGGATACATGTCTGTCTCCAAATTTCCCCTTTTTATAAAGATACTAGTTGTGTTGGGTTAGGTCTTACTCTAACAACCTCACTTTAACTTCATCGCTTCTGTAAAGATTCCATTTCCCAAGATCGGTAGATAGATTTGAGAAAGGGAGAGAGAGACTCAAAAATAACACAGTAATGCCTAAATTTTCAAGGTCTTATCTAATATCCAGTTTAATTAAGAGATATGGTTATACAATGAAATTTCAAGTGATTTTCTTCTGTGTGTTCCATTTAAGTATTGCTTTTCCTTTATTGCATGGCTTTATAAGCAATATGCGCATGTTGTTGAACAATTCAGTAATGTGGTAGATCACACATCATTCCCTCTAATGAATAGGGCCCCTTAAGAAAAAGTTTAGAGGTCTCAATCTCCTTGCCCAGGATTTACTAATATAACAGAAACAGAAAATTTAAGCAAAAATGTTTTATGCTTTTTCTTTAGATGAAAACTAAATATCCTCATGTGTTTCTTTCCCAGAGCCAGAACCAATTACTGACTAATTTTGAAACAACTTTCTAGAACAAAATGTAATTATTCCACCTGGAGTTACAGGTAATTAAGGCTTTACTGTATCAGCTCCACTTTCCAGAGAAATCTAAGTGGATTCAGTCAGTGCAGATTCTTGCTAATTGAAAATACCTTTTGTTTTGTATTAACATTTTCTTCGAATTTTGTCTCCTGGGCAATTTACTCCAAGGCCTCAAGTTTAAATGATCTAAAGTCTAATTTTATTTTCTGTACTTTCAGTTTGTATTTGTTGTTCATTGGGTGTAAAAAAAAATGGAGGAAGCAACAAAATTAAGTACTGTAAGTGCCCGCGGGCAGTTGATGTGTCAACATAGGCTGGTGGGTGTTTTTCGGGTGTTTGCGTGTGTACTTTGGATTTCTCCCATCAGCTCTGTGAGAAAAGCTAGAAAAGACATTCAAAACTCTGAGAAAATCATAGCAGGGTGGCTTGGTCTCTTAGCACGTAGACTCCCTTTGTCTTAAGGAAACATTTCACCATTGGTTTTGGAAAAGATCATCAAAGGGAACTAACCAATGCACTCCTGTTTGAAATGTCTACTGCATGTCTATTCTGATTTTGATCATCCTGGTTTAATAAGGGAAAATTATTGATTGGGCTACTGGTTTACGTTAATTCTTTAGCTGCACATAACACTTAAGAATTGTGGTGTGTCTATTAACTTCTGACAGAGACTTTTAGAGTTGATGTTATTCAATATTAATGTTTGTTTCTTAATTTTTGTTGGGAAGGGAAGAGAAACTACACGTCTGTAGATAATACTGAAAGAGTTGTAATTTTCTTGTATCGTAATATATATTTTACTTTTGATATTCCTTGACTGCCTTTTTAAATGTTTCTAGATTCATCATGGTACATGTGCTTCTTTTGTTGTGAAGCATATCACAGGAAAGGGCATAAACTCCTACCAAAATTTCTTTCCAGGAACTCAATTTTTGTCAGTGAAAAATTCCAAAAACTTTTATTTCCATTGTTTTTGCTTTTGTTTGTTTGCTTTATTTTCCCTTTGTCAGACAGACCCAAAGTGAATTTTATATGCGCTAAACAGTACCTCAAACAAATGATGCTTTGTAATTAATGTCTGGGCAGTTGATGTATTTTCTAATTTAATAGCTATGGGGTGTGTGGGTGGCTCAGTTGGTTAGACCAATACCTTTGACTCAGGTCATGATCTCAGAACCCTGAGATCAAGCCCCACATCAAGCTTCCTGCTCGATGAGGAGCCTGCTTTTCCCTCTCCCTCTCTTCCTCCCCCTGGTTATGCTCTATCTCTGTGTCTATGTCAGATAAATAAATAAATAAATAAATAAATAAATAAATAAATAAATAAATAAATAAATAATCTTAAAGAAAAGAAGGAAGGAAGAAAGGAAGAAAGGAAAAGAAAGGAAAAGAAAGAAAAGAAAGAAAGAAAAGAAAGAGAAAGAAAGAAGGAAAGAAAGCTGTGATGGTGTGACTCCACACTGTCCTAAATAATGTGGGTAAGTCCAGATACAACTATATTTTAAAAACCTCCACTCAGGGAAGCAGCCTCAAACCTAGACTCCCCAGGAAGCTTCTTGGAATGTTAGAGTAAGGACACTGGCCTTGAAGTCCAGTAGATTTTCATGCAGGCTCAGGCAGCGTCTCTGATAACCATATCAGGTGCTGGCGCCTGACTGCACATGAGTGGAATAGAGACTGATAATAATTTATTTGCTTGGGTGGTGGGATAGAAATAAAAAAGAAATACAGGATGTATATGTGCAATGTCCTCTCTCTTTTTAAGATTTTATTTATTTATTTATTTATTTATTTATTTATTTGAGGAGTTGCAGAGAGAACATGAGAGAGAGAGAGAGAGAGAGAGAGCAGAGGGCCAGAGGGAGAGGGAGAAGCAGACTCCCCACTGAGCAAGGAGCCGATGTGGGACTCTGTCCCAGGACCCCGGGATCATGACCTGGGCCGATGGCAGACCTTTAACTGAGCCACCCAGGCACCCCTGCAGTGTCCTTTCTTTTGGAGAGATGATACAGAGTAAATATTAGCACTTTAAATGAGCCCTGTTTTAAATTCGTTTTACTTTTCCCTAACTCCATTTTTCTCACAAGTTGTTTCACTTCCCTGAATTTAAGTTTCCTACTTAGGATATGAGGGAAGGGTGAACATGTGAATATCCTGACTGTCATGTTGTCCCGTGGACTTCTGCTTTCCTAGTAAAGTATTAATTGCATTTAACAAACAAAAGATAGTTCGCTAGGCAACTTTCAAAACAATATGAGAGGAGCACCTCTCATGATATCAGGGTTCTGGGGTGGAGCCCTGAGTCAGGCTCTCTACTCAGTGGGGAGCCTGCTTCTCCTTTGCCCTCTGCCTGCCTCAGCCTACTTGTGCTCTCTCTCTGCCAAATAAATAAAATTTCAAAAAAAAAAAAAAAAACACAACAGTATGAGAAATCTAACATTTGCTTTACATTTTCTATCATGAAGAGGTTTAATACAACTAACTGGAAGTATGGAGGTTCCTCAAATAATTAAAAATAGAATAAACACAGTCTCATTCTTGGTATAAATCCAAGGAAAGAAGTTCATTATCTCAAAAAGATAACCACACCACCATGTTCATAGCAGTGTTACTCACAATAACCAAGACATGGAAACCAACAAAGTCTTGCGAGATAAATGGATAAAGAAATTGTGGTAGAACTTGACATCAGCTGGCTTTTGTTTTATCTATTTCAATGCACATGTATTGGTATCCTACTGTGGGGTGTTTTTTTGTTTGTTTGTTTTGTTGGGGTTTTTCTTTTTTTGCATTTCTGTTGCATAATGAAGTTAAACATTATAAAAAAGCATGTCTTTTGGCATTGTCTCTTCAACTTTTCCTATTTTACTATTGTGTTATCGCTCTTTTTTTTATTATGTTAGTCACCATACAGTACATCATTAGTTTTTGATGTAGTGCTCCATGATTCATTGTTTGTATATAAAAACCAGTGCTCCACGTAATACGTGCCCTCCTTAATACCGACCACTGAGCTAACCCATCCCCCCACACCTCTTCCCTCTAAAACCCTCAGTTTGTTTCTCGGAGACTATAGTCTCTCATGGTTTGCCTCCCCCTCTGATTCTACCCCTCTTCATTTTCCCTTCCTTTTCCTGATGTCGTCCATGCTATTTATCCATCTTTTTAAAGTGATGTATGAATGCTTTAAAATATTCTGTATGTTGAGGGGGGGTGTAAATTTAAATACACACCGTGAAAAAAAGAAGACAGAAAATAGAGAAGAAAATTACATGTTTCTAAAATAAAATAACAAGTGTTTAAAATATAAATAATGGACCATAGACCCTTGCATGACCATCTACTTAAGCAAATAATCTGAAATATTTTCCCTTAGATATCACACATGGTTCTACTGATGTTCAAAGAGGGAAGATTTAAGCAAATAGACATAAATGAAATTAAACACATCTTTGTCTCTCTTTGATGATTCAAGTGTCCCCTGGAATGACCTTACATATATAAATAAGAGTTGTTGATTTTGGACTGTCATGGTGATGAAAGACTGTTTAGAGTAGATCACCTTAAGCAGATTGCATTATAAAAACTGTGAAAAAGATTCAGCTCTGGCCACATTTTTTTACTCTTGAGATTTCTGTCTTTTCATCTTTATTTTCATATGAGCATTTTTTCCTGAAAATAGTTGACTGTGGAAAGTATCTCTTAATAAAGAAATTAATCTTCTTACTTTTTTCTAGACCTCTAACTTTTGCCCCACTTTTAAAAACCCTTATTGAGTTATAATATGCATCTATTAATATTCATATATCACCAGTTTACAGCTCAATGGCTTTTTCCAAACTCAGCACACTGTGTAACCAGCACTGAGATCCAGAAATAGGTCATCATCAGCACTTCTAGAGCCCTTCTGCTCCTTTTTAGTCACTAATCACTCTCTCTCACACTCAGTGACTGCTTTCTTGATTTCTAATGGCACAAGTTAGTTTGATCTGTTTTATACTTTGTATACATGGGAAAGTAAGTACATAGTCTCTCATAACTTCTTGCCATTGACATTATGTCTCCGAGATTCATTCATGTTGTATGTAGTTTTGGTTTTTATTCTTATTGCTATATGCTGCTACTATGAAAATAATACCATTTATCCATTTCAGTGTCAATAAACGTCATTAATAGTACAGTTTGCAGTGTGGGGTTATTTTAAACCGTGGCTCTATAAACATTTTTGTACCTGCACTTTGGTGAACCTGTCTGTGTAGCTAAGTGTAAACCTAATAATGCAATTGATGAGCTTATGTATCTATATGTCCCCTTTAGTAGATACTTCAAATAGTTTTTACAAAATGTACAAGTGTGTACTTAGACCAGCGTCACATGAGAGTTTGGGTTGTACCACATCCTTCCAAAAATTTGGCATTGCCTGCCTTTTGTTTAATCTATTCTGACAGACATGTATTTATATCATTTAGTTACATTATCTGCTGCTTAACGAAGTTGAGCATTTTAAAAAACAAGTCTCTTTTGGCCATTGAGATTTCCCCGTTTGTGAAGTATCTCCTCAACTCCTTTCCTACTTTTCTGTTGTGTTATCTCATCTTTTTTTTCAATGATACATAGAAGTTTTCATGTATTCTGGATGAGTGTTTCTCATATGATACGAACATCACAAATATCAGTTACCGATATGGGCTATGTTTTTATTAAATAAGTGGTGTTTTACCCATTTTAAAATACTCAACTCAATTCCCTGCCCCACCCTTTTTAAAATAAATTCTTATTGGAACTAACCAGCTTAAACTGATCTTCCATTTCATCGATGTCCTCAAAACCTCCAAAAGTGCAGAAGTCTTCTTTCCCGTTAAGACTATAAACAGTTCAGTTCTGGAGATGGGTATTCAATGGATGCTAATGAGATATTTGATGAAATGAATGAACCTGAACAATACCACTGTGATAATTCACCAAATGGTGCCCCTTTTTTAATACTAGTAAGATAAAAAAAAATGAGTTTAATATGTTAGTTGGAAACTAGAGTTAGCAAACCATCATCCAATCTTGAGAAAGACTCACTGTATGATGGGATGGGTCAGTCTTGAGTCTCGTCGTCCATTAGAATCTCAAAATTATGTCCTGCGTTATACCCTCTTTATTTTTCTATGGGTAAAACTCAAAGTCCTTGATCATCTTGTCCCAAGCATATCTATCCAAACCCATTCTTGTCTTTCCTCCGTGTATCCTGTCTTCCAGAAACAAAATGGTGCTTGCTGCCCCACAACAAATAGAGATCTTGAATCTTCACGCCTTTCTTTGCACACACAGTTTTCTCACGAGCTCTCCCTGCCCACCTCTGCCTCATAAGTTCCCATTAACATTTTAAGCCACAATTCGGGTAACTTCTTCTCTTTGCAATGATAAGCAACTCCTTTGCTCCCTCCCCTGAATTCTACTATTGGAGTATTGGACACACACACACACACACACACTCTGCATCTTGTCTGCTTATTTATCTGCACTTGTCTTTGTTACTCGATTTGTGAGCCCCTTGATCATAACACAAAGAATTCATTTCTGCATTTCTGGTATTTCACGTAGTTCATAGCACAAACTAAGGATGTTAGAAATGTTTGCTAAGAATAAACAAAGAGATCTGAATCCCTTTTTGATAATACCCGAATTATCCTTGCATACACCTTAAATACATCTGTAATATTTTAAAGATTATAAGCATGAAATCATGTTTCCAGTTATGGGTCACAGAATGGAGAATTTTTTTAAAAGATTTTATTTAATTATTTGACAGAGAGAGACACACAGAGAGGGAACACAAGCAGGGGGAGTGGGAGAGGGAGACGCAGGCTTTCCCAAAGAGCAGGAAGCCCGATGTGGGGCTCAATCCCAGGACTCTGGCATCATGACTTGAGTCGAATGCAGACACTTAATGCTTAATGACTCAGCCACTCAGGTGCCCCAGAATGGAGAATTCTTAAACCTATATTCCTCTTTAAAGTCTGCTGATGGCCAGTGCTCCCAATGATGTATCAGCCACAGCCCAAACATGCTGTTAGTAGTTCTGGCCACAACCAGAGAATAGCTTGAGAGATGAAATGGCACAATGCATCCATAAAAGGAAGAATCATAGTCATGGCAGCTTATCTCACCATCCTTCAAGTATGAGGGGTTCTGAGCTCTAGGACAGGCCACTACCGCATCAGGAGCCACCGCTTTTGAAAGTAAATTCAGTCTCACAACTCGTCAGTGATTATGATGCTGCAGGAGAAACCAAATGAACGTCATTTTCTGTAGCTGAGCCTTCTCTGTCAAGGAGAGTCCTGTATATCAAGAGGAATGAACAAAGGAGAGGAAGCATCCATCACCAAGTCTCAAAATGAAGGGCTTATCTCTCCAGGAGATTTATAATGAGCTACAGCAACCCACCGTGTTTCAATGCCAACATTTAGAGGTGTGTGGGGGGGAGTGGGCTTGTACCAAAAGGTAATCTCAGTCCCGGTAGGGGGTACTCCACATAATACCACCCCAAGTTGGAGCTCATTCCCTTTCTTGTTCCATTATCTGCCCATTTGACAATATTTAGTGTACAGGCTTCCATCTCTTAAAGTTAACTCACAAGCACGGGGTATAAAACATGTGGCCTTATGAATGGAAACTGTAAAAGAAGATAAAAAGATACTTGAAAAACATACATTATGGAAGAATTACCTGTGGAGGGAAAACAGGAAGTTTCTATTTCTTCTGTTAAATTTAATATAAGAATACTTCTTAAATATGGAACACAGCATAATGTGAAATTTAAATGCCATCTACTTATCTATAATTCTATCTATTACGTATTTATCTGTTTACCTATCTGCCCTTGTATCTGCATATATGGTTTGGAGATGCTTCGTATGGTGTTCCTCACATGTTAATGATGGTGATTTCTTAACACAGAACTTAGGATATGTTGAAGAAGTAACATTTTGATCGCTTGTCATATTTGCATTTTTTTTTTTTTTGAGCAAGAGCTGCATACATATATGAGCAGTGGCGGGGGGGAGGGAGAGAAAGAATTTTAAGTAGGCTCCACTCCCAGTACAGAGCCAGAGGGAACCCACACTGGCTCAGTCTCAGCCCTCTGAGGTCATGACCTGAGCCAAAACCAAGAGTTGGACACTTAACCAACTAAGCGCCCCAGGCACCCCTGTCTTGTTTGCCTTTTTTAATATTAGCATGTATTAGTTCTAAAAAACATTTTAAGAAGTCTGTAGAATAGGGGCACCTGGGTGGCTCAGTGGGTTAAAGCCTCTGCCTTTGGCTCAGCTCATGATCTCAGGGTCCTGGGATCGAGTCCCGCATTGGGCTCCCTGCTCAGCAGGGAGCCTGCTTCCTCCTCTCTCTCTGCCTGCCTCTCTGCCTACCTGTGATCTCTCTCTCTGTCAAATAAATAAATAAATAAATAAAACAAATAAATAAATCTTAAAGGTCTGTAGAATATACGTTTATTGGGATATTTGAAATATACTAAGTAATTTTGATCTCATCCTAATTTGTGCCTTTTCTTTTTGATTCTTTAATATAGTATTCTATAAAGTGTGTAACACTTAGATAAATAGGAAGTATACAAAAAGTGTTTTGTCATAAAATTATTTAGGGACAGGCAAAGAAAATCCAACTAGTTTTCTTTAAAGCATGATTATTGAGAGCTCAGTATTGTTTTGTTATAAGACTCTCCATGAGGAAAAAATCTTATATGCATTATTTCACAAACTCATTTGTTATTGGAACATTTCTTACTTGCTTTTTCAAAGCATATCCAGGGACTAATGTCAAAAGAGCACACTTTGGAGGAGCCTGGGCGGCTCAGTCAGTAGAGCACCTGTCTTGGGCTCAGATCATGATCTCAGGGTCCTTGGATCGAAGCCCATGTTGGACTCCCTGCTCAGAGGGGGTCTGCTTCTCCTGCTTCCCTGCCCCTTCTCTCACCACACCCACTCCTGTCCTCTCTCTCAAATAAATAAATAAATCTAAAAAAAAAGTGCACACTTTGTGTAGCCCTCTAAGTACATTTACTTTCGTATAAAGTCCCATATCCAGTATATTTGTTACTGTTTGCTTTTTAGGTTAATGAATTATATACATTAATTTAAAAAAATGAACAGGAACATAGCTTTACCTTAAAATATTATATAGCCATTAAATAATATTATGATAATTTTTTGATATTTTATAAAAATGTTTCACATTGAAAATTAGTTCAACCAAGGAAAAAATTTTAAGAACTGGAGTAAGATATGCCAAAGCTGTAATATCAGATACCTCTGTGTGTCAGAAAGTATATTTTACTCTTCTTTATGCTGTTCATATATTCCAGGCATTTTCATTAATCAGGCATTAGTTCAAAATTACACAATGTTAATATTGAAAACAAGCGTAGAAACATCTTTTATTGGCCATGTCTTAACTCTGAGATTTGGATAAATCTTTTCAGATTGAAGCAAGAAGGAAAATTCACACTGTTACCTGCCCTCTTCCCCTTGTGCTCAGTTCTGGCCCTTCCTATTTGTGGTGCCTAAGCTTCAGTCCTACTGTATGATAGAAGTTTGCCCCAAATGTAATATTCTTTCACTTTTTGAAGCATCAGAGCACTGTTTTGTTCTTCCTTCCCTTTAACTGGTCAAAACTGCAGAGATTAGTTTTCTTCTCTTCTGAGAGATATGTTTCTGCCTCCTCCCCTCCACCCCTCTTCCCCCTTTTCTCTAACTCCCCTAAAATTGGACTTAGCTTCTTTCCCATATGATCCCATCATTAAAATGTAAAGACTTCTGTCTGTCTTGCTTACTACTCTATCTGGAATATGTACAGTATTTCCCAACGTAGAGTATGCACAATTCAATATTGGTCGAATATCCTTATGCCCTATCAGATTACTTGAAACATACTGATCAGATATGGCCTATGTATTTTAAGTAGTACTCCAAGTGCTCAGTAAATTCTATTTGAATTGCACTCAATAACTGAGAACTGAAGGCTGTTATTAATGAAACTAATATTTACTGGCATTATTATTATTTTTTAAAATTTCATTGCACCTTACAAAGCTGCTAACTTCTTTATTCTCTTTCTCCTGAACTGGTCAGAAGACATTGTGACTGTGACATTTGTTCAAGGGACCCAGAAGTGAAGATTGTTTAGCTTGATGGATAATGCTTTGTCACAAAATGCATCATGCAGTTAGGAACCAAATAGCATAGTTTTCTACAAATCATGAATTCCAGAATTTGTTAAGCTCACACCAGACTGTGTTAATTGTAACTTTCAATCCCTTCAAAGAAACGTTCATGGCTGCTAAATATTTGTTTTAATTGCATAACCCTGATGTCATTCATTGCCATCCCTTGAAGCCATAGGCCGGCCTCCCATGAAAGAGAGCTTAGGCCCAAGCCCATTTAGATTTTTTTTTTAATATTTTATTTATTTGACAGAGAGAGAGACAGTGAGAGAGGGAACACAAGCAGGGGGAGTGGGAGAGGGAGAAGCAGGCTTCCAGCCGAGAAGGGAGCCCGATGTGGGGCTCGATCCAAGGACCCTGGAATCATGACCTGAGCTGAAGGCAGATGCTTAGTGACTGAGCCAACCAGTCACCTGCATTCACACTTTGATACTTAAACCAAAATACAGTAAGAGCTTTTGTCAGAATGACAGCATCTTTGTACTTCATTCGTCAAATTTTTATGGCAAATTAAGTTTCCTGACATAGCTGCAAGTATACCATTTTACCTAAGATATTGGTATAGTGCGTGGGTCCCTCTGAAACAGTAATGTCAGCAGCGCTTTGGTTTAGACTTAGGTCATGGGCTTCATCTTGAGATGAGAATGTGTTTTCACCTGTATCCATCAAGATTTGATTCCTATGTGAATATGAGTCCCTCAAACCACAGAGATGTTAAAAAGATAAATTAGAAGATTGTTTCTTGCATGGAAGTCTTGAGGCAGATCAGTGCTGACTATGGCAGCTCTGGGTTACAAATCTTTTAACAACTGAGTTTCCTTTGGGCATCTGTCGTGGCCATCTCTGACGTAGCTGGTTCACACTAATTGTATAAGCTGGCAGCTGGAACTCCCGTCATCAAATCTACATTCTGGGCAGCAGGTCAGGGAAAAGGAAGAAAAATTTCAGCTAAGGGTGTGGACCAGCTTTCTGTTTAAAAGTTTTCCAGAAGCTACCACTCAGTGCTTTCACTTCCATACTTTCCCGAATTTGTCACATGTTGACGCACACCTTCAAGGTAGTATTTATTCTGCATGACCAGCTGCTTAGCTAAAAATTAGATGTTCCATTTTTAGAGAAAAAAGGTTACCTCTATGAGGCTGCCTAAAGCATGTCGACAAGGAGTTGGGGAGGGAGTGCCCCCCCAGAATAAAAGTGGAGAATATCATAAGGAGATAAAGAAATGGACACAGGGGTAAACACAGATATTAGCATGCTGACAAATAAATAAAAAGAAATATAAAGGATGATAAAGGGAGAGACAAAGTGCATAGTTTTACCGAGCAAGACTAGGGACAAAGAAATGGCACAGAGGGGAAACAGCATTTGTACTGAAATTTCAGAATCTCTATGTATGGGTATTAGCATATTTTTGTATCTGTTGCCAATATATTCCATAACTTGCGCATAACTTGCAGATTTCCCCTTCCAAAATTAAATAAAGGTAAGATGTACCATGAGAACACAGACTTGCTCCTACTACAGATGGTAATATATTCAGTTACTAACTAGTTTTTGTATTATTTATTTTTTGAGTTGAGGGATTTCTTGTTGCTATGAAAATATCAGTTTCTGTAATGCTTAAGTTGGAGCATTTAATTTCTTTTTTTTTTAAGATTTATTTATTTATTTATTTCACAGAGGGAGAGAGAGATCACAAGGAGGCAGAGAGGCAGGCAGAGAGAGAGAGGGGGAAGCAGGCTCCCCGCTGAGCAGGGAGCCCGATGCGGGCCTCGATCCCAGGACCCTGAGATCATGACCTGAGCCGAAAGCAGAGGCTTTAACCCACTGAGCCACCCAGGCGCCCAGAGCATTTAATTTCTTAAAGAGGAAGTTGTTTATGAAAAGGAAGAGGGAAGCAAACTTGAAGACAGCGGCTATGCTGTGACCATGTTGTGGGATTCTTAACCATCTATAAAGAGGAGATCATTTTTCCTCCTGCAGTGAGAATAGGAATGTAAGGAAAAGATTAAGAGTTCCCCACCCCCCCCCTTTGAAAAATGGGACCTGCATACTGGCCTTTGTTGCTTACTAACGTTGTGATATGTTCTAGGAAAGTTTCCTATGAAAATATTTTTCTTCAAAAAGAGAACACCTAACTTTATTTCTTATGCAGGAGTTTTATGATGATGAAAGTCCTTGCCTGTATCCATGGTTCTCAAATGAGGTGATTTTGCCTCCCAAGAGACATATTTGACAATGTCTAGAGACATCTGTGATCTTTTTCATTTTTTACTTAATTTTATTTTTTCAATGTTCCAAGATTATCTATGCACCACACCCAGTGCTCCATGCAACACGTGCCCTCCTTAATATGAAGGAGGACATCTGTCATCTTAATGGCACCTCGTGGATAAAGGTTTAGGGTGCCGCTGACCATGTTACAGTGCATGAACCTTCCGAGCCCCCAAACAAAGAATTACCCAACCCAAATGTCAACAGTACTGAACTGTAAAACCCTGATTTATAGGAGTTTATTTGGAAAGGAGAATACTTCCTATTAATACTAAAGAGATACCCCTAAGTATATATTTGACTTTTTTTTTGTAATAATACTGATTTATGATTAAATTTGTCCACCTGTACACCAAGAGCTGTGAAGCTGAGGTCCTTGCAATGCGTGGGTGTCTGTGGAGAGCCATCTTGAAATCATAAGGAGCATGTTCTTTATGTAAATCTGCTTATTTTTAAGGGGTCAACTCTGTAGCTTTTATCTGATGCTCTAAGGAATTTATGACCTCACAAAGGCAGACACTGAATTTATTTAGAATGCCGAAGAATTATAGTAAATTAATCAGCCATTATCTTCCTTCCAGTGAGCCAAGCTGCCCTTTCAGGCTGGTTCCCTGCACATTCTCTAATTTTACTATATTTAAATCATGACTCTTACAGAAATAAATTTTAAGGATTCCCAATCTGATCCTCTATAATTAATAGAAGTTACATCAACAAGGAAAGTTCGTTTTGAAGAGCTTGTGATTTAAGAAACCAGATTTCCTATTTTAACCACTATTTCTATAATTTTAACTTGAATGCATTAAATATCCTTTGTGAGACATGTTGTTTCAGTGTTTGGGATAATAATTTATCTTCTCCAATCAGTTTATTTCCCTTACACCTGCTCCTTGCCTCTCCTTTCAGGAAGTTGACATTACTATCTTTCCAAGTCACTACACCAGAAACGATAAAGAAAAATCTCCCTCACCTCTTCACTCCCCACTCCAATTATTATTCATGGTCTTTCCGTTCTCCATCCTAAATACTGTGTGAGCCCATTCCCTTGTCTCAATCCCTCGTGCTGTTTTTCTCAGTTCAATATCTCATTCTCTTTCAGTTGAAATACTGCATTAATAATAGACCCTAATTGCTCTTCCTGATTCAAGGTCTGCTCTTTCTCATTTCATTTTTCATGTACCTGCATGGCCTTCTTTCTTTAAAAAAATTTTTTTTTATTATGAATGGACTTCTTTCTATCTTTCAAATCTGACCAGATCACTTTCCAGTTAGAGACACCAACGGTCTCCCCATTACCTATGTGGTAACATCCTACCTTTCTGGTTGTATCCCTTGCTACTGCTTCCCGGTCTGTAGGCTGGGCTCTAACAGCACTAATTTCTTACTATCCCTGGATCTGTGCTCTTCTGCCTCTGTCCCTGCTTAGCTTGAATGCTTTTTCTTCTTGTTGAAATTCTATTCATCCTCCCTAAGGAAGCAGGCTTGGAAACCTTTTCCAATTCCCTTGGGCAGAGTTCATTTTTCTCTTATGTCTGTTCAAAATTAATTGGGTTCTTACTTTAGTATCTTCTTCACCTTTGTTTTCCAAGTGCCTTGAGCGGTTCGTGCACATATGTACATTTCCAATAAATGTTTCTGTAATTGGATTGACAACAACTATGTAAATTCAAGACTTTGCTCAGGACTGGGCCATCTTGGATAAAAAATTGTCTTTGTTTGTCAGGCTAAATAATAGATCATGAATTGATGGGAGGAATGGAATGAAAAAAATCACTCTCAGTTCTAAAAATTGTAGCTTGGGTTTTAGCCTTCTAAGGTACTGTTATTAGGAGTACAGAACATTCTTTTTGTATAGGACATGTGTTGCTCTTTTTTTTTTTTAAGCACATTACTTCTTATGAATGAAAGGTATATGCAGTAGTAGCTGCATTGCAGATAGGTGCAGAGTTCACAAGTTTTATGTTGAATGAATGAAGAAAGTAGCACCATTTAAGTTTTTGATTAAGACATTAACTCACCCTAAATCCAGGGTTATGGCTAAATATGCTACAATGCCCAGGACAGCTCCCTGCCCCTCCAAAAACAATTATATAGACCAAAATGTTAGTACTGCCAACCATGAGAAACATTGCCCTATATTTTAATAAAGAGATTTTCCTAGAGGCTATTGAGATGCAAGGGGTTGTTTTTATTTACACCAAATGGCCCTAGGCTTCTAGCTTTTAATGGTGTATACTACAAGGCCTTAAGGAGATGATGCTCCCTTCCCCCAAATCCATTATATCCAGAAGCACACTGACTTATGGGGTTATATTAAAGTAACAATTCCACTGACAACGTGGATTGAATATGTAGAAATCGTAGGGGTTGTTTGTTTGCACGTCGTTCATGGAAATGAAAGACGATGGACCCTAGCTGAACCAAAAGTTCCCTGAGAGTCACTGGAACTTTGGTTTGGTCATGATAGAAGTTACTGAATTCTGAGTGTAGCCCAATGGTGGGATTTGATAGTGTAGTTTGCTTCTTTTAAACTGATATGTCATGAATTGCCTTCAGGAAGTATCATGACAAATACTGTTAGAGAACTTGTGATTAATTCCAAGTTTAATGGCAGTAAAGTCATTCAGTTATGTGTCTTATTTACAATGGTAATCTGCTTTCTGTTGGCTCTGTGGCTGTGTAAATATGAACACTCCCATTTTCTAGTTCATAGTGGTGGCAAGAGGGAAGGAAAGGGGATAGGAATTGAGCCTTAAATTCAGGTTAAGTAAAAAATATCCTAGACACCCACCAGTTAAACTTCAAGTACTCTTAAGTAAAACCCCCTTAAGTAAAACAAAACCATTATAAGAGACCTTTTCTACGTGGCATTTTATAGACTTTCCAGAAATACACTGTATTGTAGTTGATGCAAGACGTTTTTTCTATCCTTGAGCTTACAATATTCAGTCATGAATGCTAAAATGAAAAGGATTTTGGAAGAAGAAAAATAAAATTTAGTAGACTTTTATTTTGTTTTGTTTCCCATTCCTTTTGAGTACAATGTTTTCAAAAAGGACATGGTGAATAGAGATGGTCTCTTGGCATAGGCAACTAGCGGTTTTTCCAAGTCCAGTTGCTTCAGAGACTTTAATAACAAAAGAGAATCCTTGATTCCTTTCCAGTCTAAAACATAACTTTATTCAGCAGATTTTTCATGGCTGACCTCCTGTCCTCGACTTCTGACCCTACCTGTGCTTGGAGAGGGAAGACTAGTTAATCTGATTATATTAGGTTAATAAAAAAGGCAACCCATAAAGTCCAGCTTGCTAATTCACAGAAGGCATCTGATCCTTAATTTAAAAGCTAGAGGAAGAAAGAAATGCCATCTCATGAAGATGAGAGCAACATTTTATTGCTTGTCCACAGAATTTAATCATTGCACAACATTGGTGGATATTAGAGGGGGAAACATTGTTATCGCTTGTTTCATGTAATAAATTAAAAACCGGAAATGAGTGTGGTTTGACAGAAATGTTTAAACAGGGAGGAGGGAGCAATGTTAGCATTTTGATTTTGTTTCGATTGAAGGTACTCTCATTCCATCATGAAAAAATAATGTCATTCTTCTAGCATGCCTCATTTCCAGTGGAACTCAGTAGAATGTGCACGTGTTAACATTAGCTTCGGCAAGCTTTCATGCAGTGACACAAAGGAGTGTTGCCAAAAGGAGGGATGGATATCACAGCCATTCACTTCACAGGGCTCTCCAATTCGGCTGTAACTGTTTCTCTGAGCAGCACACATCAGCGAATAAAAAGGAAATGAAAGGAGGGGGAGGCAAAAGGGGATTTAGGAAGAAGGGCTTGTCAAAAACGTGTTTGGTTTTAGACAAGACAATTCACAGTCATTAGCATGAGCAAAATTCCTGTTTGGCTTACAGTAACGAAAAGAGAATGAACGCTGAGATTTCTTAGGAAATAAATAAAAATGAAAAACTGTGCTCTAAACACCACTAGTGAAGATCAGGGACATCTAGAGTAAGTAAACAGCTGCAATTTTATATAACTGAGCCCCCCCCCATGCCCGATTTCCTCCCATAATGAAGTAAACATCCTCATTGGGCGTGTTTGACTCTGTTCATGGAAAAAAAAAAATATCCTGGTGACTGTTTTTCTAAATTGGTTCCTTTAGCATTTAATTTACATTTTCAGTACTTTTAACACTATGTGTGATACTGCTGTCATGTAATTAAATATTAGAAAGTGCTTATAACTCTGGTTGCAAAAATGGCCAGTGCTGATATTGTTAATAAGAGCAGGAGAAAGAGGGCAAGACAGTTATTTTGATTCTGTTCTTGTTTCTTGGCAACTCCACTCTGGTGGCCTCCTTCAGTGGTCGGAGATGGGACACAAGTTTAGAGCAGTTCTGTCGATATACTTCAATCAGCCTTGAGATCTTTTTAGGAATGAAATTCTCAGGGGGCTTTTTCAGCACTCCTGTGGCATTACCTACCCCTCTCCAACGAATTTAAATATGTTTCTCTTTGTAAAATGGAACTATATGAGCACCGCAAAATCATTTTTATCTGTTTTCATTTACTTTGTTTATCAACACTGGGAAGTAGTATTAAGGTTTTTTCCTCCTCCTTCTCTTCAACAGATGAGGAAAATGAGTCTCAGAAACTATCTATGACAGATCCTTATAACTACTGTGGAGTGGAACTTAATTTTGAGCTCGACTTTAAAAGCGTGACAGCATATCAGGCACTTCACTTAGGATTTACAAGAATTTGCTCGTTGATCAATAGCGATGTTTGGCAATAAGGGACTCAGTGAGATCCCATACTGATGAAATACCACAGGTTGTTCATAATGTAGGTAAACGAATGGACAGATGGACAGGGGGATGGATGCTGAATGAATGAATGAATGAATGGAAGGAATATTTTGTAAATGCAAATTGGAATTTGTACTTGGTAATAAGGTGGTGGTAGTCTTAAAAAATTTGTGCCCATAATGAGCAGTAGAAAAAGATTTCTGGAAAGTATTCTCCAAAGAAATATTTTCAACTGGGAATCTAAAAGGATAGAAAAGCATGACATATTTTTTTTTATCATTTACTCCTCCTCTATGGAATTTTAATTATTATATTTAATCATAAAATTTATTAGTAATAAAATTTTTCAGGAGATTGACAAAAATATCCCAAAACAGGTCTGAGCTAGGCTTCTAAGATATGCTTTTTAATAGTCTTTTATGATATAAATATATTGAAATATTGAAATTTATATGGAAATTGAAGTAATTATATATTAAAATATATGGAAATAATTATAGATATATTTTGAAATAGTACCACGTAGTAACTTTACTGTTATAAGTAACATCCTTCATAAAACATAATTTCTAGTGTTATTAAAAGTTACATGATTAAATTTAAGTGAATTAAAATTAATTGACAAAATTGAAAAATACCCTTTTTCCAAACTGATGTGATTCTGTATGGGCATATAAATATGTAAAAAGAAAAGATGCAGCTTAAGGTGCAGATATCCCATGGATAAGAGGATTTATTTACACCTATAGTTAATTTTCTTAGAGAATTTCACCAAGTTAAATTTTCAAGGTTTATATAGCATGGATGGACTTTACAAACTCTTTTAGAGTCCTTCTTTTAGAGGGTAAAGTTTACGGGTCCCATTAGATAGTAGATACATACTCTTTTTTTTTTCTATGTAAAAGTGTCAAAATCTTAACAAGTGGACAGTTGCAATTTACCTACAAAAATGAATAAAAATATTGGTCAGGCACAAAAATATTTTAAGATCCCCTTAAACTGATTTTGATGTTACTCCTAATAGTTCATGTACATTATTCTTCTGTAGTCACTTTTGTCTGACTGAAATATACTTTTGAACGTTGTGAATGAACCAAGCACAAGAGAGCATAGGATTAGGCAAAGCTGGACGTGTGGTTGGGGTTATTTTGAATTTCATTATAAAGACTTGGGGTGAGACACATGGAAGTGTACTTGGGGTAGACTTGCAGGGTCATCTTCTGGGACATGTGAAACTTACTGTTGCTTAAAACCCTGTCTTCAGAAGTAAGCCTCACTGCCTTTATACCCCCTTAAACTTGGGGTTCAATGCTCTGCCATCAAGGTCTTGATATTTTTATCTTTAGATTTGTGTTTTGTAAGCAAAGCTCCATGGGATAGTAAAAAATGCCTTGGGGGCTTGAAGCTTTTCCTTATGCCTCATTCTACCTTTGCCATCCACATGGATGAGCTCCTGGCCACCCACTTGTCCTTTATATACCAAGAGATCACTGTTGCCCTCTGTCTCCATGGAGGTCAACATTGGCAGCCAGGTAGTGTGTTCTGATTTACAGGGCAGAGCCCCAGGGGATTGTGGGAGTCTTCACTCAACCTCTGCCTGAAAAAGCATGACATTAAAGAGTCAATAAAAAGAAACAGTGAATAGGTAAGAAAGGACAAAGCTTTCTCCTGCCTTTTGGACAAGTCCTGGCTTTTCATTCTTCACTGAACCTTGTAAATTTTGTAGCTGGCCTTGATCATTTGGAACTCATGTTGTTGACTCTTGTTGTCTGATGCACTAGCTCAGGTGAGCGGGGTAATTCTAAAGTGAATGCTATTTCAAGGTATCAGGTACTTATTTTAGAAAATGGCTCTGGCCTTAAACATTGGAGTATCATCTTCTCTAGGCGGTTGCTTTGTCAGACACATGTACACTTACTAAATATCCTCGATGTGGCCAGCGCTCTGTACAGATTTGTTGTGTGTGCGTGCGTGTTCTTCATGAACACACAGATTCCTCAGGGAATATCTGCACTGCTCCTGGGCTTAGGAAAGCAAAGCGGCTACCAAGGAGTCTCACTTAGATTTTAGAAAATGTCATCGATAATTCATGACAGGAAATGAGTTCTGTCAATTCGGAACACAGTGCAGGAATTAGCAGTGTCCTTTCCCTCACATTAAAATAATTATTTTCAGGGTGATTTTCTCAATATTCATAATTTGTGAAGCATGAAATGAAATGTTTTTCCAAAGTAGCTAAATATGTAATAGGACTTAAAGATTACAATGAAGTACATCCATAATTGGCTTTTTCCTAATTTGATCATAGGTATTAAATTCTATATGTATCCCATATCAGTATGAGAACTAAAATAAACTTCCTATAACTTGGAACCAATATGTGGACATATAAAATTCACTGATTGGATGCAAGGAAATAGCACATGATGTTTTTATTTATTTTTAAAGATGTATTTATTTATTTGAGAGAGACAGACAGGGAGCATGAAGAGGAGGAGGGGCAGAAAGGAGAGACAGAATCTCAAGTAGACTCTGTGCGGAGCATCAAGTCAGATGCAGGGCTCCATCTCACAACCCTGAGATCGTGACCTGAGCCAAAATTAAGAGTTGCACACTTAACTGACTGAGTCACCCAGGNCTCCATCTCACAACCCTGAGATCGTGACCTGAGCCAAAATTAAGAGTTGCACACTTAACTGAGTCACCCAGACATCCCACACATGATGTTTTTAGGAGCACACCTAAGCCTTCTTACGACTACCTAGAGTGCTTTATCTACATTTTTTTCAAAATGGTAACATATTACCTTCCTATCTTTTAAGAACAAAATAAAATATATATATTTTTTGTCATTGAAAGTTCTTTGAAATGTTCTTTTTCATATCTCAGGGAAACTCTGCCCAATTTCTTCCATTGTCACATTTTATGTATTTTTGGTAATTCTTTCTGAAGGAGGTATACTAGGTCTCTTACTCAAAATTCTCTCTCTCACCAGACTTCCTGGATGCAGGTAGAATATCACTGGCACCATTCAGAGGAGACTCAGGTGTTACGAATATCTTCAAGTTCCATAATAAGTTTCAGGCAATGCACAGTCTTCTCCATGTACCTCCTTCCTGACCACCCTTAGTCCTCTACACTTCTAAGAATATGAAGCCAATAACATTTTGATAGATGCACAAATAAAAAAGAATCTCCATATATCTAATACCCACTCTTAGTAGTTGTAGGTTCATTTGGACAGTCGATCTCATGACCCCAATAGGTCACACTTGACAATGGTTTCCTTAGAAGAATACAAAGCATACCAGTAGGACAGTATCCAGAGATTTTCCAACATGAGAGTTCCCACAAGGGTCGATGGCTAAAGGGTTTCTCCCACCTCACAGCTCAGGTGGGAGAGTTTGAGGTCATGGGTAGGTATGAGATCTATCCTGGCTAAAACTTACCATGTCTGGAATAGTAATCAACATCTATAATAATAATCCGTAAGCAATAAACATCACCAGTTACAAGAATGCACCACACTCAAGAAATCCCATGAGGTATTTATAGTCATTCACAGTCCCCCCAGACCAGATGCAGTTTACAAATCAGGATTTATTTTTATTATAAGCAATGTTGCCTAGTAATACAGCTGACATTCCACCAGTATCGGGTTCCTATGGAAACAGAGCTAGAAAGTTAACTCAATGTCATTTTTCTTTTCAAAGATGGAGAAAATGTTTTGCTATTCCTTTATTCACATTAGGAAACATAAATATTTGGGAATGTGGATTACCAAACAGTCTTTCTTCAAATAAACGCAAAAAATACAAAAATAAAAATTCAAAATGACAGCTATACATTCACCTCAAAAAACTGAATGAAGAATAACAGAATCTTCTTTAAGTTTTAAGGGAAACTAATAAAGACAAAAACAAATTAGTATATAAAAATGATCAAACCTATAGAAAAAAGGAAAGCTTGATTTTAAAAATTATTTTGTAAAGAATGTCAAAATAGATTTTTCTTGTTGTCTAAGTCTGTAGGGCCACTATAACAAAAATGCCATAGATTGGGTGACTTGAAGAGCAAACATTTATTTCTCGCAGGTTTTAGCCTGGGAAGTGCAAGATCAAGGCACTAGCAGATTTGGTGTCTCGTGTAAGCCCACTTTCGGCTTTTGGACTGCCTTCTCCTGTGTTCTTGAGTGGCAGAAAGAGAGAAGGAGCTCTCTGCCCTCCCCTTTATAAGGGCACTCATCCCATTCATGAGGTTCTACTATCATGATGTATTCACTTCCCAGAGTCCCTCACCTCCAACTACTATTGGATCAAGGATTAGGTTTCAACCCATGAATTCTGGGAGCTCACAAACATTCCATCTATAGCACCATCAAAAATTAAGAAAAGAAAAACAGAGAAAAAACAAGGGAGTGACTTAAGGAATCAGAAAGAAGAGGGGCGCCTGGGTGGCTCAGTCATTAAAGCGTCTGCTTTCGGCTCAGGTCATGATCCCAGGGTCCTGGGATTGAGCCCCACATCGGGCTCTCTGCTGGGCAGGAAGCCTGCTTCTCTCTCTCTCCAACTTCCCCTGCTTGCGTTCCCTCTCTCGCTGTGTCTCTCTCCATCAAATAAATAAATAAAATCTTAAAAAAAAAAGACCACTTAAGAGACTTCTATGTTTAAGTGTGGATAAAATAGATTTATTAAAAAATGTAAATAACCTATACTGCTTTAAGAAACATTTAAACAACCAATACCAAAAGAAGAAAATGAAATGTAGTCAGAATTGTTCCTCTCAAGTAAGGCATCATACTGAAATGATTTTAGGAGCCGTTTCTTACCAGGGGTACTGTTCAGTAATGTGCTGGAGAGATTAAATAATGAAATAAGACAAAGATAAAAACCATGTAAGGTCTAAATTTTGAAAAATATGATAGTATCAACATTTATAAACAATATGATTACTATTTAGGTATTCCAAGACAATAGACAAAAAACCTATTCGACAAGGACCAATAAGAAAGTGGTGTAAACTAGCTAGATAGAAGAATATTTTAAAATTCAATATATACCTCTGTATCGGTGATAAAGACATACAAAATATAATTTAAAAACTATTTCATCCAATGAAAGCTATAATACAGGAATAAGTCTAACATGGAGTGTGAAAGATACCTCTGAAGAAAATGATAAAACTATTGAGAACCCTAAAATGAAGGTCTGGGGTGCCTGGGTGGCTCAGTCAGTTAAGCATCCAACTCTTGCTTTTTGCTTAGGTCATAATCTTATAGATGGAGCCCCTAGTCGGGCTCCATGCTCAGCAGGGAGTCTGCTGGAAGATTCTCTTCCTCCTCTCACATTCCCCAACTCTCTCTCTAAAATATATCAATCATTAAATAAAATGAAGGTCGAAATAAATGTGACTGTCAGCCATGTTTCTGATATGATTACTTAATATTATGCAGATAGCAGTTCTGCCCCAATTATTCTAGAAATTCAGTGTTATCCCACAGAATATTCAAATTTTGCTACAATAAAAAAACCTGAACCTGAAATGAGAGGAAGTGAATTCTTAGCATCTGAAAATACACCACATACAACCATGTGGGTATGTGAACTATTACATGATAAGAATACCATATCAAAGTATACCAAAATAGAGGTAATTGAATACATGCTGTTAAAATGGTTGGTGACCCATTTGGAAAAATAAAAGGTTAGATAAGTAAGTAACTTTATAACAAATTAGATAGATTCAACCAGGATTGACAAACCTTTTCTGTAAAGGACCAGGTAGTAAACATTTTAGTCTATGTGAGTCATATTATTTGTCACAAATACTCATCTCTGTGGTTACAACATCAAACTCAATGAATAGTTTGGGGGATAGTGAGTTTGGTTTGTGGGTGGTAATGTTGACCTTGATTTAATCTCACCAGAGCCAGAATTTCCTCACCCAGGAAACTGTAAGTATATCTACTTCATAGCTTAATATAACAATTAAATAAAGTGTGAAATACTTGGCTCCATGTTTAGAGGTAATAGAAATCTATTTATCCTTACATTTTGCATGCTTGGCATAATGCCTGACTTATAGTAGGCAGTCTGTACACTTTCATTTAACTGAATTAGGTAAACACGTCTTACTGCTATTCTTTTAACAGGGGAAATAAGAGACTTTTCTTTTTTTTTTTAATAAGAGATTTTCTTAAAAATGATTTTGATTTCTTCATGGTTTCTGCCTCTTAAAATGCAGCATTGTCCCAGAGTTTAAAATATTTTAAATTAGGTAAATTTTAAAATAATAAATATTGATACACATGTTTGTTTTATAAAGTATTTTATAAAATATGCAATGAATATATACAAATTTTGTGTTCATATTCAACAAATATAGATGATAAAGAAGAGAATTATAAAAATTACATCAAGGTCCAAATAAATATAGAATTATGAGACTCTTCTGTTTGGACAAACTTTTTGTAATATTTTTAGCTTTTTCCTAGCTTCGCGTGTTATCTTCAACATTTTAAAATCATGCTGTCCTTCCTGCATTGAAATGCTCTCTGTCACTTGAGATGCTACTTATATAAATTAAGTAACTTGACATTTAATGACTCGAAGCCTAAAACATTATCTAGTATTCATATTTTGTATACTACATTCAGATCTGGAAAAAATTTATTAAAGAAATGATACTTGAAGTGCTTGAAAACATGGGTCTCTCCCATCCAAAAAGTGAAGAAAATTTTAATTAGCTTTAAGCAAAGCCTTTTTGAACAGGATGAAGCAATTAACCCACTGATCTGAAGAGTGGGTCATAAAGCATTTCCAGGGTGCTTCCAATCACTGTTAACTATACAAGATGTTGGCGTGTGTGATTTATGTTTCATTATGTCAACGCTGAGGAAATGTATTTAACTTGTACAGTTCTAACATTGCAAGACATGTCTCCAAATTCGAAGCAAGCATACAAAAAAGGAAATATAGTGTTTTAAAAATGTTTGTAGGCGCCTGGGTGGCTCAGTGGGTTAAAGCCTCTGCTTTCAGCCCAGGTCATGATCTCAGGGTCCTGGGATCGAGGCCCGCATCGGGCTCTCTGCTTGGCAGGGAGTCTGCTTCCCCCTCTCTCTCTCTGCCTGCCTCTCTGCCTCCTTGTGATCTCTCTCCCGCTGTGAAATAAATAAATAAAATCTTTAAAAAAAAAAATGTTTGTATTTGGGGCGCCTGGGTGGCTCAGTTGGTTAAGTGTCTGCCTTGGGCTCTGATCAGTGGGGAGATGACTTCTCTCTTTCCCTCTGCTGCTCCCTTTGCTTACGCTTTCTTGCTCTGTCAAATAAATAAAATCTTAAAAAATAAATAAAAATGTACTTTAAAACTTATAATGGAAGTTCATGGAATTTTTATTTATTTTAAAGATTTTATTTATTTATTTGACAGAGAGGACACAGTGAGAGAGGGAACACAAGCAGGGGGAGTGGGAGAAGGAGAAGCAGGCTTCCCACTGAGCAGGGAGCCGGATGTGGGGCTCGATCCCAGGACCCTGGGATCATGACCTGAGCTGAAGGCAGATGCTGAACGACTGAGCCACCCAGGCGCCCCTGTTCATGAAATTTTTATATTTGCAAATTATATATGTAAAGTTATTTGGGGTTTTACTTCTTCAGGAAACAACATTTGAGCCTGAGATTAAAGAGATTGAATGTGGTATCTGATCCCGTTCAGGGAGAGGTCCGGAAAACTGTAACAAATCTTCAAAACTCAGTATGACTTCAATGTATTTCACTAATACCCAATCTTAGATTTCCAGTCGGTGGGTATCCACGTCTGCTGGGCAGAAGATTTTAGTCTCTGCTTTTCATGTATGCTCACTGAGGAGCGAGAGGCGAATATCTGCTTCCATGAGATACCTACACGAACTGGCAGAACAGGAAAAGCCTCATCAATAATGTTTGCTCCTATCTTAAACAGATGAAAATTGAATGAAAGTCTGTCTTAATTTAATTAAGAAAGAATGGGTTATTTTGCTCTCTTCAGTTTGCCACTAAGGAAGCCTCTGAAATGGGGATTAAGTTATTGCTTTCCGCTGAAGGCTTTGCCATTCCTTTGCTGTAAATATCTGCTCTGTTTATGCTCCACTCCCTCCATCCCCCACCCCCGCCTTCCCCAATACTCTCCACAGTTCCTGCGGCCATTCTTTTTGTCAGTAGTTCCCATTCCTCAATAGTTCCTGTTGCCTTTTGGATAAAAATCTAAAACTTTTTACATAGTAGAAAAGGATACCTTGGCTTCTGCCAGCCTCTCTCTCCACAAGCAGCTGTATTTTCTTCTTTCAATTTTATGCAACACAATATTGAAGGCCCTATGCTCTCCCCTACCTATGCCCACCTGTTTCCCTCTGAAATATCCTTATTTCATAACTACTAGCAATGGATTACTGTTGCAAACTCCAGCCTACTCCTTGGGTCTCAATTCAGATGCCATCTTCTGTAGGTTTCTATCCCTAAGCTCATTCTTCGTTTCATATATTATGACACAAATCTGCTTTTACTGTGAATGTTTGTGTCCCCTTACCTTCTTGATACTAATGTCCTTGGAGGACAGACTACATTGTTATATCCATGGTTCCCAGAACAGTATCTGCTATATCGTGAGTACTGAATACATATTTTTGAATGAATGGTAGATTGTTTAACCAGTCTTAATAAGCTTTGAAAAATAATGTAGATGACTAGAGACCTATGAAAATATAATTGGCACATTTAATTACCGTTGTCCCAAGGGCGTAAGTTATGTTTTGGTATATTTTTAGAAAGTCACCTTTGTATAGTATAATGAAAATATTAATTATTATAGGACGGTTGCTCGTCCATTAGTAACAGCTTGAATGTCGATTTCCTTTGCATACATGGAGGCTTTCATTTCTAGAAGATACAAAAATGGCATAAATAGGCTAGTAATGCTGTTAGATTATGTTAGTAGCATAAGCCAGTACATTCCAGCCTTCTGCATTCTTCTTTAATGATATCCTCTTGCATCTTAAGCAACTCCCTGGAGGATTTTTTTTCCCCACTATTTCTATATCTTTAATAAAACATCTTCAGTGATGAATCAGAGCAAGCGCTAAACACACAGATTAATTGTATATGGTGATTTTTCTAGGTCTAATCTTGGAAAAGAGGATTATTTTCTTCATTTTCATAGTTTATTTCATACTAGGACTTTGTTTTGGTTGTTGAAAATAATATAATGAAAAATAATTAGGACTAACCTAATAGAATGGTAATGATTGAGTTTGTCACGAAAGGACTAAATGATTTATTCTGTTGTCTGTGTGTATGTTTGTGGTTCTGTATTGGAGAAAGCATCATGGATTTGGGGGTCGTCTACCCCCCAATGAAAGGGTTAAGACAAGAGGTTCTAAGATAAGGTTGAAGAGATTAAAAATATAGTGAAAGCCATTACTCTCTGTCTCTGACTTTTTATATAATTTGTTAATCAATGGATTATGGGACCAGGTTTATTTTAATAACTTTCTGATCCTATTAGTAGTAAGTCATTGCATAAATATTCTCTATTACGTTGTAACTTAGAAGACCATAGACACACTCATATTAAGTGATGCTAAACATCTTTGATAGTGGATGGGGAGGGTGAGAGTTACAGTTACATTTTCTTATTTTTGTGTTCCAAAAAATATATTCATTAATTACAAATATAGATTTCAATTAATTTTGGGTGCTAGTTTAAAAGCATTGTAGACATTCACAAAGTAAAAAAAAGACTAGTTCTTTGGTAGCTCTGTTGCGTTAAGGAAAAGGATATTGTTTCGGCAATTTGTTAATACATTTAGACTATCTTGATGGCATGAAAGATTACCTTGAAATGAGGTCTTGATAAAATATTTTTGAGGGTGGTATATATAAAAAGTTTATAGTCAGAAAATTTTATGAAAAATCTTGCGAACTTAGTACATTTATAAGTGGAAAAATTTACTGAAGTTTAAAAATCAGCCAGAGATAGTAGATGTCTTAGTTGTAATGTAAGCATACTACTAATAAATTTTGATGGCTAAGTTACCATATATTTTCATATATGAAATATAAGTGAGATATATGTTTAATATATGTTTAGGCACTTAAAATCCTTTATAAATAAAATTTTAAATTTTGCATACTATTAAATAATTGCCTCATTAATAATTTTAATGAGTTTTTTGTTAAACTATGTTTAATACTTCAACTGATCTTTTGTTTTTTGTTTTACTTCCTTTGACAGGTCCTTCAGGTTGAAAGGAATATCTTTATTTGGAGGCATGTCAGCTCATTTTTCTCACTTCAGATTCATCATTATGACTTCTTGAGGCCAGATCTAATTTTGAAGTAACCAGGAACCTGTCCATCAGAGAGCAGCAAATCCCTCAATTTTGGAGCACAAAAGATCACTGATATGGTCTGCATAAAATCATCTGCCTCTAGTCTGACAGCCATGAGCAGAGACCTGGGGGCAAAAANCCGGGGGGAAAAAAAAAAAAAAAAAAAAAAAAAAAAGCCACAGCCTTAAATCTCTTCACTCTGAAATTACCAGAAGATTAACAACAACAACAACAACAGCAACAACACAACCCATCTTACTTCACCTTGGAAAAAAATAAATATTCCCAGATGTGAGCCCAAGAAAATTTATATTCATCAATTAAGCTAAAAAATTGATTTATCATTTAAGAAGGTGAAAGTATAGAGATAGGTATCTGTAGCCTGATTTATTCAGCATTTCAAAATATGTAGACAAAAAGAAAACTGAACAGAGAAGCATTTCAGCAATGAACAGTATTAGGACAGAATGTTGCTGTTTGCAGAGAGGATGTTGGCCATCTTGTGCACACCCTCAAAGCCATAATGGAATAACAGCATTGTCGTTGATTGCTTGAAAAGTTTCTGCATTCAGTCCTCCACCCTATATTCTTTAAGGGAGGGGGGGGAGACCAGTTCTTACTGATTACTTCTCAATGCACTTCTAATATTTGCACTGTCACTTCCATTCAGGGTAATGATGTGTGCTGTTTTTTGCACAGATGGTCCCATGAAATTTGAGACCACAGATAGTTACTTGCAGGAGTCCAGAAAGGAAACATCTAAAAATTCTTCAGACATTACTTTCTCTCTCTTCTGTAAAAAGCAGTTATCTTATAAAAAAAATAGACTTGTCTCAGATTAAAAAACAACTACAGAATAATAAGGAAAGAGCATTAAGTGTGGTCGAATGAATGAAGAAGGGATCCAAAGTTTGTTTTAGCTGGGATCATTTTATATCATTGACAGCCAAGAAGTCAGATACAGTGAACTGTATACTACGCATTTGTGTTGAACATCTATTTGTTCTCTTAAATCATTTGTAATTTGTATTTGACATATAACAGTTTTTTATAACCATTTATCTATGCTTCATGGGAAAATGTACCAAACAGCATTTTCAGTTTATTTTTCTAAATAAATGTGTTGTTTGTATTATTTGTGATGGCTTCTTTGGTTTTTCATTACCTGGAAAATAAGTTTCCTGTGGTTAATTGGAATGCTTTTGTCATATTAATTTGAAACAGATAGAAGATGGAAATTTAAAATATTTGGATAGAATATTGTGCTTTCTAGTTCCTGAAGAAGAAATGATTTGTTTTTCACCATGACTTTCTTGTGAAGGGTGTAAGTTAATATTCTAATTATACTGACGATCCAGAATTAGTTTTAATACATGGGGGCATTGCCAGAAACTAGAAAGTTTGGGTACTATATCAGTAAGGATTTTCCCTAAGTTCTCTTTCTAGAAATCTGCTTCAGAAGAAGATGAAAATTAGATTTTTTTAAAAAAGACCGTTAATCATGCCTAAGGAATTTTCATTAATGCCCTCAAGAGGTCTGCTGAGACTTTTCATCAGTGCACATAGAAATGACTGACTAGGCAATCATACTAGAGCAAAAATGAAATCCTCTATCAATAAGGACCCATTGGGTACCTACCTACATGTGCTCATCCTTGAGGCTCATCAGTTAGAGTCAGTATTTACGGTCCTCGCTACCATTAAGTAGTGTGCAGCTCAAACTATTTTTTCTTTTTTAAATTGAAGCATAACTGAGTATTAGTTTCAGGTGTGCGATGTAATGATTCAATATTTGTGTGTGTTGCTAAATGATTGCAGTAAGTTCAGTTAATGTCCATCACCAGTCATAGCTGCAATTTTTTTATTTCTTGTGAGAACTTTCAAGATCCGCTACTTCCAAGTATGCAATACAGTATTATTAACTATAGTTATAGTTTTGCTCCAGGTACTCTGGAATGCGGCAAAGGAAATGCAAAGATAGTGTCAGCCCTCTGAGGTCTTTGGAAAGGGTTAGAGTGAGCTCTTAGATGTGTGTTGCATTAGAAGCCTGCCCCTCAGGCTGCAGCCTTGGAGGTGAGCTAATGGGCTTCTTTCATACAAACACTGAGCTCCTGGGTCTGTTGCCTCTTCCTGTTCCTGGGGAGTGGCAGTTATTTAAAAACTCTCTCCATTGATTACAGGTGTGTGGAATGCAGGAGCCTAAGTCCCACTGGCTACCAGAGCCATGTAGGGGTGTCCCCTGGCATAAGCCACAAAACCTGGGGCACCCGTCAAGGCTATAATACCCTTTCGGGGACATACAGGCAAGATGGAGCAAGATAGAGGGGAGAGCAAGACGACGGCATCCAGTGGCCTCTGTTTCCTGCGAGCTCATCCACAGCTGGTAGATGTGTGCCAGATCAGAAGTCTGTCCCTCAGGCCAAAGCTCCAGGACAAGCAAAGAGGCCTCGTTCTCCTAAAGACCCGGGTGTGTTTCAGACCGCTTTCACTGGAGTGCCGTGGAAGTGGTCTGCCCAGAACGTGCTCTCACGGCTATGGTCTCACGAGACCGAGGAACTCGAACTCGCGAGACCCAGGAACAAACTCGCGAGAACCAGGAACAAACTCGCGAGACCCAGGAACGCCAACTCCCGGACCCTTCATAGCCAGGCGAGCTAAGGATGGCCTCCCGGCAGCAGTAGCAAAACCTGGGCAGCAGACATGTGTCAAAGCTGCCCTCTGGGAGATGCCTACACTTCGGAGTGTGGTAGAAGTGTATAGACGGCGTCCACCATGAAAAAGAAAAAGAAAAAGAAAAAAGTCTAGCGTAAGTTTAAAAAAAAAAGGTGCCTGCCAGCTGGAATTTAGGCAGAGAAAGGGATGGTGCCTGCCAGCCCGGGTTGCCTAGATGTGTCAAGCTGAAAACTTTAGGATTAGTAAGTGAGCCTCACGGAGGCAAATTTGGGAGCTTCTGGATTGTCTGTCTCTGCGCTGAGCCCTGGGGCAGGTGAGTCCTTGCGAGAGCCTTTGAGAGCGTTTCCTCGGTTTGTTTTATCTGATTTTCAAAGCTTCACGTTTTGGGGGTGGGTTTCTCCCACTTTGGGTGCCCGCTGTGGGGTTCAAAGCCTTTGCTCCTCAGGGAGAAACTCAGTTTCCTCCTAACTGGATCACCATGCAGGGGGTTGGGGCTTATGGCAAAATTGTGTCCCAGCATCTTGTACCTTCTCTACTTAGCCTGATACAGTTAAGAGGTGCTTAGTTCTTAGGTTTTGTCATAGAAGTTGTTCCATATGCGGCTTCAAATTCAGCATGTCCGTGGAAAGAGGTGAGTGAGCCTAGGATCCTCCAGTGTTGCCATCTTGAACTAGAACTACCCAAAACCTAAAATAAATTATTTTTAATAATTAAAAGAGTAGGTCATTAGGTTTATTCCCAGACTATGATCCAAAACCAGTTCCCATTTTGTTCTGCACACTTAAATTGATTTACTGTCTGCAGTCTCTCTTGGTAGTCCTTAAAGTATCCTGTAACATAATGAAGAAAATTATTTTGTCACACTTGATTTCAACCCCTGAAAATTAAGACGTTGTACATGAAAATAATCCAGCTGGGAATCAAATTGCCAGTTCCTGGGAGATGTTGGGCATTGAAGTATGGATGTCTGGACTCATTCAAATACTTTTAAAATCCATGCTGATTGCTCCAAGCTGTTAATTATTTTAAATCATAAATAGGAAAATCAACTTTCCCTCAAATATCTAACAGGAAAATCCATCAAGAACAGATGATAAAAAAAATTATAGGTCTTTATTTTTTTTTAGTATACTCAATAGTAAGCAGTGCTGTATCTGCTATAGTCTCTGGTGAGCCCCTGAAGGATTTTGCAAAGATGTGACATTATCTAACTTTCTCTTGAGCAAGATAACTCCACTGGTAATTTATAAAGTGAATTAGAGTGAGGCTAGGCAGTTGGGGGGTTTCGTATAGAAAAATCTCTGTATTTTCTTTGAATTAAGTTTGTTCTCTTCAACTTTAATTACACTTACTTTTTAAGTGATTTCACTTGTCTGTCACTTTCTCTTCTCTTTTCTTCAAATTTTAAACTTATTCTTTGCAGTCTTCACAATTCACTATTACTTTCACAGAATCTATTAAACAATCTTCAGTCCCCACTGAGAATGATTGCTTACAGATTTTTAGAATTGAGGATGCCAGTGTAGATAATGTTCACTTCCTGACATTGGCTTTTGGAGTGTGGGTTTGTTACATTCACACCCAGTTCCACCTGTTCTCCTGGCCCCAAATCACTTAATTACCAGGTGTATCTATAGGGACGAGGTGATTCTCTTCATTTACTGAGTGCCTACTCTGCAACATGAACTGTGCTGGGCACCAGAAAGAAACAGGTCCCATTCTGTTGCAGTTTAAAATCTAGAAGATTGGAGAGTGAAATACATTAAACGTGTGATTTCACTAGTTAACAACAACAACAACAAAGAAAAAATTGCAGCTGTGTGCTAAGTTCTTTGAAGAAAGGTACAGGTTATTCTGAGACTATATATCCAGAGAATGTAACTCACTGGAGAAAGTAAACTTTGAGCTGAGATCTGAAGGGTGACTACTCCATCAATGGGGCAAAGCCATGCAAAGGGGAAAGAAAATAGGATGTCAGAAGACCTAAAAAATGAGGCTAATTAGATTGTTGCAAGTAGGCATTTTGTAAGAAACAAGGGAAGGGGTCAAAAAGATTATTAAAAAGAGCAGAATTATAAAGAAAAAAATAAGAATGGTATTGGGAGCATTTTTTGTTTATATAAGGTATAATTCTCAATGAAGATGAAAAAATGCATTCAATAGCTATCTTTAAATTCATAAAGTCTTGGGCAACTTTAATGAACTAACAACAGACATTTAAAAATAGGTTGAACCCAATTTCTATAAAAGTAAGTGTGCCTGTATGTGTCAGAAAACCCAAAGTAATAAATAAGAGGCTGTTCATTCCTGACAGAGCAACTCTTTAGGATCATCAGGGAATCAGTCTTCCAGTTTTCTGCTCTCTTATCCTTGGACAATGACCTTTGTCCTTATGGCGCAAAATAGTTGCTAGAGCTCCAGGCATCACATTCATATTCCAGGGAGCACAATCAGGAGAGAGCTTACCTCCTCTTTTGTAAGAGAACTTACTCAAAAATATTCACACAACACTTAAGTGTATTTGTCATGTTCAATTGACCATAGCAGCATTAGAACTAAGGAATGTGGTCCTTTGGCTAGGTACATTGCCACTTTGAATATACTTGATTTTCTGACACTGAAGAGGCTGGGGGAATGAATGATGGTATACACAACTATCTAATTCTGCCATTGGGACTTTCAAAATGTAGCACCAGTTCATCATCCCCTGGGTTAAGTATTGGAAATGTTAAACACGAAATTAATGTGAAGACTTGAGGGAACAAAATTTTCAGCTCATATTTTCAAGAGGAAAATAACAAGTGGAATCACATCATGGGAACATTTAATCTTCTGTGAATTCTACTGCACTCATATCTATCACTTTTTATGAACATATATGTAAGGTTTCCAGGGATATGGAAAACCTCTCTGTGTCTCCTGTTGTGAGCATCTCATCACACTATTCTTCTGATCCAGAAAGAACAGTGCACTTTATAAATGGTACAGGGGTTATTCACAGGACATTTTGGCTCTCTGGACTTTCATACCTCATTGTCTGGAGACACATTTTATACTGGCTTTATGTAAGCATCTCTCACATTTTTTGGTGTGGGCATAGCCAAAGAGAGGATTGTTCTTTGGGTATAGCGACTAGATCCAGGTTTTCCAGAGGCTAAGATAGAGGAACTCAGTATACCCATAAAATTAAAAAGTAAACATGTAAGCAAGTGTATGTATGGGTTCCTAGAGAAAATACAGTTCCCCTACAATGATATGCACTTGCCTAAACACACATAGAGACTTTCTTTGGTCCTGTGCCAGTTATAAATGCCTACAATATGGACACCTGGGTGGTTCAGTTGGTTAAGTGCCTGCCTTCAGCTCAGGTCATGATCCCAGAGTCCTGGGAAGGAATCCTGCATTGGGCTTCTTGCTCAGCAGGGAGTCTGCTGCTCCCTCTGCCTGCTCCTCCCACTGCTTGTGTTCTCTTGTGCTCTTTCTCTGACAAATAAACAAATAAAATCTTTAAAAAATAAATAAATGCAAACAAGAATGCTAAACATATTTGAAAAGGTATTTGAGATTTAGAGGTGAAAAATAGCATACATTATGGCATTCAGTGTGATTCATCAGAAAGAAGACAGTCTATACTTTTCAGGACATTTCAGTCTTTTCAGTCATAAATAAAGCCAATTCATGAATGACTAATTTAACTAACCAGTATGATCAAATGAACTGTCTACAGCATGGGAGCATATGGTCTGTAAACTTCCTTCACTTTCTCTGGGGAAGTGTCTAAATCTTCCAGAAGTGTTTATGCTTTATTATCTGATGTGCAGATTGAACCCACAATATGCTACCCTGATAAATTTTTGAATAATTTTTATGTTTCTATATTGCATGCTATTACAGAGTAAACTTTTTAACGAAACATGAAAGTGAGAGCAAACGCGAATAGCACTTGGTACCTTAACGACAATTCCTTTGGAAGGTTACTAAGAAGGAAATATGCAGTATTTTACCATAATCCAAAGAAATACTCTTAACACTTTGGGACTTAGAAATTGAGGGACAGGAGCTTGGGCATAAAAAGAGGAAGGTATACAGCGTATTATATTACTTAAAATTCACATTTTCACTTTAAAAATATGTTTAATTTATATTTATTTTTAATTTACATTTATATAAATTATATAATTTACTCATTTAATTATGCAAATTGTAAAATTTACCCCTTTACAACCATTTGTCTACCCCTTCTCCAAAGGGAATCTGGCACAGATACAAATACCAATAGAAAAATGAAGTATCGGTGTATGATTGTGTGTGTTCTGCATTAATGATACAGTAATATACATAGTGTTCTGCCGCCGGCATTTGTTCTACTGAAGAATACATTTTAGAGGTCTTTCCACACTGTTACTTGTATCTCATAGTAATTCCCTATAGAATTTACTCATTTCTCTGGGTTTGGATGTTCAGGTTATTTATTTTTTACTCTTAAAATCACTACCAGTGTAGGTGATTTCCTGTGCACATGTGCGTGCTCTCAGGTGGAAATGGAGATCAGTTTTTTCTTTATGAATATATATGGCTAGTGTTGAAGCATTTAGAAATGCTACAGGTTTTGATATTTTATTATTATTATTATTTTTGGCACTAGTTCTAATGGTATGTGGAAAGTCCCCTTTTCATATAAGGAAATTCTACTCAATTACCAGGTTAAGAAACCAGGAGAGAGGTAAGTCTTAATTTGGGAAATAATAGATTTCACTGGGGAAGTGTCACTTGGCACGGCAGTGATTATTTTCCCAAAGTACAGATGTAGCCGTTCGTTTAGGAAGCATGAGGATAGAAGTTAGGTGTATTTCAAAAAGCAAAACATGCTCCTGAGTTATGCTCACACAACGCTGGAAACTACTGTGTTTGTTAAATGGTGCTTGCTGTGTGGTTTCAGTTAATGTTTAGGCTTCTCTTTTAAAGATGCCATTAAAATTCTCTTTTCTGGAATGAAGTAATGCTTTTGAGATAAAAACACTTGTTCAATTATAGTATAAAATGTGAGATGTGTTCTCCCCTGTGACAGTTTATGATCATTGTATTTAGTCACAAAATTGCCTCCCTTAGAAATCAACATTTTCAGCAGGAGGATGTACATAGTAATTAATGAAGAGCAAACATTCACTTAGGTAGCCTAACTCTTCTCTTAAATGAAAATGTGTATGTATTTGAATTTCCAGTGCCCCAGGATTTTACTTATACATTTAAAATGTCAGTGTTCTCCCAATGATGATTGCATACATAGGCATTAACCTTATATTATAATGAGCAATAAACAGGTGGTTCAGAAATGAAAACCATTTAATTCTCTCAGACAGAAATCCACCCTAACTGCTTCGTCTACAAAAATAAAATAAAATAAATCAAAATAAAGGAAAAGGAAAGCTCTCAACTGGCCTTTCAAAGCAGAAGTCCATTTGCAGGGAGTCCAAGAACCGTGTCGAAGTAGAAATGGCCTTTGCCAATAGAGTTTCCTTTGCATATCTAGTTTCTCCAGCATGTGTGACGTAAAACAGACACCTAAATGCTTTCCTGAGTAAAATAATGGCATTTTACTGAGGAAATAAGAATAACTGGAGAAAAGTAGAAAGCAAAAGGGAGAAGGGGGAAAATAGGTTGCTTGCAATCAAGATTTAAGAAGCAGCCTCCCTTCCTGTGAGAAAGCTCTTTTAGATTTATATTTTTCAGAGCAGAAAACATCTGTCAACATTACCTGCTGGGAACAGTGGCTGAGGAAGCCTAGATATTAAATTGCTAAGCGATGTCCTCAGGTATTCCTCCTCCGCCTCCTCTGGAGGCACATTATCCCAGCCCGAGAGAAGCTTCAACTTCCCCAAGAGTCTCCCTCCCTATCATGCAAAACTTGTAGGCCATCAGTTCTTTTTTGGTGCACACCCATAATTCTTGAATTTAGGATTTGTCCAATTTAACATCTTGCTGTTGAATCTTCTCCTTTACTCATTTAACAAATATTGAGAGGCTATTATGTTCCAAATTTGCATTGCTGAAGCCTAGAATTTAACGTGGAGCTTCCTGGAAGTCAGGGGAAAAAAAAAAAGAAAAAAAAACAACTATAAATAACTGAAAAATATAGAGCTGTATAATTTGTTAGAAAGAAGAAGACAAAGTGTCAGGAAGTTAAAATAAAAGCCAAGAGCTTAACAATGAAGTACTGTGCATTTCAGTGAAAGAAGTTTTGTGAGATGGTAAGCAAATGCAGTCTATTTGTTGTTTCTTATTTTTCTAAGACCAAAATTTGGAATAACTGGAAGACGGGATGTGAAAGCCTGTCTTCCGTATAAGCCAAGTTTGTGTTGCTTGAGAGTTTCCAAATCCTCTAGATTTCTGTGTTTCACCCTAAATAACCTCACTCTTGCTCTGGACACACTGTGGGATAAGCCAGTTCCTTCCCAGAGTCTCTATGGAGTGTCTGTTTTCTCCCTCTTTCCACTGGTCTCCTGGTTCTGCGTCTTGCCCATTGGAATGAATGTCCTCCTTCACACCACTTCTCGTCAGGTGAACACCACCCCTCTTCTCCTCCTGCCAAACCACAAACAGCACAAGACTTTTCCACGTCTAGCATGTTTCACTGAAACTAAGAAGAAAGAGTGGGGGATTATACTCTCGCTCAACTGCCAGCACTCAGTTTGTACATTAGATAATATTAACCAAAAATGTCATGCTTTGTATTGCACAAAGGGGGATTTCTCTTTGGTCACAGCCTAGTCTTCCTTTCCTTTCCCTGTCCAAATCATAGCCATCTCCGTAGCCCATTCTGCTTTAAGGCCATTATTCTCCTTTTTTAGATGCCTTCAGCCCCCAGTTACTGCCATCTTCTCACACAGAGGAGTTTACTATTAAGATCTCTTTTGGCAAAACCAAGAACATTATTTGAGATACTTTCTTCAATGAAAACCCACCTCTACCAAGGTCCCCACTAAAATTTATAAATTAAGAGGCTGCTTATTAACTCAATGAAATTCTTAGGCACCTGGTAGGATGGCAGTAGAAATATTTATCTTCTGTTTGTTCTGAGAAATTCCCTGTAAGTTGTGGGACTAGAAGTGATGATTTTGTTGTTGATATTTTGTTTTGTGTGTTTTATTTTCTTCCAGTTATATCAGCACTCTCCTGAATAGATGTTTATGAATGAACTTAAATCCTCTTGTAGTAAGATGATTACTCAGCCATTAACATTTTTTTTATTCCTGTGTTTTAATCTTAATGTATTTGGAGATCTGTGTTCTGTTCATAATAATGTCTTAATTTGTGATGTTTACTAGGAATGATAAAAACACAATAGCCAAATGTTTATATAATTCTATTAATTTGGTGGGGCAGAAATTGTTTGAGAAAATACAAGATGTTGTGTTACTTTAGGAATATGTTAATTACACAGGAAACAAATCTGTTAGAATTCTAGGAATTCAGGCTGCCATTGCTACAAAATTAATGAATGGATTCAACAATTTAATCAGTGTCTCTTTTGGGCCAAGGTACTTTTCTATTCTAAGAGCCGTGATAGTTACATACAGAGACTAATGAAAGTATGTAGGTGATAAGTAAATACAAATTTAATAACAAATATCTATGATGTTATTTAGAAATTTGAAGAATAATTTGCAGGGGGAATATGAAGTGATGGAGGCTGGGAAAATCAGTGTTGTAAAATGTTATTTTATATGCAGCATTTAGGCAAGACTTCTTTGGTATGGTGACATTTGAGCAGAGACCCAAAGGAACGTTGGGAGTCAGTGTTAAACTCAGTTTTAAGGAGAGCACTTCAGGAAAAGAAAGAATGTGAGTGAAGGGTCTGGATCAGGAAGGGATTGAAGAAAACCATTTAGCTTAGGGCACAGTGACTGAGCAGAGAGAGAGAAGAGGTGAGGTAAAGATGTAGCAGGGTGTTGTCAGACTTTGTAGAATCTTACAGTGATTTTAGAACTGTGGATTTTACTCTGGGTAAAATGAGAAGGTATCGGGTGTATATGTGAGTAGTGGTAAGATCTAAGGAACAAGATGACTTAGGCTTTAAAAGAAACACTCATATGCAGGGGAGACTTAAGATGGAGTTTGAAGCCAAGAGACAAGTAGCCTATTGGAGTAATCCTGAAGAGAGAAGTTACTGGCTTAGACCAAGATGGATTGCAGTAAAGATGCTGAAAGGTACTCAGTGTTGGGGTATATTTTAGCTAACAGTACTTGTTGAATTATAAACATATAACATATAAACAATACTTATGGATAAACTGTGACTTGTGAGAGAAATAAAGACATCAAGAATAACTTCAGGTGTTTTGTTTTTTGGGGTTCTGAGCAAATAGAATAATGAGTTGCTCTTTTTTCAGGTGGGTAACTCTGAAGTGGGTGGAACAGCAGATTAAAGAGGGAGAGTCAGGATTTGGTTTAGGGTATATTAAGGCTGAGGTGCCTCGTAGATATCCAAGTGGACATGTCAGGAGGGGCAGCTAGAGTTGCAAGGCAGACCTAGGATGGGAATATACATTTCTGAGTCTTCAGCATGCAGATGATGAGTACATCTGTAGGATTGGATGAGATCCTCTAGGGAGGGAATAGAAATAGAGAAGTTCAATGATGGAGCCGTGGGCACCTCCAGTATTTTGTGTCAGGAGATGAAGAGGAAAGAGGGGAATATATAAAAGTTGGGCAAGTAAAATGGAAGAAAACTAAAATAAATGAAAAGTGACAAAGAGATATGTTCTAAGGGATCAAATCCCAAGTGACATGAAAATGACTCTCCTTATTTGAGCACAAAGCAATAGTGGTCAACCAAAAGGGAATCTCTTGTGTCCTTTAGACTCACTTATGTATTAGGAGGAAGTTAGACAAACTCTCATAGGCAAGGCCACAAGAGTGAGCTGTGTGTGGTGGTCATGATGGCTCATATGCCATCTGGCTGTGGGGCAGTGATGATGGCCTGGGACTACGATCTCGTAAAAAATCACTTTCAAGTTCCCCAGCTTCTCCAAACCCCAGCCAATTGAATTCATCTGATATTTATGAGCTACTCTGTGTCATATTATGCCCACTTTGGAAGGGTAAAAGGCAGATGTCCAGGTTGCTCATACCACTGTTAAATCTTAAGCAGAGAATATATTCTACTACCTAAAAGAAGCGATTAAACATGATATAAAAGGCAAAGTAAGAAGAAACAAAGAAGATCCCAAAGGAAGGTTTGTCTTAGTGACTTGAATAAACATGTGGGACAGTATGTGAGTGGAGTGGGTTATAAGGATCCTTTTACTAGGGTAAGATTTATAATGAATGATCCATCAGTCTTCTTTGTTGGAAGAACTTTGAGGAAACCAGCCATGTTGCTTTGGTGCTCATTCTCCCCCGGGTTCAATCAATAATGTTGCCTTTCCTGAGTCCAGCCAGTTCTATCCTAATTAGTAATACCGCCCCCCCTTTTTTTTTCTTTGCAAAGTTTCTGGGTGTCAGTTTGATTAGGGCAGTGTTTAACTGGTTCAGGCCTGGTCATATCTTCCTCCTGCTTCTCTGTCCTTGGTGAACTTGGAAGTCTTGGGTGATAACTGCCATTCTGGATGCTGCATGGGGCATTATCTAGGCTGTGAGCAGCAGAAAGCCATGAGGTTACTGAGAAAGAACATACCTCCAGATATAATTGGTCCCAGGGTTCCTTCCAGCTCTCTTAGCAGTGCTTATTACTGATATCAAGGGAGGTTGCAAGGAAATATGTTTGCTTGGTTTAACTTTACCATTACTGCTGGTAAGCAGCAAGAAAATCTGAGTCTTGAGAACACTATATTCATATGGGAAGTGCATCTTGTATTGATTATATTTTAAGAATTGGGAGATAGTCACAGGGTTATCAGAAGATGATAGATAATGGAAGAGGTTAGTATGTTTCCCACTTTCTCTTTTTTTAGACTCTTGGATTCTTCATACATTAAAACCTCACTCTGAAGAACATTACAGGTTTATTGATACAGCAAAATGACATACAGAAATGATTAAAGACAAATACAAGAAGAATTGCACATGATTTAATTTGGAAAAGGAACAGGGAGGGCCAAATTGACAAATGACTTTCAAATGTGTGAATAATACAAAAAAAAAAAAGACTACTGAATAGTTAGTTTCCATAAGGGCAAAGTAGAAAGAAATTGGCATAATTAGGCTTTATTAACTAGATTTTTTTTTAAAGGACAGAGCTTTCTGGTGGTATGTGCTTTAGTAAACTTTGGTTTATTGATTTTCTTCAGTCCTCTACTGATTTTTTTTTTCAGTGCAGTTTCTCCCATGCAGAAACAAAAGAAGGAATTGTGAACATTTATGTTCTGTTCCTGTTCAGATCGATGACATTAATAATATGACATAACAAGGGGAAATAAAATCTGATAAAATAGAAGCATCATGTGTGTATATGCCTCCCCAAAACACTCCCCAAATTAAGAGAATAGATTCTTAATTTTCAAAATTGAGGATTTGTTGTATAATTAACTAAATTTAAAGTATAGCAGTTTATAGAAAATATTAACCCAAGACAATTTTATGATTGGTTTGACGATCCCTGGCTAGTCATCACTTACAGTTTTATATGTTAGGATGTTAAGGCATCTGCTGAGTGCAGGAAATACTGCAAAATGTACCTATCTTGAGAGCCCCTTGAAGCCAGAGCATACAATATGACATCCAGCCATCTGGGTGCCTCTTAAAATACTGTGTGATCAAACTCCTCACCTTGGAATCCCAGATGCAGAGTTAGGGGCATGAAAATAACAAGCTCTTATATAATGGCTTTCCAAATAATTGACCTTTGTATTGTCTTGTTCCTCGTGGAGCTGTTCAGTGTTTTTTCCAGTGTTGCTTCTACTTCTCTGCTGCTCTCACACCCCCCATGTGTACCTTTCATGACGGCTTTAACCAAACACAAGAAATGGTCTTGGGAGCACTGTTGTTGTCAGAAATACTCTTGAAATTCCCGTTCTTGAGGTGAAAAGCGTTTCTATTTTGCCTAATAGCTGTAATTAACAGTAAAGAGGAATGTTTACCATAGTTCAATAGTTAAAATTTGCAAAGGGGAAATAATTGAATCCATTAAACACATCATTTTCATCATCAAGTATAAAAGGTGATAAAGCCAGGTGTTCTGTTGAAGGCTAAGAATTAGAACAATATAATTTTCTTGTTCCACACACCATTTTGTAAGTTTTCTAAGTGAGCTTCTAGTATATAAAAATGAGGCTATACTGAGACCACCAAAACAAGAACAAACAAAAATACTTATTTATTGGCATGTAAGTAAATGCACAGTCGATAGTGTGGACTCTCTGGGATAAAATCTTGGCTTTAAGTACTACTTTTGTGATCTTTGGTAAGATACTCAACCTTACCAAACAAAACCTCAGTTTTGTCATCTTTAAAATAGGGATGATAATTTCATGCACTTTATATGGTTTGACTTAATTGAGTCAAAATGCAGACACAGGTAGAACATACCGATATTGCCTGGCATGAACTAAGTGCTTGATACATAGTAGCTAAAAATGTGTAACTTTTATTTGCAAAGTACAGAAAAATTCAAGTTGGTCTAAACTTGGTGTAAAACACCTCCTTGTTAAGAGAAGTCAAGAATAAACTCGGAGTGGGCTAAGACCACACCTCTCCATGCCTTTCATGCCTTTCATTCTGGCCATAAAGAGGTCTTTATGTCCATAGTGAACAAGTTCTGAGTTCCCAGACCACCTTTCCTTAATCAGCAGAGGTCAGGATGGTAAACCAACATGTATGCCTTGTTACCCTCACCCCCCACATTTATAGCCTTGTTGCCTCTCTTTGGCTTAAATCTAGAATAGGTAATATCCTTAAACTCTCTTTGTTCTCCTTTGTATCGTTGGTCCCAGGAAGGCAAGCTTCCATGTCCATGTTACCTCACTCATTCTAATCACCCTATCTGCTTAAACTTTTCCTTAACTTTGGAGGTTAAGGGAAAACCCTTAACCCAAAACCCTTCTACCATGTTCTCTGGAACTCACAATCCATCATCTGTATAATAGAATATGTTTTCAAACTCTGAGCACGCATTCACTTTTTTACTCTTAAATCTAGGATTTACCTCAAATACTGTATTTCATCCACAGCTTTCAATCAACAGCTGATTTTTCATCCCTAACTGGACTTTAGCTCTGGCCTTTAAGGTGAGCTACATCTCACCTATACTCTTCATGGTTGCTTTCAGACCATTCTCGGCCATTTTCTTAGGCTCTTCTCTCAACACCCCCACCACCAACGTTTAAATCTCATAATAATAGATTTATTACTACCTCTCATTGTTACTGGCATTTGCCTGTGCCCTGGTCCCTTCATTTTTCAGAGATTTATCTCTCAGCTCTTTGTCATTATCATCAAGAACTCTCCTGTCTTAATTTGTGACAATGTGAATATTGACATAGATGAATCTTCCAGCATCTTGGCCCCTCAATTTCTTGAGCACCTCTCCTCTTGACCTCCATCTTCCCTGAGCCATTCCCTAGCCATACTCTAGGCTTTATTATTACCCCCCACTCTGCATTATTCATTATCTTTATTATCCTGTTTTTTCTTTTCTTTTCTCTTTCCCCAGTTCCCTTTTAGTACCCACACCTCACTTCAACAAACCATCATTTCAGTCATTTGAGATCAAGGCGGTCACACTCTCAAAATGTTTACCCATGTTACACAGCTTAAATTACTTGCTTACTCATTATAAACCCTCCTTTTGATTAACCCACAACTCCCTTGTTCTCTTATTTTATTAGATAGTTGGATTCAGCTGCAGCTACGGTTAAATTCAGCTCTTCAAATACTTTGTGTACATACCCACAAAGTTGGATAGAACTGGAAAGAACGCACAACCACATTCTTTCATCCCACTGTAAATTCCTAAACAAAAAGAACAAATGAGCCTTTAATACTTCCTGGAAATCTTACTCTGCTTCTGTCTTGCACTCATGTTCTGTTTTTGCCTTTCCTCACAAATCATTAATATGTCTCCTGTCATCTTCATTCTTAGCTGATGACTTTGATTCTTACTTAATTGTGAACCTGACTCTCAGAAAGCTTCCACAGATTCCTACCTTTAGTTTGACCCATTTACAAGTATCTACACCTACATACTCTGCCTTCCTTTCTGTTAAAAATGATCCATGTGTGCTTTTGTCTAAAGCTAATTCCTCTGCTTATGCATATTCTGCCTCATCTGCTTAAGGATATCATTCCAGTATTAAATATCTTAATATTCTCTGTATCATTACTTTTTTTTCTCATTTGTTGAATCATTCCTATAAGCATAAAAATTTGCTGTTACTTCTTGTATTAAAAAAAGACAAAACTATGAAGACATTGAAAAGATCAGTGGTTTTTAAGGGTAGGCAGGGTAGATGAATAGGTGGAGCAGAGAATTTTAAGGCTGTGAATATATTTTGTATGATACTATAGTGATGGATACATGTCATTACACATTCGTTCAAACCCTAGGTGTTCCTGGCTTGCTCATTACATAGAGCATGTGACTCTTGATCTCGGGGTTGAGAGTTGGAGACCTATGCTAGGTCTAGAGATTAGGTGTAGAGATTACTAAAAATTAAAAAAAAGAACCTAAAAAAAAAAAGCCCCATAAAATGTACAACAAGAGTTAACTTTAATGGACTTTGGGTGATTGTGATCTTTCAGGGTAGGCTCATTGAGTGTAACAAGCACAAATCTTAAGTGTGTAATTTGACAAGTTTGATAAGTGTACAACCTTGTCAGGATAATGTAACATTTCCATCACTCTAGAAATTCCTATGTGTCCCTAACACTCAGTCTCCACTCACCCAGGGATGACCACTTCTCTGGCTTTCTTCACTGTGGATTAGTTTTCACTCTTGTAGAAATACATGTTAATAGAATCATTAAGTATATATTCTTCTGTGTCCAACTTCTTTTCCTTAGCATGTCTGTGAAATTCAACTGTGTTGTCCTATGTATAAACAATTAGCTTCTTTCTGTTGCTGAGTAGTGGCAGGACTCTACTACAATTAATTTGTTTATCCATTTTTCTGTTAATGGTCACTTGGATTGTTTCTAGATTTGGGCTATGTGAATTTTATTTTGTCTAAGTTTTTTTGTGAACATACATTTTAAAAAATACCTAGAACTGGAGTTTCTGGGTTATAAAGCAGGTGTATATGTAGGCTTTAAAGAAACTACCATTTTTTTAAGCATGATTTTATTATTTTGTATTTCTACTGGAAATGAGAATTCTGCTCTTAAGTTGTTGGCATTTTAACTTTTTTTTTTTATTTATTTTTTATTTTATTTTATTTTATTTTTATTTTTTTTAAAGGTTTTATTTATTTATTTGGCAGAGAGAGAGATCACAAGTAGGCAGAGCAGTACACAGAGAGAGGAGGAAGCAGGCTCCCCGCCGAGCAGAGAGCCGGATGCGGGCCTCGATCCCAGGACGCTGAGATCATGACCTGAGCCGAAGGCAGAGGCTTTAACCCACTGAGCCACCCAGGCGCCCAACTTTTTTTTTTTTTTTTTTAAATGTAATCCACCATTCTAGTGGGTGTGTGGTGATATTTGTTATGGTTTTAATTTGAATTTCCATGGTAACTAGTAAAACATGACATTGAGCATACTTTCATGGACTTATTTGCTATTCATATACCTTTCCTTACAAAGTATTTATGTAAGTAGTTTTCCTGCTTTTTATTGGATTAATTAATGAATTGTAGAATTATTTTATATATGATAGATACAAATCCATCAGGTATATATTTGCCACATTTTTTCTCAGTCTGTGATTACCTATTCTTTCTTTATAGTTCTTTAACATATTTTTCAAATTTTTGGTTCTTTATCATTTTCTTTCTTTTAGNATTTATTTGACAGAGAGAGAGATTACAAGTTACCAGGCAGAGAGGCAGGCAGAGAGACAGGGAGAGGAGGAAGCAGGCTCCCTGCTTAGCAGAGAGCCCGATGCGGGCCTCGATCCCAGGACGCTGAGATCATGACCTGAGCCGAAAGCAGAGGCTTTAACCCACTGAGCCACCCAGGCGCCCTCTTTAACATATTTTTCAAATTTTTGGTTCTTTATCATTTTCTTTCTTTTAGAACTCTTTCTGTGCCCTTTTAAAGATATTTTTACCTATCCCTATCACAAATATATTCTACTATGGTTTCACTTAGAGTATTATAATTTTACCTTTTACTTTAAGACTAATCCATCTCAAATTTATCTTTTTGAATTTGGTGTGAGTTAAGATTTAAGACCTTTGTCCTGCCTCCCCTAGTATTGATACATAGCTGTTTCAGTGTCATGTGTTTTAATGATTTTACTTTCACCCACCATCGAATTACTTTGATTCAGTTGACTTTATAGCTATGGGTCTGGGTCTGTTTCTGGACTCTTTTTTTGTTCTGTTAATTTTATTTCCCTTTTTTTTTTAATTTATTTTTTCAGTGTTCCGAGATTCATTGTTTATGTACCAAACCCAGTGCTCCATGCAATATGTGCCCTCCTTAATATCCACCACCAGGCTCACCCATCCCCCCACCCTACCCCCTGCCGCTCTAAAACCCTCAGTTTGTTTCTCGAGTCCACAGCCTCTCATGGTTTGTCTCCCCCTCTGATTTCCCCCAATTCACATTTTCTTTCCTTCTCCTAATGTCCTCTGTGTTATTCCTTATGTTCCACAAGTAAGTGAAGCCATATGATAATTGACTTTCTCTGCTTTACATATTTCACTCAGCATAATCTCCTCCAACCACATCCACGTTGATCCAAAATTTGGGTATTCATTCTTTCTGATGTCTGACTAATATTCCATTGTATATATGGACCACATCTTCTTTATCCATTCGTCTCTTGAAGGGCATCTTGGCTCTTTCCACAGTTTGGCGATTGTGGACATTGCTGCTATGAACATTGAGGTACATATGGCCTTTCTTTTCACTACATCTGTATCTTTGGGGTAAATACCCAGTAGTGCAATTGCTGGGTCACAGGGCAGCTCTGTTTTTAATTTTCTTTAGGCCACTGCCTCATTGTCTTGATAACTATACCTCTGTACTAAGCTTTAAGTTCCTATAGTTAAATCCTCCAACTTTGTTTCGTTTTTCCCCCCCAAAAAATTATTTAGGCTATTTTAAGCCCTTTGCATTTCCATTTAAATTTTAGGATTAGCTTGTCAGTTTTTATAAAACAGACCACTGGAATATTGATTCGGTGTGTACTGAATTTTAGGTCAACTTACTGAATAGTTTTCATTTTTAACAGTATTGGGTTTTCTAATACATGAAAAAGGTCTATCATTTCATTTCTTTTTGTCTTAATTTGTTTTAGCAGTGTTTTTGGTGCAAAGATGCTGTATTTTTTGAAAAGTTTTATCTGATATTTTATCTGACACTATTATAATGTCTTTTGAAATTTCATTTTCTAGTTGTTTTCTGCAATGATATAGGAATACAGTTGATTTTTTTATTTTGACTTTGTACCTGGAAATCTTCCTCTGAGACATACTTATTAGTTGAGATACTTGTTCTGAAAATTGGAAGAATTACCTACATAGGCAGTCATATCCTTTAGAAATACAGGACCAGTTTCCTTTCTTCTTTTCTGATCTTTATGTCTTTTATTTATTTTTTATCACTTAGTTCATTGCCTAGAACCTGCAGTATATGTGATATGCATACTGTATTACTGATCTTCAGGAGCGAAAGTTCTGTCATCTCAGCTGCATTTTTAGGTGACTTTTACATAGTGAATAAATCCCTTTTTTCTTATTTTTTATTATGATTTTGAGTTTAATTTCATCTGTTCTGGTGACTATTGAAATAAACATATAGTTTTTCTCCTTTATTCTTGGATCTAGTATTACATTAGTTGATATTCAAATGTTAAACTAACAGCATTCCAGAGATAAATCCACCTTGATCATTGTATATTTTCTTTTTAAATGTTGGTTTCAGTTTGTATCTGAGGATTTGAGTCTATGTAACCTTCTCTTACACTGTCTTAGTCCAGTTTTGGTATTAGGGTTATGATGGCCACATAAATTTAACTGGAAAGTGTTTCCGCCACTGTAATCTTTGCACATGTCTTTGAAAAGTTATGATATTTATTCCTTGTAAGTTTGATGTAATTCATCATTGGAATGATAGTGTTTTTGTGGAAATATTTCTGATAATTCAATTTTTTTAAATTTTATTTTTATTCTCTGCCCAAGGGGTACAGGTCTGTGAATCATCAGGCTTACATCTTTCACAGCATTCACCAAAGCACAAACCCTCCCCAATGTCCATAAGCCATCCACCCTATCCCTACCCTCCTACCCCCCAGTAACCCTCAGTTTGTTTTGTGAGATTAGGAGTCTCTTATGGTTTGTCTCCTTCCCCATCCCATCTTGTTTCATTATTTTTCCCTCCCCACCCCCCACGACCCCCCACCCTGCCCCTCAAGTTCCTCATATCAGAGAGATCATATATGATAATTCAATTTTGATTTATTTAAAATGATATCAAAACTTTCTGTAGCTTTCCATGTCAATTTTGGTATGTTGTGTTTTCTAAAGAATTATTCCATTTCATCTCTGTTGTCAAGTTTGTTAACATAAAGTTGATCATATAGTCCCTTACTTTTTTTAGGGCCAAAGTTATCTATAAAATTATACCTTACCTCTTCCTTTCCAATATTGATTATTTTTCTCTCCTTTTTCTTGTTCGATTTTACTAAGGTTGTCTAAATTTTGTTAATTGTGCTCTGATCAAACAATATGTATACTATTTCTGATTATATTTTTAAATAATATAAATATTTAAGTAATGTAGTTATTGTACAAATGTACATAGGGTTGATGGAGATACTGTATGTGTCATGGCAAAAAAAAAGGCTGTAATGTTTACAAGTCAAGCTTTGCAAAATAACGCATCACTATTGATTCTCTTTAGAATTTATGAGCTTAAACTGTTATCTTGCTTACAGTGTTGATATTTATTACTGAATGACATGATAATATTCCTACATTTTAATTTAAGAACAAAAACTTGAGCTCAGATTGTATTTTCATATGGATATATTTCTGCCTTAAGTAAAAATTATTTTTTAAGCTGACACAGAGAGTTTGTAATTAGAGCCTAATTACAAGACATTTCATTGATAAACTATTCTTTCCTATTAAGGATATTTATCCAGCATTTTATTTTATTTTTTTTTTTATTTTTTTTTTTAAGAATTTTTTTTTTTTTTTTACGATTTTATTTATTTATTTGACACAGAGAGAGATTACAAGTAGACAGAGAGGCAGGCAGAGAGACACGGAGAGGAGGAAGCAGGCTCCCTGCTGAGCAGAGAGCCCGATGCGGGCCTCGATCCCAGGACGCTGAGATCGTGACCTGAGCCGAAAGCAGAGGCTTTAACCCACTGAGCCACCCAGGCGCCCGCATTTTATTTTATTTATAATTTCTTTGTTTTATGTCAGTAAAAGAGAGATCCTATTCATATCTCAGCCTATACTGAGCCATTTGTATATATTTATTCATCATTAAAAAGCTATTTCTTAAAATCTTCTTTCACTTTTTGTTTTAATATCAACATGTTTATTGTTAGTTGGTATGGAACATCTGATGCAAAAAGATGGGTTATTAAAAAGCCTAACAAACTGTAATCCAAAGTCTGGAGATAGAGCAAAGGATGTATTTTGCTTGGTATTATCTTTTTTACTTATTTTTATGTTTTAAAAATTTTATTTATTTGTCAGAGAGCGAGAGCAAGCATGAGCAGGGGAGGAGCAGACAGAGAGGGAGAGGCAGACTCCCTGCTGAGCAGGGAGCCTGATCCAATGCTGGGCTCCATCCTAGGACCCTGGAATCATGACCCATGCTGAAGGCAGATGCTTAGCCGACTGAGCCACCCAGGCGTCTCTACTTAGTATTTTCTAACAGCAGGTTGCTGATACACTTAAAATTACCTATCTGAAAAATACTTGGAGATTGCTTGAAAAAGAAGCCTAAGAAATTAATGATTAATTGTGAAGATTTATAGAGTCTGTTCCATATAATCATAAACTAAGAAAGAAATAAGAACAAGGAGGTTATAAGTCCAAAACTGAAGAAAGCTCTATGGGCTTGAAGCCATTACTCTAGAAAATAAATCCTGCCACACAACACAGGGAATGAACACAGTAAATTTCAAGGTTTGGAAAATGTTTCTTATGGGAGAAAATCCCATTAAGTCCATTTGAATTACTTCAAAAGAAGGTCCGTGGCAGTGTCAACTGCCATTAACATGAATGATACTTCCCTGTTTCTCATTGCATTATGTTTGTATCAAATTCTATGACTTTTGTTTATGATCAATAACCAATTTCTTCTAAGAACACTAAAAGGTTACAACCTGGTTTGCTCACAGTAATGAAGATTTACTGAAATGTGAGTCATCCTTATTTAAATCAGCCTATTGAATCATCAATTTTCAGAGGCCCTGATGGGCTTGTTGTATTTATCACTGTCCTTTAGCTAATGGAGGTTCGAGTTCATATCATAATTTAAGCCAAGCATCGATTTTAGTTTATAAACCCCAGTTTCCTCCATCAAGTGTGCTCTTGGTAAGAACCAGTACTACCCAACTTCGCTAGTAGCCAACTAGAGACTCAACCAAGGAATGAAACAGAGAGGGCATGGACAGTTCCAGGCTCGGCCGATTTTCATGATTAATAACAACAAGTTCACTAAGTGATTGAAATTAAGTCATTTTTAATTGTTTCTGCATATTTGAAAATACATATAAATACTAAAAATTAACATATTAATATAATGATAATCCTTACCACTTTCCTACCCACTAGTCACTCAGCATTCTAATTGTTGAGTGTGACAGTTAGTGAGCAGCTCTTATTTTAATTTTGTGGAAGATATTTCCCCTAATAATCCTTCATAGGGCTTCATCTTTTTTTCTTCAGTGTGGACAGACTTGGTATTGGCTTCAGAAAACACTATGCTTATTAATGTGTTTACTGTTACATTTATTTCCATAGAATCTCTATCTTTTCTATCCAGGTGCTTGTATGTGACTACATTCTGATTTAGGGCATTCATGGTTTTCAGTATCTGGAATGTTTAGATATTTTGTTAACTTGTTGGCAACTCCATTTAGGGCTCACTGTCTGCTCAGGTTAGCCTTAAAGTCTGTAGGCTTCTTCCTCAGAGAAAGCTGGCTCGTTCTTCTCTTAGTGCTGCTTCTATGTGAATCACTATTCGTTTTTCTTTCCTTTTTTTTCTGTCTTTTTTTCTACAGACAGTCAGTACTCAAGCTAATCTGTCTAAAATCTTTTCCTGGTGAAAGTGAATATCGGAAATGTTTTGATTTTTTTCCTATAGCTCTATTTTCCATAGCTGGAAGCTCAATATATTCATGTCTATAACTTGATAAAAAAATTATAGCATGGCTTATTGGTATAAGACCTGCACTAGGCATAGGATATATAGTGGTAAATAGGACCTGTATAGACTGTATCCTTGTGTAACTGGAGTGAAAAGTGCTAAGGAGCTCAGTATACATCTAACTCTTCACATTTGTGGGCAGTGCTGTTAGGTACAAGCACTGTGTTCTGTGAGTACAGAATGGGGTCTACCTGGTAAGCATAACTCGTTTATCACTACCAGAATCTCGATATTGGCAAGCTACCAGCACATAAAAAGCATAGAATGGGAAACCCAGACTAGGCATTTTGTATTTAAAAAGGAACACTTATAATTCAGTAGATAAACCTTAAGTATAACCTAATAGCTGTCCCTGTGCTAGTTACTGGAGATCAGAATGAAATAAGACTGTGCCTGTGTTTTAGAAATTCATGGTTGAAAGAGAATTTATATATGTACACTACTTACATTAACACAGTGTGGTAAGTCCTCTTACAGAATATGCTGTGGACCAAATGTGTCTCCCTCCTTCCCACGAAGTCGTATGTTGAAGCCCAAATCCCCTGTGTGACAGATAGAAAGTAGAAAAACTAGAAAGAAGTAGCACAGTGCTAAATTTGACTACGATCACTGTCTAAGCACCAAGCAATTGCAGACATAAATATGGAAATCAGAAGAAACTGGGGAACTGCTTTGAATGTTTAAGTATGTCTGTAGTGGATATTAGGTGTCCCACCTGGGTCACCTCTTCAAGGTCAAAGCATCTGTCCACCAGCTTCTGATACAATAGTTTAAAGCTAAAGCCTTCATTGGGATTTTTTTTATTTGGCAACAAGGAGCTGCTTTGCTAGAAATTACATTCCTTTCTGGAATGGGGAACGAAGTGTGGGGGGAAAACCTGTGGACAGTGATGGGACGATGGAGATATTTGAAGACCTGGCATCCTTAACTTATTTTGGGACAACTCTAAAGGGTACCCAAGCCCGAGAACTTTCTGCAGATTGGCTAAGGACTCAGTTACCACTGTGTTATGATTCAGCTTCTCTTTCTGCCAAAGCCTGCCTGCCTTTCTCATACTCTATCAGGTGAACTTCCTAAGAGCACTGTCCAACCAACTTTCTCATTAAAAAAAATCCATTTTCAGGGAACCCAGTCTAAGGCAGTGCTGGCACAAATCCCAGAACACCCATATGGAGAAGTATTAGGCTTGTTGAGGAAAAGGGAAACCATATGCTGAAGTTGCTACACAATCTGGTTAGCACATACCAATAGACTATGAGAAGATAAGAATATATGCACAGGAACAGATCCTGGGGGTGCTGAGTGAAGGGGGGGCAGCATAGAAAAGAAAGTTGGGGAAGGGAGAGTGTATCAATATGACAAGCAATATCCTATGAAACAATTTAATATTCTGGCATCAACCCTAGAAGGTCATGCTAATTCTCTCCTAGGTTTACTCTTGGAAACGTGGAACAAAGACTGATCCAAAGTAAATGAAGTAGAATTTCCAGAGTTTTCAGGGTGGATGGCAAGAAAAAGAATTAAACAACCCAGAGAGGTGCGCAGGGTGTATTACATAAGGCTGGATAAACAGCTGATAGTGTATTATGGGAAGGCCTTGGGGACGTTGCAGTCAACAGTACAATAAGGAATGAGCTGGTAAAGGGGAATAAAAAATTAGCTCAGTGAGGACTTTTCTTTCTAGGCAAAGAATGACAGTAGGGGGTGCTATTTCAGAACTGGGCATCCTGATACCAGTTAGTATGCTTGCGTCTCAAAATAACAAAGAGGAGATGCTTTTGCTTAGCATTCAGTAGCAAGGTAAGTGCAGTTATCACAGTGAGTGATCTGAGTCGCAGACAGAGGAGGCTTGTCTCACATTGAGATAAGGAGATGGTTATCAGAATATGGTATTCCTTAAGGAAAAATGAATAGACAACAAACAAGGGATTTCCATAACATATACAATCAAAATAAATTTAAAAATTGATAATGAAGAGGCAAAACTGCCCATTAAAACATCACAGTCTCTTCCCAGATTCTAGATGTGATCCAGTTCTTAGACCATGAACCCACTGACTGAAAGAGAGGTTAGGTCTGTGATGAAGTATCATTTTTCACTTGACAAATACACAGTAGAAATTCCCCAGGGCTTCAGCAAAGTGACCCATGACCTTTAGGTACCTGAGCACTTGGAAAAGGAAATATCCAGATCATTCAAGAACTGGGAGTAAATATGAACATAGTGAAGGGACAAATAAAAAATTTTAAAGAGGAACCAAATGGAATGTCTAGAACCACAGATATAAAATGTACATTGGTAAATTTTTCTGTGGATTGAACACCATGAATAAAAAGATCAGTGAACTTAAAGACACAGTGATAGAAATTGCCCATACAGAAACACTGAGAGAAAAAAAAATACTGCAATAAATATATATTTAGCTTCAGTGAACTGGAGAATGGTTCTACAAATTCTAACGGTAGTGTTATTAGAGTTCTGAAAGAGGGTGGATAGACAAATTCACTCAAAATGGTAAGGCCACATGTCTTAGACGTTCAAAAAATTCCAGACAGGGAAAAAAAAAAGTCCAGACATATAATTCAAATTCCATAAAGTCATTATTAAAAATACAATTTTGAAAGTGGAGAAAACAAGAGAGATCAAATGGAGGGGAATAAATATAAGAAAGTAGTTGACTTTTTATCATATGTCAACCTAGAATTCTATATCCAGAAAAAATATCCTTCAGAAATGAAAATAAAATAAAATAAATGATGTTCAGGAAAAGAAAACCTTGGAGAATTTATCACCAGAAGGTCTGCACAAGGAGAAAGTTTAAATTTCTTCAGGCTAAAGGAATGGAAGACAAGGAATGAAAAACACTAAATAAGTCCCTATGTGAGTAAATAAGAATGTTCCCTCATTTTTCAGTTTCTTCAAAATATGTTTTTTTGTTTGAGTTAAAAAGTAATATATTTGTGGAGGTTATGATGTGTAGATGAAAATTGAAAATTTTATAAATTGAAAATTTTATAAACTTGAAAATTACAGTTAATAAGAATGCAGTAAAGAAAAATTGAATAATGAAAATATTTAAATAATCAAAAAGAACATAAGGAAAAAGAACAAAAAAATATGTGGGACAAATTTAAAAACAAATATCCAGATGGTATACTTAAAAACAACCATATAAATCCTTAGATTAATTATAAATGCTCTAAATTGTCCAACTGAAAACCAAAGAATATTATGGTGCATTCATCTAGAGGAAATGCATGTTGAATATGAAGTTACAGATAATTTAACAGTGAGAGAATGGGAAAATATGCTTTAATGTCAAGCAAGTCCTCAGGACTAGGAATATTAACAAAGGTTAGAAGGGGTACTTCATAAAGAGAAAAGTATCAATTCATCACAAAAATAGAACAATTCTAAATTCTCTGTACCTAATAACAGAGACTCTTAAACATACGAAGCAAAAACTGAAAATATCTGTAAACAAAATTAGACAAGTCCACCTTATAGTTTCTACAGGATATTACCTATACAAAAGAATAAAATATTAATCAGCAAGACATAATTGAAATTTATAAGCTAATTAACCAAAAATGGAGAATGCACAGTTTTAAAGAGTGCATTCAACAAATGAAACAAATTAATAAATAACAAAAATAACTGAACAGTTCTTTGGGGCACCTTCCATCTGATTGCACATTAAGTGGAAGCATATTTTGGAAATAACTCCCTAATGGTTATCCAGACTTGAGAGGTACACACATCACTTATTAAAGCTGGTAGGACCAATTTCATTTGAAAGTAGGACTTCCTGACCTCTTACTACTACATTGGTACTAACTATATTATCTGTAAATACCCTATGACTAATTTTCAATTCCTTATATTGAGGAGTACAAAATCGTGTTTAATGGGGAAGCCTCAGATACCTGGCACTTTTATGAGAAATTTCAAGTGATTTTATGTCAATTTTTAGCATAAGTCACCCATGTGTGTTTATCCCAGAAAACATAATCTCTTTTCCCATGAACTCACTGTCCATTTACTAATTATGCTTACAGCACTTATGCATTCCAGTATTTTCCCATTAAAAAATCAGTTTGTAAGTATACATTCCATTGATCATATGATTTTTTAGAATGGATGGTTTATTTAGTAGATTTCCTAGTGTCATCTCCCTGGGCTCTATGTTACATTACTTTTAGGGAGTTCATTGTGATGATGTTTATTTTTTGTTATAGTCTACTTAGTTCTTTTATCTAAGGTCACACATGTTTTCTTTGATTTTTTTTTTTCTTAAATTGTGGTATATCCAAACTGTAAAATGGAACAAGCTACTTAGGCATGTGACATGGATGGACCGTAAAACATAATGCTGGATTACCTAGGATGCAGAAGAGCACATATTATATAAACCCTTGCATATTTAATTTGCAGAACAGGTACAACTTAAAGGCAGTAACAGAGAGCTTATCAGGTATTCCCTGGGCCCAGAGGCAAGGGAGGGTAAAATGCAAATAGCTACATGGACAATTTGAGGGGTGTTGGAAATACTCTGTATCTTTTTTCTTTTTTTAAGATTTTATTTATTCATTTGACACAGAGAGATTACAAGTAGGCAGAGAGAGAGGAGAGAGGAGAGAGGAGGAAGCAGGCTCCCCGCCGAGCAGAGAGCCCGATGTGGGCCTCCATCCCAGGACCCTGGGATCATGACCTGAGCCGAAGGCAGCGGCTTTAACCCACTGAGCCACCCAGGCGCCCCAATACTCTGTATCTTGACTGGGGTAATGATTATATGGGGAGGTACATTTGACAAGCGAATTGTTAGCCTAAAATAGGTGGTTTTTGTTGTTGTTGTTTTGTTGTTTTTTTGCATGTAAGTCACAGTTTAATGGAGCTAATGTAGTAAGTAAAAAACAAAACTGAAAATCCAGTGTGGTGACAGAATGGAAGCAGAGAGGCTAGCTGTAGTGCTATGAATAATATGTGTGAGCAGTGGTGATTTATATAGTAGAAATGGAGAACGAGAAAATAGATTTAGGAAAAGTTTTGAGGAAAAACTGTGCATGGTATGTTGACCATTTGGTAGGTATATTTGAGATCTCTTCTGGGTAGTGAGAAATCTACAAAAATCCTTGCACTTGGTGTAAGAAATTGGATGGAGTTGTTTATTCAGGAAAGTTAATCTGCCGTAGTAGATAGATTGGTGGTTGGATCTTCTGGAGAATCAAGAGTTTTGTCTTGGCTGCGTTAATTTTAAGATGCTCATTGAAACACCTGTGGACAAATATTAACCAGGGTGTAATTCATGAGTCTGGAGTTTTAGGGCAACCTTGAATCTAAAGGTACAGATGTGGAAGTCATAATAAACAGATTCTATTTGAAGCTATATAGGCTTGAAAAACTGTCCCCTCGAGAGAAAGCATATTTAGAGCTGATCAGAGAGCCCAGGACATTTATTGGTTCAGCAGGGAGAAAAGAACCAGGAAAGGAGCCTGTGATCAAGCAGCTAACAAAGTAGGCAATTAATCACAAGCATGTGGGGTCCTGGATATCAGGAGATGGGAGAGTTTTACGAGGAAAGGTGGGCAACCATGCTGAAATCAATGGATAGTTGTGGTTAAGATAAGGAAAGAACAGTGATCTCTAGACAGATTTTTATAGTGACCTGGATAAGGTTTCTCTCTGAGATAGGTGGGATGGAAACCTGATTGGATTATGTTTAGAAGATCCTATGACATGATTCTAAGTTTATCAAGAAAATTTGCAGTGAATTGGGGAAAAGTGGAGCCCTGGTAGGAAGATGACTGAGGTTAAGGTCAAGGTTTATTTGGTAGGTTTTATTTGTTTATTTCAAAGAAAACAATATTAGTGCATGTTTACATGTTGTAACAGTATATCAAAAACTGAGAAATTGTTGATCCGGGAGAGGGAGTATTTGAGGAAAGACTCTGAGAAGATGAGAAGACATGGGATCCCAGCCTCAAGTGGAGAGATTGGCATTTAATACAATATCTCATTTTGGGAAATACAGCATCATGCTTAGGGAATGTATTGCTTTCATTGTTCTCTATGTTTTAATACTCATTGTAAGACTAAAAAAATAAACTCAGCAAAAGAAGATTTGGTTAAAAACATTTGGTTAAAAGTCTCTGATTGCTTTTTTTTTTTTTTGGTTTGAAATATGTGATTTTTCGTTTTGTGTATCCTTTAGGAATATCTTGCTTTCATTAGAGAACTACTATAAAATTAAAATGAGAAGAGTGCATTTTCTAGAGGTTACACTATTTGAGGTTGTTTTTGTTGAAGAAAACATAAGCAGTTTTATTCTGATGAAAGGAATGGTTTCACCTGAGCCACTAATGAGGCTGGAAACAAGAGACAGACTGAGAATTTGGTCACAACATCTTTTGTTCAAAAGAATACAGTGCTTGAAAAGTTGGTAGCCACAGTGACAGCCATTGCAACTAGTCTTGTGATCTGTAGAGCATAGGGCCTGATTAGAGGCCACAAAATTGGACACCAGTCACTAATGAAAAGTTGAATTTCAGTAGTCAGTTTGTGAGCAGTCACTAACAACCATTCAGAGCTAATGGCACTCTCTCTAACGTGGTGAGTGGAGCCAGTGAAATATTTAAGGGTCATAGCACAATTTGAAGAAATAGCTATGCTTGAGATCCCGTGAAACAAAGGATATCTCTTTTTTTTTTTAGATTTATTTATTTGATAGAGAGAGGGAGAGGGAGGGAGGGAGGGCATGAGTGGGAAGAACAGAGGGAAAGGAGAGAGAGAAAATCTCAAGACGACTTTGCTCTGAGCACAGAGCCTTGTGAGGGGCTTGATTTCACGACCCTGAGGCCATGATCTGAGCTGAAACTAAGAATTGGAGGCTCAAACTGACTGTGCCACCCAGGCACCCCAAAACGAAAGCTATCTTACAGTTGAGGAGAAAACTTGAGATTGTAACTACCTGAAATCACTGGAAATCGAGAGGATCTCCACTTTCACAGATAGATTTGTGGAGTTTGGACTATTCCCTTTTACCTCCTCTCACCTTCAAGCATAGATAAGATCATAAAAGCATTTATATCAGTTAGAATCCTTTAGCTGCAAGTAACTGAATAAACTAAAAGTAGCTTTAACAATGAGAAAAATGTGCTTCCTCCAATAATAAGAAGTCGCGGGGTAGACTGTATCAGAGTGGGTCAGCTCAGTGGCTCCATGTTGTGAGGGTTTCTGGTCACACTCTGGAAGTCTCTAGACTTTCCCCTTTTGGGTACAACAAGAATACAGAGAAGCTCCCAGCAGAGCAGCCTCACATGGCAATGCCCAAAGGGAGGAGTGAACAAGTCCCTGTTTTATTTCCCCTCTTTAAATTAGGAGGGAAATGTTCCCACAAGTCTCTCACTACACTCTCCTCTTTGTCTTATTTTTCTGTCACATAACCATGTCTAACAAATGACTGATAAGGGAAATAAAATTATAACAGTTGGTGTAGTCGAATCAACATTTACTCCTTGGGATGGGAAGACCCATACGTATACATGAAAAACCTCGTTTCTAAATAAAGCTGGGATTCTGCCAGCAAAATAGAAGAGATGCCTGATGACTACTAAGCAAATGAAGAAAGGCGTGCAAAGTGATTATTATTAGCGCAATAGCTCATGCACAGTAGCACTTGGTAAATACTAGCTGCTATTTTGATCTTATGAGAGGCTCTCTGATGGAAATACAGTGAATGACACCAGATTCACACCCAGACTGCATGCTCTGCCCTCTGTCCTGTCATCAGATTGTATAGTGAACCCTTTACTCTGCTTTCCTTTTCCTCCTTGATTATAAATCCTTTCCCCTTGTCATCCTTTTTATCTCACTCAAACAGCAGCTAATAAGATGTCTGCCTCCGGCCTCATCCATTTCCAAAAATCTTACATGTGGTAGCCCATTTGATGTTTCTGAAGGCAGATCTGATAATATCACCATCTTCCTGAATTCCTGTAACAATTCCTCAATAGATTACACCCAGAGGTTGAACTCTTCTGAATCATGTCCATGTAAGTCCCTCGGCCATGCTAGGTGATGGGGGCTCATCTCTCCTACAGCTGCCCCATCTGGAACAGAGAGTCTCCTTGACGAACACGGTATAGGAGGACAGAAACAGAAGACTCATACTTGGAGTCTTCATTGTCTACAGAGTCAGGTGTCCTCCCCACCTCTCAGGGGGCTGAGAAGAACCCACTTTTCCTTCACCTAGAAAAGGGGGGCATGTTTTTAGGGAATACTCTTTTGACAGAGGCAGAGGTATATCTCCTGGGTTTCCCTTGAAGGAGGGAGTTGATGGCATAGTGCAGAGATTTTGCCTATCTCAGTAACTGAAAGGAGCTTTGTCTGAGGTCATGCCTGTCCTGGGGCAGCCCACATGTTGGAACTGCAGGAAGCAGAGTAGAAAAACCTGACCATCTCCACCCACACACCAGCTCTAAAAGGCAGTGCTCACTTGAGAGCTGCCTGTGGGACCTGCCTCATGGGAGTGACTTCTTTTTCTTCCCTATCCTGTTTCATCCTTTTCTTCATAGTTTGGGTCCCTCATGAAGATCTTGCACCCCAAACTGTGCATCAGTGTGCTTCTGAAAGCCACAGTGTGCAACAACAGGTGGCCATTTCTACCAGTGAATCCATTAGCCCTTAACTCTCTTTTCTGCCTTGGTTATTTCCTAACTTGAATCTCTTCACTCCAAGTTTGTAGAAATCATTACCATCCCCTGAAGGCATCATCAAGATTTTGCAGGTGAAATGTCATTTATTGAGTACTTACAGGTTGCTAAGTGCTCTTTCTCTTTCCTTCTGTCGTTCTAAGTCTGCCCAAGAGTAAATAAATGCATGGAAGAAGAGTTATCTGCTCAGACCCAATAATTATTAAACCGGAGAATTTAGACTCAGATTCTCCTTGTCCCTTTATGCCTTTATAGCTTTACGGCCTGTTTCCTTTATCACTATGTTCAGTAGTCACTGCTTGGGACATCCTTTCTCCCTTCACTTTGAAAGCCTCACTAATATTCACCCAGTTCAACATTCACACCTTCAAAAAGCCTTCCATGGTTATCCCCTGTCCTTGCATGGGCCATCATCCGGAGTTGCTCCTATAGCTAATACCCCAGACTTTCACCCTTATCATAGCACTTGCCATTACCATATTATAACCCCCTTTCTGCCTGTCCAGGATTCCTAATATCTGGCGTTTTACCATACCTACTTCTCAGAAGAATTTTTTTTTAAGATTTTATTTATTTATTTGACAGAGAGAGAGAGATCACAAATAGGCTGAGAGGCAGGCAGAGAGAGAGGAGGAAGCAGGCTCCTTGCTGAGCAGAGAGCCCGATGCGGGCCTCAATCCCAGGACCCTGAGATCATGACCTGAGCCAAAGGCAGAGGCTTTAAGCCACTGAGACACCCAGGCGCCCTCTCAGAAGGATTTTGAGTGATACACACATCAGCACATTTCGGTATTGAAAGTGTATGTTGAATGAATTTAATCATACTTAAAAAAAAACCCTCTAGTTTTGCACTGACTCTCCCGTACTAGGGACTCAGTTAGAAAGGAAAAAGATAGTGCCATTACTAGAATGTGTGCAGTGAACATTTGCGAGCCTAAAGGAATTTGATTTGTTTAAAATTACTATACCCTTGTTTTACTACATAGCGTGATACAGCACCAATGACAGGAGGAAGACAGAGGTGTCTAGTGAGGAGCTCTTCCTAGACAGAACCATTTCTTCTTCATGTCTTCACAGTCCATATTCAGCGTCCATGACATGCAAGGGCTCTTCGAGCATGACTCTCCCGGTCAGTTAGGACAATCACAGTAAAGTTGTGTGTGTAAAAGGAATCCTGACAGTTAAGAGTACTAACATTTTGGCTCTCTTCCCTGTCTCCCGTATGACACCTGTTATTTTATTTGCATACTAAGTAGAGGAAGGGAAAAATGCTGAACAAAATCTTCTGTGGATTATGATAAATTGAGGGAGGAGGAGGGTGGGGGGTATAAATATTCAGGTGCTGATTTTTTTTTTGGCTATTATATGTATTTCTGTGTAAGACAGTAAATTTTTGGCTGGTGAGTTAAGTTGATCAGATATTTCCTATGAGTTTAATAATTACCATTTGAAGAAGGAGGACCAGAGTGATTGGAAAGCTTGAGAGAAAAAAAAAATGAAATCAAGGAGGGCAATGCACCCCATGAGGAATCACTTTTTATCCATTATAATTATGTCATTGGGCAAGTTACTCTTAATAGGAGATGTCAGAGGAAGACATAAGTGTACAGTATTGAAAAATTATGTTTGGGCAGCAGGATGAAATATTGCCTGTTTAAAAATGTATCAGGGTTAGGAGGATAGGAAGGAAATAGGCATTAGTCATTGGGATGCCTGGGTGGCTCAGTCATTTAAGTGTCCGACTCTTGATTTCAGCCTAGGTCTTGATGTCAAGGTCATGAGTTCAAGCCCCGTGTTGGGCTCTACGCTTAAAAAAAAGAAAAAAATTAAAAAGAACCTTAGCAGTATCTGCTTAGAAGGAAAAAATATGCACAAAATTAAATATGATACAGGACGTAGATTCAGTTAGAAGGGACTGATAATAAAATACTGCAACTGGTAGATATTCATTAACCCTTTCTACCAGGGATTCCCCCAGGTCTCCTTGATTCAGTATCTAAAGAGTTAAGCCTGCTATAGCAGGGCACCTCTAGGACCCCGAATTTGTGTTGTCCCTGGTGTCCTTCCTGATGGATGATTGCCATTCTGATCATCACCTCTAATGTACATGAGTGTTTAAACATAATTTCTCTCTGTTAGCAGCAAGAACACCCCAAAATTTATTAAATTAAGTTTTAATGTAACAAATCCATTTTCTTGTCCTTTCAGTGCATTTGAGGCTCTGAAAGTAGGAGTTGATTGAATTCATTAAATCCTGTGGCCTACTTCTCCCAGGGTCTCATTCTTTTAGGGCACAGGACTGTGGCCTTGTCTTCAGAGCCGCTCATTCAATAGATCTCAGGTGTCTTGCTCTGGTTTATTTTGGTAACTTTGCTCTGTAAAATGACTTTAGTCCATCATCTCCCCTTATCCAGCAGAAGACATTCTGTCAAGGTATCCTATTTTTCCTGAGGCACTTAGCATCTACTGACAATAAACATTTTTCTTCTGAACCGATAGAGAGAGATAAAAAAGGGGAAAAAATATGAAACAGACTTTTTACTCATTTTAAACTAAGGAACAAATGATACTTTGCACCTTTTACTATAAAAATCTGCTTCTGCTTCTGGAAGTAAGTTTTCCCAACTTGACGAGCAGCTGATACTTACCATAACAATGGTAGAAGAGCATGGTGTGTTTGTCCAGGGTAGTGGAAAATTTAGCAATTAATAGCATTAAGTTGTACAGAAAATTTTGAAGGCCATACATTTTATGTAGAATGGAGTGATTTTTAACTCTTGATAATTACTAAGTTTAAAATAAAATGATGAAAAATAAAATGAAATAAAACGATGACAATTAAAAATTCATTAACAATCTTAAGTCTGCTCTGCTATCTAAGTGTACTTCAGAGAGCATCATTGTTTGAATAACAAATGAAGATTATGCAAATGAAAAAAGTCAGATGATTATTATTTCCAGAGCCTTCATTGTTGCATCTCTTCCCCTCTTAGACTTAACATTTGCTTTCGCACCTATCACAGACGGCATCAAACTATTGAAATTTCCTGTATCTTTCTCTTTCCGACTTAAAAAATTACTCCCATCTTTTTCCATTGAGTAATGTCAGAACATGTCCCACTGATGTGCAAGGGATGGTAGTGGAGGGGTGATGTCCCTCACAGACAAGTATTCATATTATCTTCAACATCCTGAGTTGTGTTTACCTTTGAAGGAGGTATCACCCTGTAAGCACTGTAGGCTCTCAGGTAAGACAGTAAGGATAATTTTGAGGATGTGGGTCCTGAGAAAAGGGTTTGTGAATGTTGTTCATAGTTGAAGTCATGGAAAAGAGAGAGTTTAGGAAGTAGTTAGTCCTCTGATCTATTCTCAGCCTGGCCATTTACTTGGTAAATGAAGCTGAGACCCTTGGTTTCTTCATCTGAATTCAGTAATAGGAATTAAGTCTGCTGTATATTGTAAGGTGTTATAAGTTGATAAGTCTATGTTACAATTCTTAAACTATTCATATCCTAAACTTCTCTTTGTGCACTTATGTAAAGTCTCATTAATTAGAAGTGGGATCAATAGGATATTTTATTATTATTTCTGGATGTCTGTGTCTCTTGTTTTTCACCGGTATGCATAGCTAAAATTCAGTGGTGGTGTACTTACTGGAGTGGGCTGGTGCTACTTCCGAAGACTTGATTGTATTTCTTCCCAAATTAACATTTCAGTGTGATCAAGTTAATAGCTTGAAATCAGCTATAGTCGGAGAAATTACAGAAATTAACAAACACTACAAAATAAGATTCTGTTTTCTCCTGAAGAAAAAAATGCATTAAACCTTTAGCAGTGCACCAGTGCGGTAGAGAGTCTAGGCAGAGATTGAGACATAAATCCCTTTCCTCTTTTCCTCTTTTCCCAAGTAACAGACTAGGATACTGCAAGTCTTGAGTTCCTCTATTCATATGATGTTGCCCTCTTCTAGGAGGGGAACATATCTGCAAATCCCCTCCAAACCCAATTCTGCCCTCTGACTGAGGCAGCCTAATGTTATCTCCTCCCTTTTATTTCAGCAGAGTTCAGTTTCCCTCTGTGGTTGCAATAATCTCAACCCCCTAATGCAATAGTCTTGAGTGAAGTCTTCCTTGCTTGTGCAGTTTTTCTTTGAAACTTCTTTGCTTCCTTTTTTTTTTTTTTTTGCAGCATCCATTTGTATTTATAACTCTCTCAAAGTCTGTATTTGAAATACCCCTTCTAATGTGAGGTGGCTCTGAGCTGTCAAATTCTTTGACCGTTTAGTAGATATTCTGCCCTAAAAATTTCTGTATGATAAAAAAAAGGTAGATTGTCTGATATTTACAGAGAATCCCAGGTTTAATTTTATCAGCATCATTTTAAAATGCACTTCGTGGATTCTTTTTTAAATATAAAAGCACGATTTGCAAAGTACAGATTGGAAAACATGAAGTTGTTCCCTTTTAGTTCCTCAAACTTTCATCAGGTTCTGCAGGTTATGTCACACAGCTGTGCTTTAGGAGAGCCAACCAAGCGTATTTATTCAGCAGCTTGTCTGGGGCACTGAACTCAGAGCTCTTGCCCAGAATTAGCATAGGTAACAGTGCATTCCTGGTTGTCAGGCACATTTGCCTCCGCACATCACCCTCAAGGGAGGTGTAATGCAGACCTGCCAAGTAGTGCTTCCACACATTTCAGCTCTGGGCTGTTGGCCTATCACTTTAAAATGCAAATTTCTCCTTTAATGTTTGAGGGTCTCTGCCTGCTCCTCCCTGTCTCCTGAAATGATCCCTCCACTCCCACACCAACGTGGGGCTCTCTTAGTTGCAGATCATTTGCCAAGAACCTCAAGATCTGCAAAGCTTTCACTTTCTCCCCCTTCCCTTCTTTTTATTCACTGTGACCTCTGTGTCTGAGAACTATTTCTGGAGGGGCTCAGGCTGACAGCTGAGCCTTTGTGTATCTTCTTACTTTGGTGTTTCACATAAGTAGATCTCAGTCATGTTATGGTCCTGGGAATAGTGGCTTCTTAGAACATTTGATCCTTTCCCACCTGTCTTTGAAAGTGTTTAAAAGAAAGCCACAGTCCCCAAATGGCATCACTTAGGCCAAGTCACTGAACTGGGACTTAATACCTATCTAATTGCTGTTCCAGTCTCCTCCAGGAATGCAGTCTTAACCCTTCAGTCAGGAATTTTGTGATCAGCACCAATAAGGTAATCTGTCACATGGGGCCTCTTTGTCCCCGCAAAGGAAGATGAGGTGATATTGCTAATAAGAAACCCTAAACTACCCCCAATGGAAGGTGACTTTACCTGAAACAGTCCATTTTTTTTTCTTTGCTAGTAACTTCTTGCCCCCCATGCTCCTTCCTGTAAAACCCTTTAATTTTGTACCACTCCTCAGAGTTCCTCTCTATTGGCTAGATGGGATGCTGTCCGATTTGATTCATGAATCACTTAATAAAGCCCATTAGATCTTCAAAATTACTCAGTTGAATTATTGTCCTTTAATAAAAGATAGCTAGATACAGATTCAGTGATCTCTAGGTGCATCTGTAACGGTCCCCAAACAATCCGAGATTTCAGTTATTGTGGGCAGGGACCAGGACCCACTGTTAACTGAAACTGGGTTCATCTCTTGGTGGGTGTCAAGCCAAAAGACAGAGCTGAGCCAGAGATTAGGAAATGGAAGGTTTTACTTACAGCAAGTGAAGAATCTGGGGATCTTTCCCAAAGAAGTGTCTCCCTGAACTAAAGGGGAAGTTTTAAGCCAAGGGTGCATACATATTTATGAAGGGACTTGTGCAGTGGGAACTACAGCATGGAATTGGGCAGAAGTCATCCTAAGGCTCCTGGGTCCAGGTCAAGATCACAAGGGCCCTCAAGGGTAAGTTCTCTGGCTCTATTCGGTCTAGTATCTGAGTGGTCACAGAGGTTTAGGTTCAGCAGAGATAACTCAAGAATGTGTCTCAGGTCAGTCTTCACTTGTGAATCAGCCCTGGGAGTTTTAATATGATTAGGCTATCTCCTGGCCTGATAGTGGCTATTTGTTTTTACATTCTTTTACAAGATGGTTGGGGTGGGGGGCGCTAAATGATTTTATTTATTTATTTATTTTTTAAATATTTATTTATTTCAGAGAGAGAGGAAATGGGGAGGGGGAGAGGGAGAGAATCTCAAGCAGACTCCTACTGAGCACAGAGCCTGGTATGGCCTCCATCTCAGAACCCATGGGATCATAACCTGAGCAAAACCAAGAGTTGGCGGCTTAACTGACCGAGCCACTCAGGCGCCCTTAAAATGATTTTTCTTACATTAAGAAAGCTATGTTTGTCTTTCTTTTTCCGCAGACCCCTAACTCTTTCTGCGTATACTACCTTTCCCAAGGAACCAAAAATTCTCCTTCTTTCTTGCCAACTCTCCACTTTGACTCTTCACCTCTCTTTTCTGGTCCCTACCCACCACCATCAAATCAGGGGCATTTCTGGCCATCATAATGAGTGGCAGAGACTTAAGTTCTGCTCTCTTTCTTTCAAAATTGTTCATACTCTGGATTTTGCCTTTAAAATCATTTATCTGAAGTAATAAATGCCCTATAGTTTAGTTTAGGTCTGTGGATGGGGGAAAAGACCAAGGTCTTAAAAGAGAAAGAGAAGTTAAGAGAATCTCTGCCGATATTTCAAAATACCCTGTCACCACTTACATGTTGACATAAATACTTTGCCTACTGGAGAAGTTACAATGAGAGAAAAAGCTCTCTAAAGGCCTGAGATCTAAGGGAAGCCATTTTAGATATCCTTTAAGTCAACATGACTATACATAAACTTTGTTTAAGCCGAAAGCCTTACTTACGGCCCACCAAGCATACATTGTGCACCTGCTTTATGGGTAGCCTAAAGGAAAACCCTATTGTCCTTAAGATACCTATTGATGCTGCTGTTTCCTGCACTCTGGACATTAAAACTCATGAGTCCTGCCTATATGCTAATCTATAATCTTTTGAGCTTTGACAAGATGTAAAAAGTATGTAACTGCTTGAAAACTGTTCATTCTCCGGAACACTCTCTGCCCTGTGAAAAATGTGTTTCCTGGGCATCTGTCCAAACTTGGGTTTGGATAAAACTCTCTTTCTTACTTTTAGAGATTCTAAAAGGTTTGTTCATTTTGCATCAACAGATGTTTTGGTGTAGATGCTATCCTTTATTATCTTTAAACAGAAGCATACATAGAAAATATGAAAGCCTCTGCTTTACTTGCTTATTTTCATTAACCCCAAATAAAAGGGAGATTGATTTGGGTAAAGATGACACATAACAAACACAAAACTCATTCTCCCACCCATAGGTGAGTTTCATTTAATATAAATATTTTAATCAAATCATCATATTGTACACTTGAAATACTTTATAGTTTTGTCAATTATATCTCAGTACTGAATACTAAATTAATTTTTGAGAACACTTATATTGGTGAATGTAAATTATAATTTAAATCTGGCACATAGTTAAGTATTGTTTGAAATACAGACAGGATGTCAGCAAGCACTTCACAGAGTTTATGAAATGCAGATAGGATACTACCACAAATCAGGCCAGGCAACCTACAGCATAACTCTTACACAAATCAACTGAACAAAGGAGGGGATGGGCCCTTTTATAGAGGAGGAGAGAGGTTGGGAAGGCTGTCATAGACAAAAAAGTCCATTGGAGTAAACTGGGAGTTGGAACCATGGTGGCTTTTCCTTGGTTGAGCTGTGACTGTCTTTCATTGGCTACATTAGCTGGGCTGTTTCATTGGTGGCGGGGGCGGGGGCATGGGAG